>JAECWJ010000690.1:1200000-1675000 GCA_018150375.1 Drosophila sturtevanti
GTGTATTCTCTGAGGACCAGTCGATAAGGTTAAGGTAATAGTCATCCTGCATTTCGGGTGCATCAAGTATTTTATATGGTAATTTGGATACCTTTCGACTTGGTTGTGTTGGCATACTAAGCAATTTTTGTGTGTTGGGGCTCACTGTAGAAAGAGGGTCAGCTGAGGTGTTTATAGAGGTGCGGTGATTACCGTACCCGAATCCGAATAGTCGAATATGCTTTTTTCCATTAAAGTCACCAATTTCGCGTGCTAATTTTGAATTTAACTTATAGTCATCAACGGATGTGATATCCGCACCAAGATACTCATTACGCAGCAGGCATGCATATGGTGAGCTTTGCGTAGTTTCTTTATATTTTGACTTTTTGCCGGTTTGCCGGCTTTTGATAAAGTCCTGTTTTAATGAATAATCTCGGGCCCAATGGTTTCCTGCCCGCCGCGGTATGCAACGTAAGTCCAACTCTTCCTTACTGGGAGTTTCAGCTAAACACTTCAGTAATAACCTATGCTCATACTCAGGTTGCAACATTTCTAAAATTTTGGTACTCTGCTGTTTTTTTTATTTTAAATATTTTAAAAATTTGTAAACCTGCCCTTTCTAGGTTTGTGTGTGTTTTTGTATTTGATGTTCTACAATTTCCTATCTATATATAACGTCTATAACATTAGCATAACATACTTGGATTTGGATGATTCTATAGAAAATGTGCTTACCATATGTGCTAGAGACTTTGCTATTGCCTGCAAGCTCCGCGCTCTAGCGTCCGCCACAGCGATCATTGCAGCGGCTTCGCCACTTGCTTTATTAATATGCTCCTGTCGTTCCGCCTCTAAAATAAAATAATACAAATTCTTTACTAAAATTTCTAAAAATAAAAAATTGTAGCTTTGGATACTGAAAATAAAATTAGTTCAATATTTGGGTAATCTCTGATGAAATTAATTTGTTAACCACCAAAGTTCGTTCGTTGCCAATTCCACATTTATATTTAAATACAACTTCTTGTTAGTTAGTAGCTTAGTAAGTAATTAGAAATTGATCACTTTCATACATACCAGAAGCAAGTATTCTAGATTTTCGTTTGCCTTCGGCAATGTTTATTTCAGCTTCACGGACTCCCTCCGATTCTAAAATTGCTGCTCTTTTTCTTCTCTCTGCTTCCACTTGCATTTGCATAGCTTCGTGCACTCTGGTAGGGAGCTAAATTATTATTAAATTATTAATCAAGTTTAAATTAAGGCTTTAATAATAAACTACTGATTACATACACGAATATCTCGAATTTCGTATCGCAAGCAGGCAATGCCCCACGCTTCGCTCGCCTTATTTATTGAGTCAACAATGCTGACATTTAAAGATTCCCTTTCTCGGAATACTTTATCCAAGGACATTTTTCCCAGTTCAGATCTCATTGTTGTTTGGGCGAGTTGAGTAATAGCAAATTCTGGATCCTCCACGCCATAGGAAGCTTGAGTGTTGTATAACGATATGCAACGTAAGTAGATAGAATGATAATTAAATTGTTTTTAAACATACCTCTATAGGGATCAATGATACGCAAGTAAAGTACTCCATCAATGCTCAGAGTCACATTATCCGATGTAATGGCACTCTGCTTCGGCACATCTATTGCAATTTCTTTTAAACTTTGCACATATTTTATTTTGTCTGCTACAGGAACTAGAATGTTCAGTCCGGGATCGAGAATTCTATGAAATCTTCCCATCCGTTCAACCACCCAGGCCTTGCGGATTATAAATATTTACATACATGTTTTGTCAAAAATATGATTATTTAACATACCTCCTGTTGTGGAACAAACATTATAATTGAATTCATTGGTGTTGAAACTTTTCCTCTGGCCGGCGTGGTTATTGTTGCACCGGCCGCTAGCAAGAAGTCTTGCTGAAATTACAATATCATTTAATGTTAAGCATTTAACCTTAAAATTTTACAAACCTGAGGCAAAATTCTTCTTGCGGATAACAAAAACCTAGACATTTTCAAATAAATTTTTTGTGAAATAAAGCATCATATGTTTAATGGGGCACAGGGTGATTCGGCTGTAAATTGGAAGAAATGATAGGCAATTTATTTTATTTGTGCGAACTAGTTCAGAAGTAAAGTTGTAATGCTTGTTCTTTTCCGACTGTTCCATGAAAATATTCTTTCGTAAAACTTGTCACATGGTTTTATTTTAATTATTTTAGTATGTAATTGGTAATACTAGTCAAAATAAAATGCGGTTTGGTATATGGTATAGATATTGTTAAAAGCCAAAAAATTTAAATGGAGATAGATGAGTGGGAACGCAACGTTTTTTTTAAAAAGAGTTTTATTTTCTATTATGCTAAATTTAAGATATTCGCATATCTAAATTCTGCAAAATTAAAAAAAAAAACACGATATCCTATTTCCTCAAAATTATCAATTATCATTATATGTACGTTTTTAAGAATAGCATTTCACGGCCAATATTACAGGGAATAAGTAACTTATTCCATTTCCCTATTCCATTTCCCTATAAGTAAATTAAACATCTTTTGTCAAAAAGAAACGTTTGAAAATTTCTTTCAATTACAGCTCTTCTTTTTAAATTTTTTAATGCGGTGAACGATTTTAATTTTATACTATGTAACATTACTTCAAATTGTTGGAAAATTTGATAAGCTTAAATGTTTTCCTTAATTTCTTTTTTTTTAATGAAAAATTGAACTCACGATTGGATCGGTGTGGCTAATCCACTCTTTTAGTGATCGTTTTATGTTGATTCGTTTTATGATTGTACATACATATGTATGTATGTATGTATGTATACTTCTTTATGAATGTTCTGCGTCATACAAATAATTATATGTATGTGCATTATTTCTTTTGTCTTGTTTTACTGTTATAAGTTAGTTTTTGAAAGTTTGGCGAATGCGCAATTATCATGGTATTCTTTGTGCTTGCCATGCGTATGAAACTTTGTCATTCTAATCTCTTTCGTGGTACCGTTACTGCAAAATGATCTGGTTCATCGGGTTCTGCGTAGTAAATAATTATATGTGCATAACACGTGTGGCTGATCATTCGTACGTAAAGTTTTGCTGTTGAAGACTTATTTCTGAAAATTTGCTTAAATCTCTATTGTAAGTATATAATTTATTAAAATTAATAAATAAAAAACCTTAATTAGTACATAATATATATTGTTGTCAGGCTAAAATGCCTCGTGGTACAAGTTTGTCCGATTACGAGCAGGGAATTATCCTCGGCATGCATGAAAGCGGCTCCAAGATCTCTGAGATAGCAACCAGACTTAACAGGCATAGAAACTGCATAAGTAGGTTCCTGAAAAACCCATCGAAATATGGTGCTACTCGACGCAGCGGGCGCAAGACCAACATTGACGAACGATGCAAACGCCAGATTCGACGTCTTGCAGTCGAGGATTCGATGAGCAGCGGTCAAATAAGGGCTCACTTGGATCTTGGAGTAACGAGGAGTAGAATCGTTCAGATTCTAAACCAAAATCGTTTCGTTAAACATACCTCAATGGTCCCTAAACCAAAGCTTCTGGAGCGGCATATTAAGGCTCGTTTAGAATTTGCCAATAGATATCGATTCTGGGATAAGGAATGGCACAACATCATCTTCAGCGACGGAAAAAAATTTAATTTAGATGGCCCAGACAATTGCAAAAAATATTGGAGAGATACGCGCCAGGAACGACTATCCTGTTACAAGCGAGGTTTTGGCGGCGGCACCTTGATGGTATGGGCCGCGTTCTGCTATTTAGGAAAGACGCCTATGTGCTTCATATCTACTCGAGTGAATGCCAATATGTATCTAGAACTTCTAGACGGTGTTTTGATAGACTTCGCTGGAAATATTTATGGTGATAATTGGACTTATCAGCAAGACAATGCTTCAATCCACACGGCGCAGGTCACCAAAGACTTTTTTAAAGAAAGAAAAATTCCTGTACTGAAGTGGCCCCCATTGAGTCCGGACCTTAATCCCATCGAGAATCTTTGGGGCATTCTGTCGGCTCGCGTTTTCAAAAATGGAAGACAGTTTGCGACTGTACGACAACTTAAATTGGCTATAGAACAGGAATGGGCTAATATTGACGCATCTGTTCTACAGTCGTTGGTCAATTCTATGCCAAATCGTCTAAACTTAGTCTTAAATAATAAAGGAAAAAGTATTGATTATTAACATAATTAATACTTCAAAATTACCAACGTTAATTACTTTTAAGAGAGCAAAGTGAAAGAATGCACATATAATTATTTACTATGAATATAACTATAATTTTTTATTTTAGTTGAAATTAAGTTTAAAATTTTTTTTATTTTCCTATCTTACATCATAAAATAAATAAATAAAATCACAAATCAATCAGAAATAATTTAAAAATACTATACTACTTTTTAATTGCAAAAAATATGATGCACATATAATTATTTGAATGACGTATGCAAGTAGTTAACTTACAGAACAAAGTATGAATGTGTGTACGTATTAGGATTAAGACAATTTAAAATATATTAAATTTAATTAATTGCTCAATCACATGTTGTTGACCACTTTTGGAAAAATCGTCCCCATTTATACATTTTTGAATTTCTGGTTCTAAAAACACGGTTGCAATTAATTGAGCTATCTTCCGACTACTTTCACGAAAATTTTATTTACAAGTTGGTCTTATAAAAAATTTTTGAAGAGTATCTTTAAAAATGATTTACCATTAAAAATTCTTGTGCGATCAAATAAGGAACCTCGAAAACAGTTGTCTACGTACATAAAAAAGACAAAATTAAATTTAAAACAGGATTTAGAAAGCTTGGAAGTCTTTAAACTGAAGTCTATGAAAAAGAGTGTAATCTTTAACTTGAGATTGTTATTAAGCACTATAGAACAAATAATACGTATGTTTTAATTGATATTAATATATGCATATATACATAAATATGTATGTTTCACGTGAAGATGTGATCCTTAAAAAGCCAAAATCTATTTTGCTTTAAAAAGCTATAAGCGTATTAGACCACTGCAAATTAAAAGTAACTTTTTACAAACGACAAAATTTTTACAAAACGGCCGTAGACAAACAACTTTAACCAAAATGGAAGTTAAATGTAATCAAAAACAGCATATGTTCCGAGTGCACGTATGTTTACTGAAAACTTGCGGCAGCCATTCCCTCTGTGTTTGTTGGAGTATTTACCACAAATTATTTGAAATATGGTGCAAGTGACGCATTAAGAGCATAAAGGAGACCACAAAGCTCATTTGATAATAACGGGTGAGGCTATATGTACTTTACGGATGTTGTTACTAGTTGACTCCGGTTAAGTTTTCACTATCACCCTGTTTGAGATTATTGGTGATAATAAGGTATAAAATGAACAACAGTACAGTGCACCACACAGTGCTCTTTAACATTCTGCAGTGTACTGACTAACGGAAATACGATTCAAATTCTGATAAAGACATTATAAATATGAATCTTGTAATAGTGCTGGTGATTATAACAATAGTTCTAAACTACAGTAATGCAGCCCCAAGTGCGGTATGTATTTTTTTTGATTAAAGTGAGGTATATATATGTATGTATGTATATATAGATTTGTAGAATCATTGCTTACTTCGTCCTGTTTCTTATAAACACATTAAACCATAAAAACTATGTTTAATCCAGTTACTGTTTTAAAACAACACATTTTGCATTAATATTGGCGAAAAATTGGAAAAATTTATGACATTCGCTTACGAACAATTAAAATTATCACCATTTAGTTAAATCTTTTAAATTATAAGACTCAAAATTGATTTAGTAATTCAAACTCCCGGTTAACCAATAATTAAAACGTTTTGAATAGTCCGGATACGTCATTTATTAACTATTTGTACTATATTTAAGGTTCTTACCAACGAAGACCTAATAGACGGGAAATATCTATGCGAAGGTAATTAATTTACTTTTCAATCATAACATTATTTTTCAAGAGTCATATGTTCTTTTCTTTAATATATATATTTGCTGTATGAATATTGCATATAGTTTCAATTTGTTTCAAAATGAGAAATTGCAATATGTGCATACATAAAGATTATTTTTTTCGTGTGTTTAGACATTTCTATTTTATTCTTATTCCAAATGAATTCTCTAATTAGATTATCGATTTGGAATGGGCTTTGTAAATGTAATTTGTATATATTTATTTTAATTAGAATCAATTTATTATTTATTATTTGACTAGATCTTTCAACTATAAAGCTATACGATAATGACAACAATATTTACCGGGCAAACGAAGATATTTCTGCCACATCAGATTTACTTAACGACTTTTACAACATGTATTTAAAAAATATAAAACTTTCTCTGTTACACAAAATACATTATGACATATCACCTGAAAGAATTTCCAAAACGTTTTCCAAACGTATCGTAGACAGCATTGGTGGAGGCCATCTAATTAAAAGAACTGACAATAATAAGCTTCAAAATGACTAAGTGTCCTCAACAAAGACTATCGCTGTACAACCAAATGTTTACAATAACAACATCCTAATGCATCCTAGTCTGACCATTACAATATGTAAATAAATTAAAATTTGATGAATAAAATAATGCAATAACGAAACTTGTTTTATTTTGTATACTTTTATAAACTATATATTCATATCACTTTTACTATATTTTATGCGTTTTGTATTAAGTGAATTATTATTTAACATTTTTTTGTTCATATATTTAATCAATATAAATTTGATTTAAAAAAAAGCTGGTAAGACATGTTTTAAACCTAAAGATTTGCGCGTAAATTTTTAAACTAATTTTCTTATTTTAAATTTGAATATTTAAATAAATTTATTTTAAAGCAGTTAGTTTGTATATTATTTGAAAAACCTTTAAAATGAAAAACTCATTTATTGAATTTGACAATATGGTGTTACTTTACATAATGTTACAGAATGTGAGATATTGCCAATAGCACACAACTATTAGGAATTTTATTTTACAAAACTTACAAAAAGTGCGCTTTAAGTTAGAAAAAGATTTTTTATGGCACATGGTGTAAGATTTTTAAACATTTACTGATCAGTGACAAGAGTTCACGAGTTATATATGCTGTCATTGTCACATTATACTTAAATAGCTGAAGTCAAATTCTTAAATAATTTTAAATTGATTACCTTTTTTTCGGAAAGCTGGCTCCAAAAAATATGATGGACCGTTCGTTGTCAGGTAAATTAAATAAAAATCAAGCGCCATTGAAGTTTGTTATTATAACTTGTTAATAATACATATTATTAATTGTTAGTATTGAACTATATATTATTAAAAGCCTTTTAACATCTACAGGATTTTATCTGCCACAAATGGACAAGCCCTTAGTTGCTTTATATGTGGTCAACCCGATTACAAAACACACATTAAATCATGTATGGATCGTTTAATAACCGGTAGCCACCGTGAGGAGCAACTTCCAGTCCTTGTTAAAATGGATCCTATTTACAATAGGGACGCCTGGAGCAGTAAACTTAAAAGGAACTTTGATGAAATCGACAAGGCCTCAGCCAGCTTCAGTATACTCAATCAGCTTGTGAAGTGATAGAATTTTGACCAAACGTAAATACTCACGGAAGGAAAAGTCCAATAGGCTTCATGTCAAGGGAAAATTATGAAAATGCATGTATTCAATTATTATACTCATCAATTGTCCTTGTAGAAATAAAACAATTATAATTGTTATTAACATGTTTATTTATTCTTCTTTAATGTTGAGTTTTGTGAAAGGTCATACCAGATCTAAATGCAGCGAATTTTTTTTTTCTTTTAATCAAGGGACTATTCAAATACAAATTACATTTGATAATTATATTTAAAACAGTAAGTCATTAATATTTTCTTTACTTTATTTAGTTGCATTACGGCGATAGGGATAACCTATAACAATTCATATTGACGAAGATGCATCCGTTGAATAATGTCTCTGCAATCATTAAAAACTCTTTTTATGTTCTCCGTGTCAACGGCGCATGTGAAATGTGGATAGCAGTAATGTTTCCCATCTCCACTAGCAGTTGATATACGCTAAAGAAGAAAAAAGAAGAAGAATGATATAGATCAATTAAAAAGCTAGCAAAATTGATTTAACACTTACCAGAAACTCGTCTCGTATGAAATATTTTGCTCTTATAACTTCTGGATCGTCATTGGATTCCATTATTGCGTCACCTGTAGGCACAGCGCAGTAAAAAGATGGCATGGCAATTCAAAATTAAACATTTTTATAACCAAATAGTATATAGATTTATATAGTAACCTATATCAGTTATTGCAATGCATTTTTCATTTCACGTTTATGTAACTTCTTAATTTAACTTTTTGATTTTGCTCTGATTTTTAATACAGAAGTCTACAATGCATTTTTCATATATTTAAGGGCTTAAAGTCCCTCTTCAATACATAGCGATCTGAGATCAACAATTGTCACATCGAATTCTTAAATTTTCTTTTTCTTGTTATTCACTTTTAAAAAAGTTGAAAGATACCTATGATATATTAAAATGATATAAAGCACATCCGAGTAGCGGCCCTATATTAAACTATCTTGCATTAGCAATAATCTAGTCAGTCGAATGATTATAGCCAACTACGTTTGGGACTTACTTGGCGTTTGGTATTTGTTAAACTCGGAGAAATATTCCGACAGTTTACTTTTTCCAGCCTTAATTTTCTCTGCTAACAAATCTTGCTTATTTAGAAATAGTATAATAGAAATCGTGCGAAGCCATCTAAATAAATAATTAAAAAGATTTAATATTTCTGATACAATTGCGAGTAATTAATCAAAATGCTACCTGTTATTCCAAATACTTTTAAATAAATCCAAAGATTCTCGTAGCCGATTTTGAGTGGGATCTTCACGCAAAACCATGTTATAACTTGAGCATGCTGTTACAAATATAATAGCAGTTACATCATTGAAACATTGAATCCATTTTCTGCGCTCGTCCCGCTGTCCTCCCACATCAAACATACTAAAAAAGAGATATATTAATACTCGATCAAATTAAAACTATGTTAATACATATATGCATGTAATAACTAACTTAAGTACTCACTGGAAATTTACTTTATCCACTTGAAATCTTGTTTCAAATATTCCAGAAGTCAAAACACGGCACCGAAGTATATCTTGCTCATTTGGTGTATAATTTGGATTTTTAATTGTGCTTACTCGATCCAGGAAGCTTAAATGGAACATATAAAAACATTTGAACATAAATCATAGTCACACTAAAAACATTTATAAGGATACCAAGAGCTGCAACGTTTGCAAATAAATTACCAAAAATAATATGTGTTAAGTTATTATATATGAATGTACATACAAATGTATGTATATGCGTACAATATTCTACATATTTTAACTTTGCACCAAAGAAGGATAAATTTTGGAATAGCTTTTAAATTTTGGCTTAAAGTTTTAGATTAGTCCTAGATGCAACAATGTCCATTGTGATGCTCTATAATACTCTACTTGTCAATAAAAAAAATCTGTACAACAAAAAGGATATAGTTCATGATAATCTTTTTTAATTTATCAAGTTTCTAAGGGATTTTACCAGACGGGATGGGTAATAAAGCAATTATCAATCTAGAAATTCTGAAATGTAGTAAAAATACGCATATAACTGTCTAGTAAATTTGTAAAGTATGCCGATTTCTCTACTAGAATTTATTCTTTAGCAATATTTTTTAATCGAATTCATAATTTCAATAATATCTCGGATAACCTTTAACATGCTGCAATCGTCTTTTCCCAGTTGATAATTAGTCTCTGTTAATGGCCAATTTAAAAGCTGGTAGACCGTAAAGGTTTGTTCATTACCAAAGCCAATCGTATTAGTTACGCAAATAATCAAAGTAGAATAAATTTTGAAAACCGTATAGAAATTTATAGAATACTTTTAACAATTCGATCGGTTTCGGAGAAGACTTTTTAAACATTAAATTTAAAATTTAAGAGAATTTTGAATAATGAACAATTTGGGGCTGCAATCTTCTACAAGGCCTAATTCTGTTGCATATAATTTTTCATTAGAAATTTAAGTGAAGAAAAAGTATATATATGTATACATATACATATAATGTATATATAAATTTGTTGAATATAATTTTTTATTAGAAATTTAAGAGAAGAAAAAGTATATATATGTATACATATACTTACTATTTAGCACAGTCAATTAATTGATATTCATTTGACCTCTCATAGGTTTGAAGGACCCCTTTGTCTTTCCATAGTTCTTCTGTATGTTCATAAAATTCAGGAGGATAGTTAAAGTCCGGACCTGCAAATAGAAAAAAGGAAAGAAAAATTTAAAATTCAAATAGTTTATTCTAAATTTTTTTTATGTTAACCAAATCAAATATTTAAAATATTCGCATTCGCAAGTTATCTAGTTATATGAAATAATAAGTTTTTAGAAAAAACGGAAGGAAAATCTTTATGTTTCTGTTGAATTTGTTTTTACAAATACTGTTTGTAAATTTTTTGTCTTTCTGAGCAAAAGTATTCGAGTCATAGACAATTGACCGATATCAAATCAAACCGACTTATCTAAATATTACAATTTTCTTTAACACTGTTAAAACTTAAATCTGAGCAATGATTTTCCCTTTTTTTTTTATTTGAAGGGGGAAATTTTTAATGATTCTTTCTATTGGATTTAAGGTATATTATAATTTTTGAAATTTTGGAAGAAGGTAATGTGAGTTAATTTGACTACCTCTTGGCAACTTTTTTTTTCAAATTTCACCTTTCACCTTCCAATTATTTACACGCTTATTTAAATATAGCTGGGAACCTTTTCCCACCTAGTCGATAACATCTGAACAAGTTTTAGAGCTTATGTAAGGACGCGACCTTAAGAGCTAATATTTAAAAAACTAGAAAGATGGACTAACTTCGGTCCTGCCGAAGTTCGTATACCCTTGCAGATTTTCTCTATATAATTCATCAGAAGCATTATTGAAAATTAAACATTCCAAATTTACAAATTCAAAATTTTGAGGTTGAGAAAAAAAATTTTTCATACAAAATTATTTTTTGTACCGATTGTTCCTACAGCAGCTATATGATATAGTCGTCCGAGTCTGGTTGAAGTATCAAGAAGCATATTAAACTCACAAATACAAATTTCGTGGCATTCGGTTGAAAAACAACAGTTTTTGAGGATAAATCTTATTTATGGCCGATCGTTCCTATGGGAGCTATATAATATAGTCAACAGATTCTGATCAAAGTTGGTGGAAGTATCAAGAAGCATATCAACTCCGATCGGGATGATTCCGAGATATACAATGCCTGCAGCAAAAAGGAGCCTATGCTGAAAATTTCAGCTCTGTAGCTATTATGGTCTCGGAGGAGAAGGTGTTGAATCAGACAGAAGGACAGACGGACATACGGACAGGGCTAGATCGACTCATCTATTCATGCTGATCAAGAATATATATACTTTATATAGTCGGAGATGCTTCCTTCTGTGCGTCGCAAACTTCTGACCAAAATAAATATACCCTCTGCAAGGGTATAAATATATAAATACACATATAAATTTCTTACTAGAGGCATAATCCTGAATGTATTCCACTCTGGGTTCATTTTCTTTTTTTTCTAAAGCTACAGGTGGATTAAGTGTACTCATGGCTCCTGTAATAGTCTGAAATATAAAGAATATTTACATATTATTAGTTATAAACAGGTAAAGATACTTGTAAAGAAATATTGCTAATAACCAGACCCCTTCTCTTTTTTGGATTTGGAATAAAATTTCGTTTCATTCTCTTATTTGCTACCAATCTCATAAATACATTGAATATTTTAGCATGAATAAAATAATTCACGAGTTGCTCTTGATCAAAGATAAATATTCTATTTGGAAATTTTATAAATACCAAGCATAGAAATGTCATTAACAAAAGATATATAATTTACAAAAAAAGGAACTGGAAAGTTATCTTGGTGTCTTTAAACGACACAAATAAGATTGAATTTGACAAATTCCAAACTGTATCGTCTGAGTATGTATTGTATTTAAACAATATTGTTTAATATAGAAATTTGCTTAAATTCTGCGTGCGTTATTGTATATCTACATTATGGCAAAAATAATAGCAAATACTTATTATGAAAATTGAGTAAAAAGTACTCTTAAATTATAGTTAAAATTTTTAAGATACTTACCAATATAGCGTCTCGAATATTTTTTTTAATATCATCAATTTTCTGTTTTTTTTCTTGTTCAGAAAATCCATCGACATGCAATATTCGCATCTGCTTGACTATGGTTGATTTACCAGACTCACCAGCTCCAAGTAGGAGTAGCCTGTGTGTGGCTCTATAGAGCTGTTTATCCTTTTGCAGCTGTCTAGATATTGCATCGCTTCGGCGTTTTTGACTTTTTGAATCATCCGAGTTAACATCCGATGATTGTTTTGAGGTTGGAGACCCAAAACAACCCATAGCAGCCCAAGGTGTCCACCAACACGTTGCTCGATTTTCCTGGTTGGCGTCGGGTGACTCGGCACCCCTTGTATTTTCTCCGTTTTGCTCCAGTATAACTGAGTTTGTCGAATTTATACACAATTTCACTATGTACAATCAACTACTCCAACCCTCAGTGACTAGTAGAGTGCTACCAGAGCTTCCACGCAAAGGGCCTAGGCTGCTTAACAAATAAAAATGAAGAAAAATTATATAGATTATATGATTAAATTATTAAAAAAAAAAAAAACAAAATAAAGAAAAAAATTATAATCCATCCATTTCAAAAAAAAAAGCTTTGATTTAATGATATATTATATTGTTACGCTTTTTTCAACATGATTAATCTTCAAGAAAAAGTTTTGAAAAAATCCCAAAATTATAACAAAAATTTCGAATCTATAATGTCCTTTTCAATTTTTTTTTTTAATAATTTCTGTCGATAGTTTTTTTTTTTATTTATACTTCCGGAACATCTATGTTTATGGATTGATCGGCGAATGACGGTTTTACAAGCAGAAATAGTTTGTCTCTTAAGTTATTTTTACAAGCTTATTTGGATGTGTATTATTTTCATAATTCATTTTAGTTTCATAATTAAAAAATGAATTAAAATGTGTGGCATTAAATCAACTTCCTTTAATGGGAGCCCAACCCATTAGTTTAGCATGACACACAAATATTGTTGTTTTTTTTTCTTACTTTTTCAATAAAAAATCTGAGGTCCTTATATAATTTACTACAAAACAATGAAACTGAATAAAAAATATAAAATTTTGATTTGCGACTAGACAGGAAACGATTTTCCCTTTCTGGGGTGTCCCTATTATTTTTCACATAACTGTACATACATATATAACTATGTATATATGTATGTATGTATAACTATGTATATATGTATGTATACATTGTGTACTTAATAAATTGGTATGAGATGAAGGCTTGTAAAGAGTTACTCAAAATGCAAAATGTTGATTAAGTCATTCGACATATTTTAAATAGTCTTGACTTTGCGTTTACAAGTTTATTTCCTCGTTTTAAGAAAGCAATGCAATGGGAATCATCAGAGTAACAGGTGAAGAAGTGGGTGGGTGGAAATTTGCGCATACACCGATGTACGCATGTATGTATGCATTTGTATGTAGATACCAACATAATTTTTGTCTCGTAAAAGTAGTAAACACACAATTTTGTGTCTGTATGTATGTATACCTGGTTATGTATTTGACAATTTTGTTTTACATTACACAGGAGAAAAATTTTATTATAAACTTCAACTTTGAATGGGAATACGGGGATAGTGTGTGTACCTAAGTATGTATGTGCATATGTATATGTGTACATCGATACGTATGCGTGCGTAGAATTTTTTTATTGCTGTCTACCAGAAATACTTTTACTCAAAATCGCATACACATATATATTTATGTAGATATATAAATATTATAATATATATTCATAAATATATATGGATGTATGGATGTATGTATGTGTGTACACATCTTTTTTGTCTACTTATATATACAGACATACATACATACGCATGTAGGTATGTCAAGTTCTCTTTTTGCATGTATGTATGCATATAATTCAAGCATACACATGCATACATATGTGTGTACATATGTATATGTATTCCATTTGCTATTCTTTTGGCCACTTGGAGTAACTTCAAGGAGTAAGGTATTTTATTCATATTTTCATAATTACCACGAATGACCGAAAATTAATTTGCACGTTATCTGCATTTAATTAACTTTTAAGCACAAACCACTAAGAATTGTATGAAGAAAACGCGATATCGGGAAATTTCTAAAGGGCACACAATCTACCTGGGTTAAACATGACAACTGTCAACATATTCACACTGAATGAGTTTTCAATTGTCTATTGGACTGCTTTTTTATTCTTGTCACCCCAAATAAATAAACAGCTTTAAAAATTATTTTCAATACCACTAAACTCACTTTTTATATATTTTTTTTATTTTATGTATCAACCTAGAGATGCACCATGTTCGATACTCTAATTTCTTCGATGCCAAGTACCAGAATACTAGCTTAGTGCTGGAAAACACATACAATGTCAATACCTTACAACCGCTTATGCGCAAAATTAAAGAGTTTGGGTCAGTCGGTTCTTAACCACTGTTAAATTTGTTTTAATTATTTATTGGGAGATCTTGTACTATTAAATATCTGCTTTAAACCAAATAACCACTAAGTCTTTTAATAATACCATTACCTCTTGAATTTATTATGTTTCGAGTATGTAGTAAGTATTAAAAATTTTAAAAGATTAGTTTCATACATTTTGGAACTTAGCTCCACTATGCACGATGTGTCAGAATGTGCCCTGCTTACACGAAAAGAATTATATCTAGTTTGATCAACATCGTCAGAGTTGTTTTTGACAAAAAGTCAAAAATGTGTGGGTGCCTCGGGAAGACAAATAGGTATCAGTGATAATGGTGCCGCAATTTCGGAACTGGAACCAGTTTTAAAAATTAGTTCTACGAGTAGGCGCAAACATTCGAATTTGGCGTCTCTTGTTAGCAAAGAGAGAACATACGCAGCAGTGAACATATAATTGAGTTAAAAAGAAAAAACCCTAATTTTTGAGCGAAGCTCAATGAAATAATCGGCTGATATTCTCACATCTATGATTCCATATGTTCAAAATTTCAGCAATGGTTTTAGGGACTCCGAGGAAATTATTATGATCCAGGTAAGAATATATATACCGCTAGCACTCTCTCCAACAATAAAAGTACCAATATCGAATTATCTATGAAATTCGATGCCAGCAATGAATCTTTTCACAATAAAAGTTTTTGTTTTGAAAATGTTGTCTAAAATGTTTAATTTTCAGTATTTTACTTAATTGCTTTCAAAATTTGTACTGTGTGGCTGTTGTTCCGTTTTATTGTCAACTGTTATGGATTAGTTAAAATATATACATACATATATAAAAGAAAATAAAATCAATTATGACTATGTCTACTCTTAGCGAAAACGGCTCGCTCAGCCAAGAGGAAGAAGAGGCCAACTTAAGAACCATGAGAACGATTAGCAGTTTTGAAGATGTATATCGCACCTACAAGCCACGAAACCCCTCAACGAACGAATCACAGTACAATGAGCCACACACCACTCCTAGACTTAAAAAGAAATGTTTCACTCCAAGAGCTTTTGAAATGAAAATTTCTCCTTTCACAAGTATGAAGAGTCAGGATGTCGACTGTAGTCTGCGCCCATCAACTTTAATTGGCGAACAGGTGAGAGGCGAGATTAAAAAACTCAATCAGGAATCAGTTAAGTCAAGCGGTTGCAAGACAAAGCCTAAAGATATACAGGATTGTAGAAATAGTAATCAGTATGTAAAATGGTTGTAAATATTTTATATTATTTTCATTTTATTTTGTTTTAAATTTTTCTTGGGTATTTCCAAAGAAACTCTTATCGTATAGCTTCTGGTCAAATTATCAATGCCAATGGTATTTGCAATTATTGCTGTCCGGGAACTGAATGTAAGAATATACGATTTTTATGCATAACCTTTAAAAACTTTACCAAGCAGATCCGAACTATTGCGACGTCGGAGCAAAATGTGCCCCCGTCCCCCAATTTATCGGCTCTTGTCCTGCAAACTGCACGGGGTACTATGATCAAAGTCCACAAGAGACCTGCTGCAAGTACTCTACCTACAACCAAGAACCGAAAAGGAAACAAAAATGTCCTCAAAAAGATAACCATTGCTTCTGTTCAAGTGGATCTAATGAGAGCATGGAGGAGGATTCTTCATGTATGTGCGATAAACAAGCACAGTCCTTAAATGGGTCTGAAGGACCTAGCGACTGTGCCTGTTGCTATAGAAAAAGTAAGAAGTTGGATCCAAATGATTGTGAATCTGCCGCAACTTGTTGCTCGTGCAATTGTGACCAAAGTAGTAGCGAGGACCGTGGTTTAGCTATGCCTGATGACATTAATGATATGAATTGTCCGAAAAATTCCATGTGTTATGCCGAAAGTAGTATGGACTATTCTTGTGCGGGGGGATGTCTTCCAACAGAACAAAATGACACAAGTGATTGCTGCAGTTCTCGGGTTTCTTCACCTACAATTAGCAGGTGTTTTCCGTCTTTTTTAATGAAGGGGTGTTGTCCTCCTACAACCAATTGCCCGCCCTGTTGTGGATCTTGTTGTCCCCCTCCAAACATGAATTGCTGCAACTACTCTACTAATTGCGTGGACGTAGAGAGTTTTCTGCGTAAATTTAAACAACCAACAACGTGTGCGCCAAGCTGTATTAGCCAACCCTCGCCGCCTTGTTTAAACATGTGCACAGAAGCATGTATGGGGACCGGAACGGGCCTCTTAAATTTAAATAGATATTATGCAGATAATAACAATTGCAACAGTCGCAATGCTTGCTACTACACGGGATATATCAATGATGTACTACAGAATCATACTGTTTACTCCATGGACTATCAGCCGTTCGGATGTAACGGCAACAACTTCAATCACTTTGGCAATGGGTGTAGGGGAGCACGATTAGGTTGCCATGGAGGATGCTGCTCAGAATCGCATTGTTCCAATCCCTGCTACCCGGCATGCCAAACAGACTGTTGCGGTGGTAATTCTTCATGTGCGGGTTGTGGTTTGTGTGGTGATCTTTGCGGAGGACAATCCAATGGTATCTATGCCATTGGTGACATCTGTTGTAACATGAACACCCAAAACTGTTATCCTTTAAGTCAACTGAGGTTTGCCTTACGTTTAAATATTGTTTATTCTGCTTTCTATCCTTTATCTTTCCCAGCCCGGGCTTCTCCAGCGCTTTTCCAACTGGGTGTTGCATGCCGTGCAGTTCCACCCCCTGTTCCTCTTGTTCTTATCCATGTAATACGGGGTGCTCTGTGCTCTCGACATGCGGTAATGGTGGCATGTACGGATGTTGTTCGAAGGCGACCAGTTGTAATATAAGTCAATGCTCAACCGAATAGTATGATAGAAATTCAAACGGCAAACGGTTTCGATATATTTAACTAATCCAATTTATATCAAATATACAAAATTTTAAAAAACCGGAATATGCAATTTTTGGCACTTACTTTTTGAAACTCAACGAACAGATATTATTTTGCAGTTCCCGAGTCTTAAAAAATTTTAAATTCCTGTGTAGCTCTGGTCTTTTTGGTCTACACCATCATATCACCATACAAGTGAAAAAATGTCAAAGCAGCTAACTTCGGCCGTGGCAAAGTTTGTATATCCTTGGACTTAAGATTCTCAATCTGTAAGAGTAAAATTTGAAAAAAGGTAAATCTAAGAAAAATGACAATATATGTATTTTTAGTTTTTCAGGATTGATCTATACCTACTACATCTCCAAGTTAAATCATCGTTTTTCAAATTTCTGCTTCCTGCTCTTTCAAATTTCATACTAAGGAACAACACAACACAAATGGTTTTTCGTCTCTTTCCCACTGCTTGTACATTTGTGATGTACGTACATACATGTGTATGTACATATGTAGAAACGTTATTATTTGGCTGAATTAAATGGCTTCTAAGTTTGATTTTTATCGATTTTTGTCCGTATTTATTATCCCATCTGATTCAAAGCACGCCAAATTTGGTTGAGATAGTTAAAAAATTAAACAAAAAAATGTTTTTCTCACAAGAACTTTTAAGAACAAACAATTTATGACCAAAGTCCCTTTGATCTTTCTTGTTTTTTAATACCTAGTCTTGAGCATAATTTAAGAAGAAACCGACAAATACCAGCTCAAAATTAAGGGTCTAAAACCTGAGAAGAAACAAATAGATAGACTTGGCAATATCGATTCGGCTTTATAGGATCGAAAACACTTTTTTTAATGCTTAATGTCTAATCGAAATACCTCCCCTTAGTACTACTTATATGTATTACCACTTTTACTTTATCTCTACTTCCTTCTGCGATCAGCTTAGAATAGACTTACTTTAGTTTATTTAAAGATATTTTATATGCCTAAATCAAGCATTTGGATACATTTGGAACTGTAAATCAAAATTTAAATAAGATACACAAATCCCTGATGTTTTTGTTAAAATAATTTAAAAACTTTAATATGTATTTTATGGTTTCTTTATTCAAAAATAAAAAATAGTGGTCTATAAAAAATTAATTTGTAGAAAACTTTACACCAATAAAAATTCGTCCCCACACTCAAATGCGCCATTGGAAATGGCTTTACTTAATGTAACTTTTAATTAAATTCTCTAATTTCACCGTGTCAACAGCGAATTTCCGAATGCCCTCTGAGAGTTTATCAGTTGCCATAGCATCTTCATTTAGTAGCCAGCGGAATGTGCTTTCATCGACGGATATCTTTTTAATGTCCTGCAATTTGGCATTGCTTACCGACAAATATGTCGTCACTGTGTCAGTTTCATTTTCCAACTCTTTTAGCAACGATGGGCTTATTGTAAGCAAGTCGCATCCAGCCAATGCCTTAATTTCCCCTACATTGCGGAATGAAGCACCCATAACTAATGTTTTATAGTCAAACTTTTTGTAATAATTATAAATGTTGGTAACCGAAATTACACCAGGATCCTTGAGAGCCTCAAATTTTTTAGTTTCCGTATTGGCCACATACCAATCCAAAATTCTGCCAACAAATGGGGAGATTAGTGTTACGCCGGCCTCTGCACAGGCTACTGCCTGGGCAAATGAGAACAATAGGGTAAGATTGCAATGAACTCCATGTTCATTTTCCAAGATTTCGGCGGCCTTAATGCCTTCCCATGTTGAGGCGAGTTTAATTAAAATACGTTCCTTGTCAATACCCAATGTCTTATACAAGTCGATCAACTTAAGGGCCTTCTGCACACTTTTCTTTGTATCAAATGAAAGTCGAGCATCTATTTCCGTAGAAACCCTACCAGGAACAACTTTCAATATTTCAGTTCCAAACAGCACACACAAATAGTCCATGGCCTCTGATACTTGGTTTTCCAGAGCTCTGTTAAAAGATTATTGTCTTATTAAATCTGGATTCGTATTTAATTTGGGAGCATTCTGCTGATTAAGAGACTACTGATTTTTAACACAAAGAAGATATTTCTCTCAAAAATATCTTTTGCTTGGTAACCAAACAATGAATTTGTCTTATAGAAAAATATATATAGAAAAATTTAATAGCATACATTTCCAATAGCATAATAGTCCAATTTAATTTTTTATTATAAAAAGTAATATTAAAAAGGTCAAGCTTGCATAAATTTCATTATCATTATTTTACAAGATGCTGATTCTTCGTTCTGGCTTATTAAAGTAATTTTTGTTTCATGTATGCGAAATGGTAATTATTGCAACTTACCCTTTTTTAGATTTTCCATAATCGACTGCTTTCTTCACCAACCCCTGATAGCGCTCCATAGAAGAGGCCGACAATATAAGTGACGGGTTGGTCGTGGCATCAGTAGGCTTATAAACGTTGATGGCTGAAAGAAAAGCCAATCATTCTAGATAACTATCTCAAGTCTTTTTACAGAAAAGCTTTTTCTCCCCTAATTATCGGATCATCGAACAACTATTGCAAAAAAATGAAATGAAATATGAGAACTATGTGTATATGTAATACATATGTATACATATACATACGTATGTATATTCATATTTTGCAGTACATCTTTGGAAAAAGTGAAAGGTTTTTGATGTATGCACATATGTATGTATGTACATAGGTATGGACGAATTTCCTATATAAAAATGATATACATAATGTATGCATAAATTTATATACTCATGTACTTAAACACATTTGATATACAAAGGTAAAAATGAATGTCAGTGCTAGGAGGCGACTTTGAAAAATGTTATCACTTCGACATACTTTAGCGGTCACATTTATAAGGTCAAAATAAAGTCAGCTTGACGTCGTTTCACTTTTAGGTTTTAACTTTTATTTGATCTTGACGAAAACGGTTAACAAATGTAGAACACTTCAACATTTTTTTTTAAAAGGAGTCAAACATTGTTTTAATAACGATGTTAATAAATGTTTGTACATGTGGTCAGTAAAAAAACCTGTTGCGTGTTCATCACCTCATGGGTTTACATGAACGTAAATGAATGCGGTGGGTTGACATCAAATGCCCCATAATTCACCCGATATTACTGATATCAATTTACATTTATACATACCTTCAAAGTCACCGGTGTCAGCTACTATCGTAGTTAATTTCTTGAGTTCTTGCAAAACCGACATTTTTAGCTTTTTTTGATCACTTCCCATCTCCTAAGAGTAACACAAGCTTATATAGATTTTTTTGTTTGTTTTTCCAGTGCTTACAGCCGGCTTCCAGTTTGTTAACAGAATCTACGAAATCGAGACTGTTCCGTGGAAGGCAGTGTGACCATTCGAAATTGTGCCGCCATAAACTGTGCTTGCCATTATTTAACCAACGTTTTTTAACCTGTTTAAAATATGTACTTAAAATAATTTTTAAGCGTGGTTCCAAAATAGTAATGTAATATTAATGAGTCAATTCATTTTTGAAGTCGCCTTAGTTTGATAGGCTTACAAACCGATAGATCGATATCGTGTATATCAGATGTGATGCCACATCTCTAGGCCCACGTGCAGGTTGATAGTGTTTTTATTTATTTTCGATTTGGTAGCATAGCAGCGTGTAAAAATGAAACAAAGGCAATCTAATGGAAAAAAACGTTCAAAACCGTATGAAAAACTTCCAGCCCGAAGAAATGCACAGTTTTCCAAGAACAACAGCTTTATTCAAAGAAGTAAACAAATGGAAGAGTCCCATAGGAAAGGGAGGTAAATCACATTCATTATTTTTCCATATGTATGTATGTATTGTACATATCTACATATTTAGTTCAAAGATTATTAAACAGGATTCCGATCCTTATTCAGACTTCTTAATGCGAAGCTTACATCGAGCAGTAATAGCAATGAAGTAGAAGCAGCTTTACGTCTTTTACCATCGGGTGAAGAAGATTTGGTTGAATCTGAGGCGGGATTCTATAACCAGCTTGTAACTGGATTTAACAACATTGCCACAGGTAAGTCTTGTAATAGAGACTTACCGTTCAATATTCATAGATATGTATTTGCTTCCCAGTATCCATACTTGAAAAAAATTCTAAACAGGCTGATAGAAGAGATCCTGAACATTCTTTGGTTCAAACGCCAGTGGCTAGTGATGATGACACGGAAAACCAACAAGCGGAGGAAATAAATTTGGATTCCGATTCGTACAAGTCTTTTTCTAAACGATTTAATTATGAATTATCTTCGGATGATATTGACCTGCTGATATCCAAGAACATCACGTCTGTTAAAACGAATTGGCCCGTAGTTGGAAATTTAAAAATCGAAATTCCTCAATTGAATTCGAATACTGCATTATCTGATTATCCATTGCCACGTGAAATAACTAACCGTACTGAACTTCAAAATCTAGAAGTAAAACAGTCTCTGTGTAACAATGTGGCTCTACCATTCTGTTCTCTGCAGTCGCAGCTTTTTAATATAGTCAACAGATATCAGGATCTTTACTTTCCCCAGAGATCGCACGAGAATAGCGAGCAAATTCGGTACATCTATTGCCTTCATGCCCTCAATCATATGCTCAAAAGCAGGGCTTTGATTTTACGCAACAACGAAAAAGTGAACGCCATAGCAAAATCTTTAAAATTGCCTCCGAGTGAAATTTCAATACCAGAAACTTATAGAGATCAAGGATTGAAGCGCATGAAAGTTGTGTTTGTTGTTCCTTTTAGAGAATCAGCGTTAAGGATAGTAAACATTATGGCTGAGTTACTATATGGCCAGCAAAATGGTATGTAGGAAAGTTTTTGACTTGTTACCAAAATTTATTTTTGTTTAATTCTACCTTCAGATCAAAGACGAAAGGCCTCTATAGCAAAATATGATCGTTTTCTTGAGGATTACTCTGGCAATACGATTTATTTCCCAAAAACCAATCCAAAGCCTTTCGATTATGAGCAGACGTTTAAAGGCAATACGGATGACAACTTTAAAATTGGCATTCGATTTACCAAGAAATCAATGTCTCTATTCTCAGAAATAAATTCATCAGATATACTAATTGCATCACCGTTGGGACTGCGTATGCTTATTACCGACAAGGAGCATGATTTTGATTTTTTGACCTCCATTGAAATGCTCATTATTGACCAAGCGGAACTCTTTTTGGCTCAAAATTGGGAAAATTTACTATTTACAATGGATCATCTGCATCTACAGCCCAAGAAACTGCCTGATACGAACTGTCAGCGAGTAAGAACTTGGTGTCTAGGTGGATCATCCCGTTTCTATCGTCAAACTTTATTTTTCTCATCCCACGAACTGCCAGAGTTTCGGGCGGTGCTTAGCAATAAATGTAAAAATTACCAAGGAATAATTCGCATTACGAATATAATTCAACATGGAGATATTCGTAATGTCCTAACACCGGTACAACAAGTATTCCGTCGCATTGCTTGTTCTGACATTGAATCAGCATTTCAAGATCGATTTCAATATTTCAAACAGCATATTATGCCACAATTGAGTAAATCTGAATATTCTCATTGTATGCTTTATGTGCCCAGCTATTTTGATTACGTACGTTTACGCAATTATTTAAAAAGCGAAATGGTTAGTTTTGTTCAAATAAGTGAATATACTAAAAAGGAAAAGGTATCTCGAGCGAGAGATATATTCTTTCATAGTGGTGCACCCATACTCCTTTACTCCGAAAGAGCACATTTTTTCCGACGTACACGATTAAAAGGCATTCGAAATCTGATTATGTATCAGCCACCTAATTTCCCAAATTTTTATTCAGAGATAATTAATTTAATGCTTGAATCCAATCAGAACCCACGAGATGGTATGGAAGATTCAATGAGTATCCAAATTTTATATACCAAGTATGATATACTTACATTAAGTAATATAGTTGGTTCCGAAAATTCTGTAAGGTTAACCACAGGCAAAAAAAATGCATATGTTCTCTCAACGGGCACTGCAAAATAATCTGTAGATAAATAATAAATATTTAAATTATTATTAAATAAATCATTTATTTTACTTCTTTAAGGATAATTCTTTGTTTTTTACTAAAAACTAGGGTATGGGGTATGCAGAAGTAATTATTATAAATTTTACTCAAATCGCTCATAAGAAAAGTTACTACCTTGGCATGCTAAAGTTTCATATATACAGCGTAATAAGAAATAATGTAGTCCTGTCCTTGTAAAACTCATTAAAGCCAAATTTTTCATATTGACAGATTTATAGAATTTTCCATAATGTGTTGGTTTTTTTCTATACACTAAAATATTTCGATTTGATGTCTCTTAGAAAAAACAGTAAACTTCATTCAGGGACGTTAAAAGCTACTTTTCGTTGCTAATCATCTATCTTAACAATTTTTTTAAACTAATTAATTGATTACCTTGAATTTTAGCATTAAGATATTTATAAGAGAAAGAAAATGTTGTTTTAATCAATACATTCCAAAGTCTTACACTGACAAAGTGCTAACCTTAATATTTAGTCCTTGATTTACTCCTAGCTATAAGAATGTTAAAACGGTTAAAAAAAGGAATTTTCCTAACTAAATGTAGTGTTTATATACTTTACCCATGTATATCTTAATTAATCTACATATCTTTGAAGGACTTTATATATATGTATACATATGTACAAGTATATAAAACCTACAAAATAAATTCATTTTAGCCAGCAATTCATAAAGCACCTGAATGTGTTACATGGCAGAGATAATGTCTATATATATTATATTTTTGATCAGTGTCAACAGCCGTCTCTATGCACACCTATATCCATCCAACCGTATGTACACCTAGATATTAGGGACTTTAAGAGCTAGCACCAATGAATTCTTATGTAGTCCCCGCTAGTATGTAGGCATACAAGTTTGCTTTCAATCTTTGGCTGGCTTCTTTCTTCCCCTTCTAATAATATTTTCCCATGCTCGCCAAGTGTGTGTCAGACACCGCTGCGAACGAATGTCATATAAGTGAAATAGGAAAAATCCGTATAAATATATATATATTTTTTCAAGGCTATTCAATCTTCGGCCCAAACGAAGTTTGTGAGACTTTCTTTTTAAATTTCTTTTTTCTAACGAATAATCCAATTTTCAAATGTTGACGAATTAACTCAGTTGTTTAGATCCAAAAATACGTTGGCCCCAGAATGAACTATTTGTTCTTGGCATGTTCATAATCTATTTTAGTACTCTATATAGGAACCTCTTTAAAACTGTGTGATACACTGTAACATTTCGGTATGTATCTTAATTGCGTCTAATTTATTACCATAATGCGTATGTACGTTTTCGATGCTGGTTGTCCCGGGTCAGCCAAACCGGATGAATGAATAAAATGAATTCTATACAAATATAGCAATGTCAATGGAAAAATTTAATAAAAATATTAAAACTTATTGTGTATGCATGTAACATTGTTAATAGAGGCATACGTTTTTATCTCTGTATATTTTGGGTGCTGCATATATATGCATATATATGTACATATAACCTTTTACTAATACATAACTTATTGTATAAAAAAATTGCCATATATATTTTGGTAAAGTGGTACAATGGTACATAAATATATATTTATGGATGCATTATAGACTTTTGTAGCAGTATCATTGGACCATGTGCCGTTGAAGAGAGAGCCCAAAGAGCTCTTGTCACATACATATTTGAGAGAGACTATAACGACATTACAAGACTATTTTAGCCAACTCTGCCAAATTGCACCGATGGGGATGCGATGGCTGTCTATGCCGAAACAAGAAAATATTTAAAAGGCAATCAGATTAGTTTTATTTTTCCAACCAATTTGTTTCCATTGTACTCTTTATACTTAAAAGTTTTCATAAAGAAAAATTGGTAAAGATATATTTACAGATATGTATTATGTAACAGATTTCTTACTTAATAAATATATTTAAAAAGAAATGAAAAAAACTGTAGTACTTATAGAAGTACTTTCACATCCCTTTCAACCTGCAACGATTGGTGATTGGTTTTAAAGAATCCTTCTTTACAATGTCTATTTGTTATACCCTTACAAAGAGAGTATAATAATTTTGCTTAGAAACTTGCGAAGCAGTAGGAAAGGAATACACACATTAATGATCAACGATTATAAATCTTTTTTATAATTCACATATCTTTCAGTTGAAAAGCAAATAAGTGTTCATTTAAGCAATAAAAATCGAATCTATTATATTGATCCGAAAACAACGATTAATGAAACAAAATAGCTCTTAAATTATTAAATCAAGGGATAGAATTTGCTAGTCTTATGCAAAGTATTTTCCGAAATTTCTAATTATGACTGGTTTTTTTTATGACAAATATAATAACAATTCAATCTTCAATTTACCGGAATATTTTCAATGCTTTATTACTCTTAGTTAATATTCAAGTAAACAACGAACTCTGTCTATATAGATTAACCTGTTACAAACGTATTCTCTTAGTCTAATATCATTAAAGTTGTACAAATTATAAATAATCATATTTAAATATTAAACGTATACACGTGCAGTTTTAAAATACATATGCATTCATATATACATATACATATACTATATAAGCATAGAGACACACGCAAACATTTTCCTATACTTCTTCAGATCTGTGTATATTTCGATATATAGTATGTACATATATATGAATATATGTATATACTTGAGCAACAGTGGCGACGTACTAACATATATTCCCTAAGAAAAGATACAAAAACACGAGCGCAACCACCAACAGTCGGTCGGATAAGTGCTCAAAAGTTTGTGCGTGCTAAAAGTATTTTCCCGGGCCAAAATAGAGAGTGTATGTAGTTTTGGGAATTTTGCCAAAATATATGAATTTTGTAATTCAAATAGACACTCTCATCAGACAGCGTTCTCCTTGCTTTCAGTTGCCGTTGATCGTTATAATAGCGCGATCTTTGTGTTAGCTCTTGGTCTTTTGACTAAAATAAATTTATTATATAATAACGGAATTTTTATTAGGAATAAAAATTGTAAGTTTTGTTGATTTATTGCAACAATTCCAATCAAATCTATTGTGTTTTACGCCCAATTAATTCCATTCCAAATAAATCAAAATTAAAAATATTACCCTAAAATTACACGAAAAAAAAACAATTAAAAGATAATATAAAAAACAAGTATCGCGCGTTCCTGAAAGTATAACAATCTCTAATTGAAAAATGCAATAAGCATATGTACATATATATCTATGTATGTACATACATACATTCACGAGTTAGTGTTTCGAAAGTGTTGTCAAAAGTTGTAGTTAAAAAATCCGCAAATTCGATCTCACCAGTTACAATATTCCATGACCAATACCAGACTCATCTTTCAAAATGTCGAGAAACAAAAAAAACCTGAAAAAAAGGAAAAAAGGAAAAGCTGTGAAACAACCTCGACCTCAGAGATGTCATTTCAAAAAATTTTGAATGTCACTAATACAAATGCACGTTCATATACGTAAATTCACGCACGCACCAATAGCAAACTGCTGTAAAGTTTTCACTTGTGGCCTATGCATACATACATCCATACACACACACATGTACACATACATAGAAACATCCATCCATAGAACTGTATTTGCGATAGAGAAATTGGTTATGCAACTCTTGTACCTGTGAAAATATATTGCAAGCACAAGGGACAATGTTGATTGCGGAATATTTATTACTACATATTTATATATGTACATACATATGTATATGAAGATTTATGCTATGTATGCCTCAGATCTATATAATATGTGTAAAATACGATGTTTCGTTGCGATGGCGCGATTTTCCTTTATTTTATATATGTACATATAAACACATACATTTATAGATACAAAAGTTTTAAGAAATTGTGATTTATATAAGTTCAGTTGTACTTTGTTTTTTTTTTTATTTTTACAATATTTGATACACTAGTTATTTTTTTTACTGTTCCTATCTGAATTTTTTTGCATAAACTATAATAATTTATCCTATAAATAAAAGTGTCCTTGACAACGGTGAAGTCCATGCCTTCGATTACAAAAGTTCAGGACATCTATGTACATCCGTACAAAAACATACATATGTATACATATGTTAGTTGGAGTTAAGTACGGAGTTAAGTACGTTTTCTTACGGATTTTAAGGACGATTTCCGAGTTATTTTACTTCCGACAACCTCTTTTAAATATATGTATGTATGTATGCACATACATACATATGTATATATGTTCTTCGATCATTAAAATATATATGTATATATAAACTAATGTATATAAATTTTTATGTAGGTATACATACATATGTATGTGTCCAATCGTTATCTTGTATTTCTGGCAGCTAGGTGTCTATTTTTAGCTGATCTCGGCCAGACCAGATCTTTTTGCCTCCATAATGCAAACACACACAGATATCAATATTGTGTCTGTGTGTGAATGTATAAATGTATACATATATGTATGAACATTTGAATATAAATTTTAGATGTATGCAGCAGTATAAGATGCAAAGTTACCTTGGTAAATCGGTCAATTAGGAAACATTTTGTTCAATTTGCGGAAGGAATAATTAGCGCTAAGCTATAGATTTAGCCCGGCCATATATATGTACATTCAATGTATGTATATGTAAACATGTCTGCACACTTGTGTACAAGTATATAAATATATACATATGTATCCATAAATAAATATTGAAAATTCAGGGCTCGTTTTTGCACATTGGATGTATTTCTAAGTATATATGTATGTATGTATGTATATGTATATGTGCATACATATGTATATATGTACGTAGTATATATAATATATGTTTATATATATTTATATTTATATAAGTACGTAAATATATATACATATATATTTAAACATATATATTTTTGTATATATATTTAATATACATATTTATATATATTTAATACGTATAATGTATATAATGTACATATTTAATATATATATTTATATATATATATTATACATATTTACGTATGTTCATAATGAGAAAAGTTTTTGTAACTCTGAGAAATACCTTTCTGCTCATTTTATGCTACGACAACACAAGGTGATCAATATGCATATAAAAATAAATATTATTCATAAATAAGCGAATATTATAAAAAAAAACTTCAGGAATAAGAATTTTTCAACCTATTGACAATTAAAGCTACGGACAGAAAAATGAGACCCAATTTCAAAAACAAGCCGTTACCTTGCTCAAATAGTTCCAGCTGAGTAGTTTCAAAATGCACCAGTTCATCGATAGCTCTAATCCCTGCGATAGTTTTAACAAGGGTGGCCAGTACTAAGTTGGCAGAAATAAAATTTTTGAAATAGCCAACCTTTTGCCTATTAGTGTAAAATTTGAGCTGTACGAGTGGGATCCTAGTGCTACATTTTTTCTGATATCTAAAATAGTGAAATTTTTTTTGCTTATTCAGTTAATGTGCATTCCGATTCCAGATATAGTGTCAATCGAATATATTTCAGGGTGGTAACCCTGAGAGCCACGGCGTTGATTTTCAGTAATAGACGGCTTGAGACTTAGTGCAATATTATCAGAGCACACATATTTGGAAAAAAAGAAAAATGCGCCATGGCAGAAAATACATATATATAAAAAATTAAGTACTTAACACGCAGTGCGTTCTTTGTTTTGAATGAGCTACGGAGAATCTAAATCAATACATTAATTGAAAAATAAATTACGTTTTATTCGCAAATTACTTCTGCCGCCACGGTTGTACAAAGTGACACGTGTGTGAATCTCATAAGTCGAGACGTTTTGCGAGGACAGCTCAGTTAGTGGTAATGAAATTGTTCCAAGGTATTGGGGGAAAATGTCTTACGAAAAAGTGCACAATCATCACGAATTACATTAATACGTAGTCAATCTAATGCACATTTAAAATACATGTATTAAAAACGAGACAACTTTTATTTAAACTATATACAGGTATACTACTTTGTGAAAGATACTTATGTACAGTTGTATGTATGTATTTGCACATGCACATTGTACATATGTATATACATTTGTACATACATACATACATACATATGTATGCATATATAATGACGCGTTTGAAACGCTCACACATATGTATGTACATATGTACATACGTATATGCGTATGTACATATGTATATTCGTCTGTATGTAATACAATATTTCACATTTGTTATTCAAGTCAACACATTATTAGTATGTTTCTTTATCGATTTAAACTATTCAAATATAGAAAATATTTTTATCGCTCTATTGTATTGAACTATAGGCCACTGAACGCAGAGGATAACAACTCAAGATGGAAGACGGCCACTCGAAAACCGTCGATCAAGCGCTAAACTTCTTTGGCACAGACCCCGAGCGCGGTCTCACCCTTGACCAGATCAAGACAAACCAGAAAAAATATGGACCAAATGGTAAATAGATGCAAATATGCATGCTATCAACATTTAGGTTAATGAATGTTGTAGCCACCGCCACCATGCAAATTTCATTCAAATCGAATGTTACTGATTTCTTTCTCTTTTTTTTTTTTGTTTTCCTCCATTTTCTTTGCAGAATTGCCAACTGAGGAAGGTGCGAAAGTTTATCTGCATTTGTGTAAATGAGATTATATTCTAATGACCTACATATTTTCTCTTCACAGGAAAAAGTATTTGGCAGCTAGTTTTAGAGCAGTTTGACGATCTTCTAGTGAAGATTTTGCTATTGGCAGCCATCATTTCATTCGTAAGTTTATTTTAATTTTGAGATTTACAGGCCTGTCTCCATACCCACCGTACCCCCAAGTACCAACCAAAGAAAAATCTAGATGATCGTGCTTACTTTGCCGTAAATAAAAAGCGAAATCTGTTGTAGATCTAGAAATTTAAATTTTTATCAAGTTTTTGTACATTAGCTATCCGACATAGCCAACCGATTTTGATAAAATTTTCGTGATTACTTAAGAAAGAATATAAAAACTTATAAATGCTTTACCAAGTGCTAGTTTTTCGTACCAAAAATTGAATTTTTGATCTGATGGTTCCTATTGCAGCTTTATCCTTTAAACAACTGATTCAGATGCTAGTGTCATTCTGATGTATAACAAAAAAGTAAATCTAAATTTAGAGGCAACACTTTGATCATTTCTTAGCAGCTATGTGATACAGGCGTCCGATCTCGCAGGTTCTGTTATATATAAAACGTACAGCAAAAAGTAGATATCTTTAAAAGTAAGTCACTGGATATCCCGATCGAAGATGTTTTTTATTGCTTTTTGCTTTTGACCAAAATGAATATAAAATTCTTGCAACAGTAACGATTTAATAAATTAATTCAAAATGGAAATTAAAACTAGCAATTTTCAAATTAGACAAGAAATCGAACAACCGTTATTCTAAGATAGAAATCGTTTAATGGGAATTGTATTGTTTTAGTATGAGAAAACATTCGGTGTAAATTTGAGCAATCTCCCCTGTATTTATAAATGCTAAGTTTAATTTGGCTAAGGCATTTAATCCTAGAACTACGATGACATTTAAAAATGAATTTGTTGATGAATAGAAAACAGATTACCTAAAGATATAGAAATTATTTATTTTATGATTAGAATAAGAATAAATTCCCTTTTTTAATTTTAATCCCGAAATGGTGTAAGAATAGTTTGAATTGTCAAACATCTGGAATTAGAAATAGTGAAACCTTTTTCAACAGATATAGTCAGGGGATTGGAAACAGGCCATTTACTTGATTATTGTATCGGTATAAAGAGCTGTTAGTGAGGCAATTGTTTGTTCTTATTTCTCTTTAAAGGTTTTAGCGCTGTTTGAAGAGCACGAAGACACGTTCACTGCATTTGTAGAGCCCTTAGTAATTTTACTTATTCTAATAGCAAATGCAGTGGTTGGTGTATGGCAGGAAAGAAATGCTGAATCCGCCATTGAGGCCCTTAAGGAGTATGAGCCAGAAATGGGTAAAGTTGTCCGTCAGGACAAATCTGGCATCCAAAAGGTCAGAGCGAAAGAGATTGTTCCTGGAGACTTGGTTGAGATCTCTGTTGGTGACAAGATCCCCGCCGATATTCGAATCACCCATATTTATTCGACAACACTCAGAATTGATCAGTCCATTCTTACTGGTGAATCGGTATCGGTCATTAAGCACACTGATGCTATCCCCGATCCACGTGCCGTCAATCAGGATAAGAAGAACATTCTGTTCTCCGGCACCAACGTTGCCGCTGGCAAGGCTCGCGGTGTTGTAATTGGCACTGGCCTTAGCACTGCCATTGGTAAGATCCGTACTGAAATGTCTGAGACTGAAGAGATCAAGACACCATTGCAACAAAAGCTTGACGAGTTCGGTGAGCAGCTATCGAAGGTCATCTCGATTATTTGCGTTGCTGTCTGGGCCATCAACATTGGACACTTCAACGACCCCGCCCATGGTGGTTCTTGGATTAAGGGTGCCATCTATTATTTCAAGATTGCTGTTGCTCTAGCTGTGGCCGCCATTCCTGAGGGTCTTCCTGCTGTTATCACAACCTGTTTGGCTTTGGGTACTCGCCGTATGGCTAAGAAAAATGCCATTGTCCGTTCCCTACCCTCTGTTGAGACCTTGGGCTGCACCTCAGTTATCTGCTCTGATAAAACCGGCACACTCACCACTAACCAGATGTCCGTTTCTCGCATGTTCATCTTCGATAAAGTTGAGGGTAATGATAGCAGCTTCGTTGAGTTTGAGCTAACTGGATCCACATACGAACCAATTGGTGAGCTCTTCCTGGGCGGACAGCGAGTTAAAGCCAGCGACTATGACACATTGCAGGAACTTTCCACAATTTGCATCATGTGTAACGACTCTGCCATTGATTACAATGAATTCAAACAGGCATTTGAAAAGGTTGGTGAGGCCACCGAAACTGCCCTAATTGTGCTCGCCGAAAAATTGAACGCCTTCAACGTAAACAAAGCTGGTTTGGATCGCCGTTCTGCCGCTATTGCTGCCCGTGGAGAAATTGAAACCAAGTGGAAGAAGGAATTCACATTGGAATTCTCTCGCGATCGTAAATCTATGTCCTCTTACTGCACCCCATTGAAGGCCTCCCGTCTGGGTACTGGTCCCAAGCTGTTTGTTAAGGGCGCTCCCGAAGGTGTGTTGGAGCGCTGCACACATGCCCGTGTCGGCACTAGCAAGGTTCCATTGACCTCGGCCCTGAAGAGCAAGATTCTGGCCCTAACTGGCCAATACGGTACTGGACGCGACACTCTACGTTGTCTGGCATTGGCTGTTGCTGATAGCCCCATGCGCCCCGAAGAAATGGATTTGGGTGATTCGACTAAGTTCTACCAGTATGAAGTCAATCTTACATTTGTTGGTGTTGTCGGTATGTTGGATCCCCCCCGTAAAGAAGTATTCGATTCCATTGTTCGCTGCCGTGCCGCCGGTATTCGTGTTATTGTGATTACTGGTGACAATAAGGCTACTGCCGAGGCTATTTGCCGTCGTATTGGTGTGTTCGGTGAGGATGAGGATACCACTGGAAAGTCCTATTCTGGTCGTGAATTCGATGACTTATCCCCAGCTGAGCAAAAGGCTGCTGTAGCCCGCTCCCGTCTTTTCTCCCGTGTGGAACCCCAGCACAAATCGAAAATTGTTGAGTTCTTGCAGGGCATGAACGAAATCTCTGCCATGACTGGTGATGGTGTCAATGACGCCCCAGCTTTGAAGAAGGCTGAAATTGGTATTGCTATGGGTTCCGGTACTGCTGTCGCCAAGTCTGCCGCCGAAATGGTATTGGCTGATGATAACTTCTCCTCCATTGTGTCTGCCGTTGAAGAAGGTCGCGCTATCTATAACAACATGAAGCAGTTCATTCGTTATCTTATCTCCTCAAATATCGGTGAGGTCGTCTCTATTTTCCTGACTGCTGCTCTTGGTCTCCCCGAAGCTTTGATCCCAGTCCAGCTTTTGTGGGTCAACTTGGTAAGGAATTTAAAAAATTTCTTACGAAATCATATTCCTAATATCTTTCCCATAGGTTACTGATGGTCTACCAGCTACAGCCCTTGGCTTCAACCCACCTGATTTGGATATCATGGAGAAACCCCCACGTAAGGCCGATGAGGGTCTTATTTCTGGATGGCTATTCTTCCGGTTAGATTAACCGTATATTTAACTGTAACAACCAAATTCTAATTGATCCGCTATTCCTTGTGTATAGTTACATGGCTATTGGCTTCTATGTTGGTGCCGCCACTGTTGGCGCTGCTGCATGGTGGTTCGTCTTCTCTGCGGAAGGTCCCAATCTAACTTACTGGCAGTTGACTCACCATCTTTCCTGCTTGGGCGGTGGTGACGAGTTCAAGGGTGTCGATTGCAAAATCTTCAGTGATCCGCATGCGATGACCATGGCTCTCTCCGTTCTTGTGACAATCGAGATGTTGAACGCAATGAACAGGTTGGTGGTCACTTAACTATCAATCCTGTTAAATATGCTAATCCAATTATATTCCATCTCTTTTCTCTTACTTTTTTATAGCTTGTCTGAGAATCAGTCACTGATTACAATGCCTCCATGGTGCAACTTGTGGTTGATTGGTTCAATGGCACTTTCCTTCACTCTTCACTTCGTTATTCTTTATGTGGATGTCCTCTCTGTAAGTATACATTTCATCTATCCCTATAAACTTCAATCAACAATTTTGATACAATTTAATTAAATTATTTTTGTCTATTTGTGTTCATGTGTGTGTGTGTGCGTATTTTTCTTTTATCTGTTTAGACCGTCTTCCAAGTGACACCGTTGTCTGCAGAGGAATGGATAACTGTGATGAAATTCTCAATTCCTGTAGTTTTATTAGATGAAACATTGAAGTTTGTTGCTAGAAAAATCGCAGATGGTGAGAGTCCTATATATAAAATGCATGGGATTGTGTTAATGTGGGCTGTCTTCTTTGGCCTGCTGTACGCTATGATGCTTTAAGAACATAATTATAATCATTAAGCCCAACTTTATTATTCTAATTACTAGTATAAAGTGTTACTAAATACAAACAAAAAACAAAAGAAATTATATACATACTTATATATATATACTTTTATATATGTATATGTATATCTAACATAACTACTTTAACCCCGATACCATTTTTCTTCCCGGACCTAATTGAATTCATTCGTATGTATCACAACTCTGACTAGTGATACTTCGATAACGGGTCGACCGACTTACCCTCCCCTCCTTGGTCTTGGCTAAGAACAAATCAATGCTAAACGATCAATACCTTATGAACTAACGATTCGTGTTTGTACATGATTTATTTAATACATACATATATAGCGAAATGGCTTTTTGTACATACAATGCAGTAGTTACATAAGACAGAGTACCCGACTTCGGTATATATATATATATATTTAAATTATAATATATTCGTTTCGAGTTACGTTATGTAAGAATATGATTAATTGAGAGTCGTTAGAAACAAACAAACAAATAAGTCTATATACAAAATTGCTGGAAATGAGAACTAATTCTTATTGAAACCCAATTTCAAATGCCCTTTTTTGCATTGAAATTGTGTTGTCTTTTTTTAATGCAATTTTTGGGTTTCAAAAAGGTAATTTCAATTTCTGGTCAAATAACCAATTAATAAAAGGGCAACAACAGTGTTTTCTAAAGTTGTAATATTTTTGTTGGATTAAAGTTATTAACATTTCAGTCCGATACCTCAAGCGATCTGTACAAAACGAATACATATACTTTGAGAATTCTCGCAATTAGGCATTTTGTTCTAATACTCACCGACTTTTGAAATAAATATATTCAATATTCAACAATATCAATATAGAATGTATATAATCCTATTTAATATTTTCAAATGACTGGTATTAATTGACTTAAAGTTTGCTGCCCTTTTTAAGGCAAGAGTGTGCGTACGTGGTTTGAATAAATATAATTGAGTAGACATACAAACATACATACAAAATATATACTTCAGAACGATCAATTGGTTATCCATTCCATAGATGTAAGAATTATAATCAAGGAAATTGAATAATCAATTTGCAATCAATAGGCGCGTTACATAAAAGTCTTTGATGTTTTTTTTTTTTTTTTCGTTTCTCAATAACTTTTTACACCGCAAGGCAGTTGAAGATCTTGAGGATGCGGGAAAGAAAGTCTATGTAATGAATAATGATTTCGTACATATTTGAAATCCTATTTTAAGGGGGTGCGGAAAGTTAAATAATTCGGCATTTTGTAATTTATGTCCCTCAGTTCTAAAACATTAAGTAAAATCTTTGAGCATTTTAAGAAAATAGATATTTTAATTAAAATATACATTATGTACTTTGTTATACAATTAGAGACGCTGTGAATTGATTAAACAAAAATTACATACAAACTAACATTAATTACTCTAAATAAATTATGCAAAACTAAAACGTGCTCTGCAAAACCCACGGAATAGGGGCACTACCAATTATACTATGTTTGACACATGCACCAACATGTATCCTAATTAGCTTTCGTTTTGCGCTGCGTTTTCCGAATTTGTGTTTTGAATTTTGCACGTGCGTTCATTGCTGACTGCCAATTGATCCAGCTATTGAGTGACGACAACTGGATTTCTCTCTGACCTCGCCAATATGAATTTACCTACATATCTGATCAACAAATTATTGTTTTATTCTATACAGTAAATCCCAGATTTCATTAATTGGATGCCACCCGATTAATTTACCATAACACAATTGAATCCATCCCTGCTTTAGAAAAGTGCGTGCAGTTATTACATTATGTCGTAAAAGCGTGCCGAATCCAATGTGAATGCAAAACAACTATCCTGTAGCTGTACATTATGGTCTATTATTACATTATGACATTCAAATGCATAAACGAATAAAGAAAAATTGAAATTCAGCATGTAAGCTATCTAAAACATGAAAACGAAATAATAATAAAAAAAACCAAGAAATCCGAGATTATCCTTGTACTTTCTTCATCTATCATATAATGCAAGGCTACATACCCACACAGATGATAAATATACATTCACAGTTTAACTTACGATGATCACCGATCCCTGATAAAACGATTTAACTGGAGCTGCTTAATCAATCCTTTTTTAAATATTCTGGTTAACCCTAATTCAGATACTCCATCCATTCGCCTGTACCCAAGTTTTGGTTGTGCATTATATAAGATAAAACTGTAATAATTTTGATAATTCTGTGTCTATATGTATATAGTTCCTGACGTCGTCGTCGACAAGTGGTAAAGGTTGCCCAACACAACCGATACGTATGTGGAAATGAATGTGAAGGATGACAGATTTTTCTACCTTTATCATTCGTGTATTAATCGCTCAGCCAGCCCTGTTACTTGCAACTGCAATTTTAAATCTGATATAAACCAAATTATTTACTTTAAAAAGTGAACTATTAATGGATAACATTTTGAACTGTGGGTTAGTAAGATCGAATTAAATAAATACAATATATACCAACTATAAATGTTCAATATTTACATGGTGTCTTTTAAGGAATAAATAGGGTAAGTAAAAATTGGATGATCGCGATCATCCGAATCTGCTTTGAAAATTTGGTCATATTTCTATCAGATCGCGTAGATTTCTTTTAAAAATAATTTCTAAATAGAGAAGTGTAGTTCGTAAATTCAAAATTATAATATTTTGTTATTTAATATGCTTGATTGAAAATGCATTATTAAAATATACTATATATTATGCTAAAGTATGAACGATTTTACAAAAAATCACATTTTTTGTCAGTTGCAGTAATCGACGTAAATTGCAACTTAATACGTTATTTTCTTTATATTTTTTATAGAGTTTTATTCCATTTTTCAAGTAAGGTCAGTCTAATCCATTTATTATTTATCAGTTATATTTAGGTATATAAATAAGTATGCAGATGTATGTATATGATAATTATGATGAAGGTAATGCCCACAATGTGGCTGTTTTATCTGCGGAGGTTGAGACAAAAGAAAAGTCAGTTGGATGCCATCGAATTGTAATTGCTTTGTCTTTATGTTCTGCCACAACAACGGATGATAATGTGTTGGCAAGATCGCCCTGCAGATCTGTCAGTTTAATTGAGTTATCATAGCTACAAGTCAGCATATAATATGCGGATGGAGAAAATCGCACGCATCTTAAAAAGTAAAGAAAAATGTACATCATAATTATTGATAAAGAATTGTCTTTTAAATGATAACCGAACATATGCCAAGAGTATTCAAATACTGTTAACAATGTGTCGTAGATTAGATGAAGATATTAAAATTACCTTATTTCGGCGTTGTGTGGATAAAATCTTTGTATGGGTCTGTTACCACGTATGTCATAAAGCATACATGAGCTATCTGCATGTCCGGATACAAGTAGTCGGCCTGTTGGATCCACGCATACCGCAGTTACAGATGAGTTTTTAATTGCACTGTCCCTGCAGTCATGGTCCAAAGTGTTGACGGAAACGTTAACTCGAAGATCCCAAAAACGTATTGTTTTATCCTACGGAAAACGGTTCATTGATGTTTTGGACATATTAAAATCATTGGCTTTACTTGTATTTAAACATTTACCTGCGAACCAGACACAAACATGGCATTAGTCCAGCTATAAAGGGACAATATATGACCTGTATGGCCACTAAACGCCTGAAACGGAGTTCCTGTGACACAGTCCGTAATATAGATTTTACAATTACCAGCTCCTCCGCTTACTAACAATCGGGATTTGGTTGATGAATCATCAAGGAAACACATGTCACGAACTGTGCCATCATGCATGTTAAGTTCCACCTCATGGCCCACCAACTGATCGGTGTCATTGTTAAATCTCATATATTTGATCGTTTTGTCATTAGATCCTGTGGCAATTAGTTCCCCATCTGAGGACCAGCATGTACAGTATATTGAGCCGCGATGGTGTTTCGTTCGTTTGCATAGCACGGATGGAGCATGCACACCTTGTCTAGATTAAATATTTGTTACTCTGTTATTAAAATTTCAGTTTCAAGCGCTATCTACCTTAACTTCGTGAGTTGAGGATATTGACATATTCGAAAAGTTTTAGAATTGGATCCAACCGCATATAGTTTGCCATCAGGATGGAAATCTACGCTCCGAATCGCTTGCGAGTCTGATAATGTGGTAACAGCCTCAAATTGTGGCCTCTCTACTTCACCCTAAATAAAAAAGAAAAAATTTTAAATAAATTAATACATTTCGAAATGAGAGAATATCAACTAACTTGGCCTAAAGAGATCATGACAGCCAATGTTCGACATTATGAATGATATCCATGATCAATAAAATCGAAATTTAGTATTGTCTTTTGCAATGGAACAAAAATGCTTGCGTGTACCAATAAACACAGTTATTTAAACTGCTGTGTCATTTAGCAGTTTAGTTGCATTCTTAGCCTGTATTTAAGATTTACCTGTCTTATTTCTACCTCCTTGATTTCGGTATTCATTAAGGAAACTTGTGAAAAAAATATAATTTATGTTATAAAATTAATTCAAATAAACTGAGAAAATGGAAACAAAACAACTTTATCCACTAACCAACGAGCTATGCGACTCATGGTAATATCTGATACAACGAGCAACAGTTACGCTAATGCAATTTGAGGGAAATCGTCACCGTGACAACAATCGGTTAAATATGCGCGATATTTGCATTGCTTTGTTTATTTTTCTACTTGGAATGCTATTTATTATCAAAATAACTAAATAATCGTCTGGTTTATATCTCATTCGCTAGGTGGTCTGATTTTCAGGTTCTCTGTTTGACAAGCAGATAAGATAAGTTGGCTTGGAAGTGTATAAAATAATCGTCATACCGTGGTGCCAATCGAATAGCTAGATCGTTCCCCTAGAAACATGTGATCTTGTCTTAGATTATGATTGACAAAACCAAAGGGAGGGCCATGTTTTTATGTGATTCATAAGATGGTATTAATCGTCAAGAATTTATAACATGTTGTTGCCCGTTTCTGTTTAAAATTGTTTTCAGTCTCATTGAACAAAATTCTCCAAGTCTAGTCACATTTATTGCGATTGCGCAGAAAGAACATTGCAATCTAGAAAGTCGGCCGGGATATTGACCCTTTCGTTATCACGCTTTAATGGCTTTTGGTAGGTCAGTGCACATTATTGGAAACGACACTTATTTTTGTCATTTGAATCTGATCATTGAGGTTAACGTTGGGTCACTTATAAGTTGGTTGTCAGTAATAGTTTCACGGAAAAACTAGTCACACCTTTATTCTATCACTTGTGATTCACCTGTGACTTAATGCAACCTTTTTGGGAAGCATTAACATTATCTGCTGCATTCTGGGATGATTTAAAACATGTTTTAATTATTGTTACAATTTTTGATATTTTATTTACGTAAAAATAAAATATTTGGACATATGATTGAATATAACAAATTAATAACCTTCATTTAAAAATTTGATTGATTCTTAAACTTGTCTAGTGTTGCGAACTCTTTTAAAACAGAGCGATTAATGCTCTTAAGAGTAAATTGTTATTACTTCACGGCCTCCTCCTCGAACCATTAATACTTTTTCAAGTCCTTCTGTTAAAACTTCCAAGAATTCCATATCTAAAAATAAAAAAAAAATTAAAATTTTTGTCTGGTTTAACTTATTGATAAAATTCGCTTACAATTGCTTTCACGCTCCGCTCTCACTTCCCTTGGTGGCCCAGGTAAGTTCATGATGACTAATTGGGCATCCTGTGACTTCTCTACAATAACTTCATTTAGTTTTATTGCTGTGTGCATGCGACGAACATTGAACTCGTCCCTGTGAAATTGATAAATATCATTTATATATATATATATATATGTATATGAATCTCTGTTTTAGTTTTATGAATATAAAACTTACGGCTTAACGCTGGACTTTATATTATCGTCGGCTTTTTCTGTCGATTCATCTTTATTAGATATATTTTCAGGTGCGTCCACATTTTCTGGACCATCCGAGTCAATTGAATTACGTTTCTCATCGTTTTGAGAATCCTGCCAAGAAAACCCATTAGATAAAATGATATGTGATTAAAAGTTACTAATGAAAATATTTAAATGTACTGTGCTATTGATTGTAAAAACTAAAATTTATATGTAAACACATAATTTGAAAATAACAAATATATGGTAGTAAGAAAAAGAAAAAGATAATTTCATGAATTTTTTAATGAATTTTCCTTCAAGTAAGCATCGATATTTTTTGAAATATTTTTGTATTACATTTCTAAATTGAATAATATCTAAACTAACAACTATACTTGGCACACACTTTGGAACTTGGAATCCTTTCGTATAAGAGCGCAAGTAAATAGACAAAATAATTTTAAAATATGATAACGATACATACGTGATTTTGTATTTCTTCTATGGTTGGATCGGCAAAGCGAACCTTCGACGCTGTTTTTGTTACGTCATAATGGTGGTCTACAATTGTTTGAACCTGGAAATGTTAGCGTCAAGTATATGAGACAAAATTTTATCTTTAAGTGCACTCACTGTACTAGCAATGAACAATCGGGGGGAATAAAATATTTTTAAGAACCACTACACAAATACATAAAAAATATCATTCAAACATTCTGGGTATTTCTAAATGAATTACTAGCGTTTTATTTTTTATTTTCTTTACAGTTTTAGAAACACCCAAAATATATTGCACATACTATGTATGTATGTATGCATATAAATAAATATAATTTAGCATGTGTATGTATGTATGTATGTATGTATCAATTAGATAATAATTGTATGGAGATATAGATGCACGTGCACATACATACAAAAACGCGAAAATCGTATAATCGCACACATAAATGTTTGGTGGGCGTCCCAAAAGTCATTAATAAATGCACTCACATCGAAGCACATACAATTAATTAGAGTTATTATGTGAAGCGATTTAAGCTGTGTAAGCAAAAGCTAAGCCATCAATTATTCGAAAAAAGTTGTACTAATTTTACAACATTGATAACCATTTCAGATAAACAATTTATCATAAAAAGGGGGAAAAACAACAATAGAGAATCAAGAAAATCGGGTGGCTATTCTATTGAATTCAATCAATGATATTTTACGCAATAGAAAATTACAAGTGACTGTGTCTGGCTACTTTACCCAATTTATCCAATTGATTAAAGAGCACCCAAGCATGGAAGCAGATTTACGGAGTAATAATAAATGGCTTTTGTGGGAATGCCGGCATCGATTATATGTACAACAAAACGCATTCTTCAAATGCCTTACCCTTTCTAATGATCTCTTTAAGGAAATGTTTTTGGAAACATTGGGAAATATCGTCAGTCGAAAGCGTAATTCAAGAATCTTTACATTTTATATATGACTTTTGGAACGCATTCGAAAGCAACCAAATTATGAAATTTTTAATATAATGCAGGTGTTCATAAAATACTTATGTTATTTTCGCGGTACAATATAGATGTACCTAATTACATTTATTATACATATTCCTTTGTAGAACTTACAAATGATAAATTAAATATTTTCATCCCTGTTATCTGAGAAATTGCCCATCGGATTAAGACATAAAGCAGCCTATTAATTTATTTTGAGATGTCTTATTGAAACTTGTATGTATAAACTGACTCAAATTGTTTGTCGATGAATACATCTATTTGTAGCTTTTTTTTGTAAATATTTATACCCTTGCAGAGGGTATATTAATTTTGGTCAGAAGTTTGCAACGCACAGAAGAAAGCATCTTCGACTATATAAAGTATATATATTCTTGATCAGCATGAATAGCCGAGTCGGTATGACCATGTCCGCCTGTCCGTCTTTCCGTCTATCCGTCTGACCGTCTGTCCGTCTGTCTGGATCAACAGCTTCGCCTCCGAGACCATAAGAGCTACAGAGCTGAAATTTTCACCATAGGCTCCTTTTTGCTGCAGGCATTGTATATCTCGGAATATCGGACGGAATATCCATAGGAACGATCGGTCATGAATAAGGTTTATCCTCAATAACTCTGTTGTTTTTCAACCGAATGCCACGAAATTATTGATATTTGTGAGTTTAATATACTTCTTAATACATACTTCAATCAAGTTTGATCAAAATCGGTTGACTATATCATATAGCTGTTATAGGAACAATCGAAACAAAAAATAACAATTTTATGTAAAAAAATTTTTTTCTCAAGCTCAAAATTTTGAATTTGTAAATTTGGTATGTATAATTTACAATAATGCTTCTGGCGAATTATATAGAGAAAATCTGCAAGGGTATACGAACTTCGGCACGGCCGAAGTTAGTCCATCTTTCTAATCAAAATATTGGCAAGAATACAATTTGCTTTATAGTTTTGATGTCGCTCTGCATTATATTAGACAAATATGAATAATGATTTGTGAGAAATAAATATTGATGAATTGACATTAACGTACGCACAGATTGTAGATAGATACATAGATGTGGAACAAGATGAACTTAATGAATATGCATGATGAAAGTCATATACTTATAATAGATTGTGGATTTGTATCTCTTAGTGCCTAAAACTTTCACCATATCAAAAACTCTTTCCATTCTAATAGGTACACTTGTATACACATGCACTTTTATGCGAATGATCAAATAATACACACAAGTGTGAGTTAAAATTGATGAATAGTTTGGGATTGTATGTACATAGACATATATATATATATATATTTGGTATATAAGGTGAATATCTGTATGCATATATTTGCATTCTGCAATGTGTATATTCTTTACCAAAGACAATTTATTATCACTGGGTGTTTCCTTAAAGTCCATTATAGTTTGAACCTTTGGATTTTCAATAAATATAAAGTTTAAAATTTTAATTTCGATCTCAATATTTTTTTTTTGCTGATGTATGAATGAATGGGTAAAAAACCAAAGTGGTTTGAATTTATGGTCAAATAAGTATAAATACATAAATACAAAAAATATTCAAATTATACTAATAAAAACCATTAAACGATATTGAAGTTGTAATGTGCAAAATGTGTTTATATATTTTAGTAGGTAATAATGAAAAAGTACATCTAAATATATATGTACTTTTGATGAATCTTAACAAGTTTCGCATAAAATATTTAAAGTAACCATACTTACCACTTTGGAGTTCTCTTTCTTGTTTAAGCCTAGTGCTCTCAACATTTGATTGCGCTGTTCCATCATGAGTGTTCTTTCATAGGTGTACGCAGAAATGTCGCTGTTATTCTATTGTTAACAAAAAATAATAATAAAGATTGTTAGTGTGGATATTACAATGGCCTTAATAAAAGTGAGATTCATTTACCATTTCAACAACTTCAACATCTGCTTCAATTCGAAGATGATATAGGAATGTCTTCAAATCTTTCTTCATTTGAATCGAGTTATCCTCGATTTGAGCAACTGTGAAAATTCGTAGCTTGCAGTTTCGCCAGGTACGATGCTGTTTTAACAAGAATGGTAATAACATAAGCAATCCTCCATCATGAACGATCCACCAGATATCAATGTTGCCACCAATCTAAAAAAATATTTATAAAGTATATACAACATAATCCAGCCGCAATGCAAATTCACTTTTACTTTGTGATTCGATTCCGGATAAAAATTGATACCCTTTGGCACCATTAATGCCATATGACAAGCAGCTACAGTTCGTACTGTTTGGATAAAAGTCTTCCAACTGTTGCGGCCCTCTTGCCTCCAGCTATAGGGCCAACCAATAATCACGGTGTTTGGCTTCATCCCTCCCAAACCAATTGTTTGAATGCTGTTACGAATAAAAAAAAGAGCAGAGCAGATTGAAGAGAGTTGACTACTGTATGCGCAGATGCTGGACTAACAGTATACTTACACGGAACTCAGACCTTCCCCAATTTCCTGTGTTACCAAAACATCACAAAATCCTTTTACCTTCTCATCTGTCATATATTTGCGTAAAGTGTTCTTTGCATCGACAGCTTTATTTGTTATTTTTGTGTGGTCGCCCTTTATCACAGACACACAAATTGTTAAACCTTTACCAGCTTTCAATTGCGTTGCGAATGAGAATATCTTTCTATATTTTGGCAATAGGTTGTCATTCAATTTAGAGAGCACCAAAATTTGTGGACGCCAATTTTTCGTATGCGGTGGGCCTTCTTCAAGACGTAGAAGAGAGTATCTTGCTGCTGTCAGTGCCATTCCTCGAATTCCATCGCCCCATTCCTTCTCGGCACTGGAAAAAAAGGGAACAATTGCAATTATATTGACCTAGAAAAATTCCGATGCAGTAAAGTGGTTGTAACTAATTCATACTCAATTGTAATATAATTAGTTTTTTTTTGTATATTGAGAGGGTAATACGATTCTGAGTTTCTTTTCAAAGTGGCTTACCCTCGGTATTCTATATATTTATAGATAATGATGGCCATTCCCATTGCAATAAGAGCGAAATACCATGAAGTCATGATCATTACTGATATGCACAGCGTAAGTCCGATTAAGGACAAACTCCAATGATAGAATTTGAAACGTGGTCTCCAATTAGGTGTTCTCAGTAGGGTTTGAACAGCACAGGCCAAATTGACAAAACCATAACACATAAGGAAAAACATAGACAGCAAAGGAGCCAACAAATCCACATTACCTGTACAAATGAAGTTTAGCTTTGGCATTTTTGTTTTTTTTTTTAATAAACTTCAACATACCTAACAGAATTCCACACTGACAAATTACAATTGTTAGAAGCAGGGCCCGAGTTGGTTCTCCTCGACTAGATGATTTGGCAAAGGGAGCCAAAAATGGGATAATTTCATCCCTAGCAATGGCTTGCAATAAGCGTGGTGCACCAGTCAAACTTTGAAGTCCAGCTCCCAAAGTGGACAAAAACGAGCCAATCAATATTACCCACTGGTTGGGCCACGCAATATTCGCAACAACCAATTTTCCTCCAATCGACTGACCAAACCTAAAATTAAATGTTAAGACATTATTGTGAATGGTTTTCTTTTTTGTTTCCGATTTGCTAACTTACTTGTCTCTCAACAACAGATTATCAACTGTGCCAGCAAAAAACATGACACTTGATAAATAAACCGTACTTGTCGTCAAAATGGCACATATTGTTCCAATTGGTATGCTCTTTTGGGCGTCGGCTAAATCTCCCGACCGATTAGATCCAGCCATGATACCTAATTAAATTGATATTTCATATAACATTAACAAATGTATATTTATTTATTCAGTTGCTCGAATTGTTTTACCAGTTACTGATGGGAAAAATATGCCTATAAGCAAAGTGAATGATGTTGTTATATCAGCCATAATTTGATTATACGATGCGCCTCCAATATTCTCAATATCAACTGAATTATGACCATACGATATAAATTGTCCCTTCTCCAAAAACGACGGAAAAATATTGTCATAGAATACGCCACTTGAGAGACCCTTAATGCCTTTCACTTTGGTCACATTGTTATCTAGAATAGAAAGCTAATGCTTTAAAATAGGATTCAACAATGATTATCTTTAGTTTCATTTACTCAAGTAATACTCGTCGCATTTGTTGTTGGGGCAATAGATATCACGCAGGAATGTGTCATCTTTTGTGCAATTCTCCAATGGGATATCCTTCAAAAGTCTCTTTCCAAGAACACACATGCTGCAAAAGATTTTGTATAATTATTTACATATATGTATTTCCTCAAGTAATTTAAACTTACTATAACTTTTCATTGCCATGGATATTGTCGAAAATTCCCACGTAAACGGCTATTATTGATAGTATTACACAGGCCAACGCAACAGTTGCGAACTTATTGACGAATTTAACACCCACGAACACAATTAAACCTGATTTAAGTCGAACAAAAATATAATTAATGCCTTTGGTATATAGATTATCTTTAAACAGTTACTTAATAAAAGAAAAAAATATTGTACATGATGTATATTTTTTGTTTCTTTGAGTTCAAACATTGCGGGTCATCATTTTTATACCCTTGCAGAGGGTATGAAAACCTTATTTGGTCATGAATAAGGTTTATCCTCAATAACCCTGTTGTTTTTCAACCGAATGCCACGAAATTATTGATATTTGTGAGTTTAATATACTTCTTAATACTTCAACTAAGTTTGATCAGAATCGGACGACAAATCATATAGCTCCCATGGGAACGATCGGTCATGAATAAGGTTTATCCTCAATAACTCTGTTGTTTTTCAACCGAATGCCACGAAATTATTGATATTTGTGAGTTTAATATACTTCTTCTTCAACTAAGTTTGATCAGAATTGGACGACTATATCATATACATAGCTGCTATAGGAACAATCGATACAAAAAAAAATTTTGTATGAACATTTTTTTTCTCAAGCTCAAAATTTTGAATTTGTAAATTTAGTATGTTTAATTTACAATAATGCTTCTGGTGAATTATATAGAAAAAATCTGCAAGGGTATACGAACTTCGGCACGGCCGAAGTTAGGCGATCTTTCTAGTTTATTATGAATTGCATCAACTTACCCATAAATATGAGCAAAATTGTGCCATAGACCCTGAAGTTATTATACATGGCTTCGGCATCTTTGGTGAAATCCCCAAAAATCGAAGCCCATGGTGCCATGTATGTCTGAAAGTAATTATTAGTTTTCGTCAACCATTTGGAATAAATTTAACTATAATCGCACATACCAAAACAATTTCAACAGCACCAACAATGTACATGGCCGCTGCAAGTGTTGTCCCGGTATAAAACAACATCCCCACCGCACCACCAAATTCAGGTCCAAGTGATCTGTATTTTAAATGTAGTTTAATGAGAAATTCTAATTTTTCCATATACAAGATGTTTTTTGTAAACTTACCGTGATATCATAAAGTAACTTCCTCCCGCGGGTACAACCCCATTCGTTGCGATGGCTGACATTGAAATGGCAGTAAGCATTGTCTAACCAAATAATAAATAATAAATAATAGAAATAGAAATTGTGATACCTTTTTCGCATTTTGCTTACCACACAGCAGCAGGTCAAGACAATAAGAAATCCACATATAGCACCGGCCGTACCAACAACCCATGTTAACCGAATGAACAATATTACACCGAAAATGTTCTGAATGCATGGTAAGAACACTCCAATTAGGGTGCCTGAAAAACAATTCAAATAGAAAATGTTACTCCGACTTTTAGTATCACAAGTTTCATAAAGGCTCATTGATATTGTGAAGAATACATTTTTCTATATTGACGGTAGCTAGATTTTTCTTTAGGTAAAAGAAATTAAATTAAAGATATGCATAACATTACCCATTCGAGCTGAGGGTGCCGCTGACTTTGCATCCGGATCGGTGGCCGCTGGTATCGTGTTTTCATAATTGGCAATTGATGAAATAAAGGTTGATATATGTGGCCTGGTCGCCAAGTCATCGTCATACAGATATAAGTTGGGATCGATGGTCGACTTCTGATTTTCTTCATCCCTGTGGATATCACCTGAGTCTAAAATCAAAAATTAAATATACAAATGATGTAAGTAAAACTTAATTTGTTGTTTTACTTTACTTTAGATATTGCCATATTTGATGATCATGAATATTTAAGTTAGTCGGAGATGGTCAAAATAAGTACAACTATTTTTCAGGATAATATTTAAAAGACTGCTTTGAAGTGGGTGCAGTATTAGCTACGATAAATGGCTTCTTCCGGCGATTAAATTCTTTAATCGTCTTCAATATATAAATATTTATATGATAAACAGAAAAACAATCGAATTAAGCGATAGACCCACCCAATTTAGCAATTAAGCAAACATTGCTTAATTAATTATACTCGGCTTAATTTAAAATTTTAAGTGCGCAACACCACTGATAATTCTTTTTGTTTATGAAAATTAAACAAATATTTAAATAACTTTTTAGTTAAGGTGGGGCTAGTTAGCCTGGATTACTAACCGTTATGCAATAGGCTTAAACTTTTATACCCACATATATACATGTATACATACATACTTATGCCATATCGACCCAACGTTTGTTTATCGTCATTTGATTTCTATATACATATGTATATGTATGTATGTATAAATGTACTTGTGTGTGTGTATACATTTGTGTATATTAAAAAATGTAAAAATTCCACACGCTGTTTGGATAATGGGCGTACCTGCTTTTGTATCGTGAACTGTGCCATTTTTTTCGGATGGTATTATATCCACATCATCCGAATCATCTTTTGCACTGTTATTTTGCATGTTAACGTTAAGTTTAAATCTAAAATGTTCTTCTAGATTGCACTTTTATCACTTAAAATTAGCTAACACTGTGGGTAATGATCGGTATGAGATTTATGTAGATATTGTATATGTATGAGACATATAAAACCGCATTATGTCTTATATTATATAATCAAAAGGCGTGGTCATTGCAATAAAAAAAAAACTACATTACTACAATTTTTTCTTTGAGTCTTCGTTTTAATTTTGTACATTGTTGTTTTATCTATACATTGACATAGTTAATTTAATAAATTGATTAATAATTTTATCCAAAATATGAATATGAATCAGGCCAGCGGATATATACATTTGCATATGCATGTAGACATAAAAGACTGATAATGCTGAAATTCTGCGAAACTATCTGCATATTTGATTTAAATTATTTTGAAATATGCATAAATATTCAGAATCAGTGTCGCGGAAAATGTATAGGATGTAAATTTAGGTCAAGGATATAGAACTCGTAATGCACATTTTTTTTCTTTAATTTTTTCAATGCTTGCAAATGAGGCATTGTAGAGGGGATATTAGAAAGGTTGATTGGGAAAATTGTTATGAAATAAATTAACTATTCTTGAAAGTTGATGCAAATTGAATTAAAGAGGCATGTGTATATGTAACACGAATTCCTGCACCATGTGATTATATTTTCGCTGCGGTTAGGGAATTAATAATTGAACACACTGTCGCTTATGTATGTATTTGATTATTGTTGGATTTCGTCGATTATTAGATTTCTACTCGGTTTAAGAAGAACTTTTAATTCATTTCATTATTTTTCTATTTTTTTAAATTTTTTAATTCTCTAAAATTATTTTAATCAAGCGAATACGCTTAAAGTTATGCTACTTTTTTTTGGATTAATAGAAAAACTTAAGAAAACTGTTTGTAAGCCGAATAAAAATTATGTTGCCCAGGAACCTGAGCATTTAGTTGAGATGAAAACGAAAGCTCTTCTCTACACACGCAATTTTTATACACATTCGTTTGGAAAGAGATACAACGAGAGAGAGAGAGAGCGCAAAACCCAAAGAGAGAGAATTATTTGCAGGTATGTATGTATATATTTAAGTGCCTACTGCCAAAACAGATAGAAACACATATGTAAATACATATATTTTATCAGGACCGTCCAGCTCTCTCTCACAGCATCTATTGGAAATAGCAGGGGCAAAGCTTGCCCAGAGGCTGGGATGTTATCAAAGCTTTTACTCACACATCAAGCTTTGCAGCTGAGCAGCTTTCCGAAAATGTGTCAGCAGGACATTTGAAATTTTTACAATTGGGCCAAATGGAATGCATCTAACATAGTCCCGACATGTCGTCACAAATATACATACATATGCACATATTTACATACATACAAATTAAAGCAATGGGTACATAACACACAGCTGTGAGTTGTGGTTTTGTTTGAAAATTGTTGACGTCCTCCGCACACAATTTAAACTTGGCTTTATTTTCCCTTATTATCCTATTAATAGTGAAATGATTTATTACACAATATAGAACACCAGTTCGAGCTATACATTTCGAAATCGAGTTTGGTTTTTTTTATTTGAATGTCTATCAGCTTATCTAGTTCAATAAAAACAAGTCCTTTAAAATAAAATCTGAAATTACCGCAAAGCTTTTAAACAGACATTACCACTCACCCTAATAATTAATGCATGGAAGAATTTTTAATTATATCACCTTCATTTGGAAATATTTAATGACAACATCACGTTATCCTAAAGTTTATGAATGCTAACCAACATATTTAAGTATCTTTATATTTAAATTAATTCTTATATTTTTCGTCTTACCTTGAGCTTCATCATCATGAATATCTCCTAGCAGCTTTCCACTTGCCGATTCATCATGCTGATAGTCCAATACAGTGTCTTCATCTGCTTTGGTGACTTGGAATCTATCTGGCATATTCTCTAAATAAAAAAATAAGATTAATATATAATATGTACATATATGTATGCATATGTCAATAAATTTTTTATCCAATATCTATTTGAATACTTAAATTGAAACTCGTAAAGAGCTTTCTATACCACTGAAGAATAAAGTTCACAGTTAGTATGACAAAAAGGATATCAGTAACAACTAGAACATACATATTTCTTTACTTTTTAGACCCTCTGTTGGATTCCATCATTAGATGATATCAGTCACTAAACAAAGAATTAAGGTTCGTCTTGATTGTATTATCATAAAACTTGTCAACCGGCTAAATATATACATATGTATGTACATAAATTGAAATCCCCCGTGTTGTTTCCTGTCGATATCACGCTTTCTTTTGGACTTGTCCATTAACATATGTATGTATGTACATGCATATATAGATTAATGCACTCATGTACATACATTAAAATATACATGATTATGTATAGAACTACTGATTTTTACGTTCATATCAGCATACAAAAATATATACACACATAGAGACATCTTATATGTTTAAATGAATGAACAGACATATGCATATGCAGAAGGCTTACAAGTATTACCTAACAACAATAAAAACAAACAATTAAAATACAGTATCAATTGGAACATAAGAAACTCTCAGCAACCATATCTGTACCTACACCTACTCTCTTTCAAAGAATGAACATAATCTTTTACGTGAGACGACTGTCTGTACGATTCGAAAAAAATATAATGTTTACGCGTAAGAAGTTATACATTGTAAACACTTGCACATATACATATGTATGTATGTATATACATTTATATATAATATGTATATATATACATACATATTTCTATGTATGTACATATGTATGTACATACATATGTGCATGTGCTCATATATTTATTCAGAGGGCTATGTGGTTGAGATTTACTTGAATAAGCGCCTTGCACTTGCACTCGAGGTCAACGACAACAACCAACCAGCTAACAGTACCGTTAGCTTCCTTTCTCTAGTTATTTATTTTATTAATGCACAACACACTCGTTTGTATATATATATATTTCTTCTCTCCTTTTTATTTAGCGAACTTTTCAATTGTACGAATAAAATAAAACTATCATATTAAAGGCGCATGAGTAATACAAAATGATTTTCTACTGTATATAATTTGGAATAGCGAGTTGGGGGACTGGCTAGTGTATTAATGAAAATTGTAATTGAAATCAAATGTAATGCATGCATAGCATAGACATAGACGGACGGATGACGATTGTATTTTGGAAAAATACATACAGCCAGGGATATCTCAATTTTATTGCAATTAACACCATCATAACTGTATACATTTACCATTTTTATGATAATTTAATCTTGAGCAAATCGAAGCATGAAAAGTTACCAATTGTGTGAAATGAAAAAATACTGATTGTTGCCCAAATTTATAAAGCAGACAACAAATACTTCAACTAAGAGATACATACACACACACACATACATACATGCTTTTGTATACATGTATACTTTGGTACATATTTATTGTATGTATATATGTACATACATATGTATGTATGATGTAAAACGTGAAGTTCCTTTTATTATATAATTTATTTTGTAGATTAATCGCATGTATGTATGTACATACATATGTACGGGTACATCATTGTAGTATGCAGATATATCTACATACATACATATATGTACATATGTATGCATGTAAAAATACTTACCTACATACATACCATTTCTGTCCTTTGCATTTTAAAGCTCCACTCTGCATACATATACATACAAACATACATACATATGTACATAAATAAGTAATTAAATAGTTACTCATTAGTCATTTGCTAAATCTCCATATCTTTGTCACAAGACAAATTGCTAAGTTGCCAGTTATAATTGAAATACCGTTAATATGTGTTCGTATAAAAACACACCATAAGCATACTACTTTGATTGAAAAATAAGTCCAATTTTGTTGAACTATGTATATCATTCAAATATATTACCTAGCCCTTAGTGTAAAAATTTCTGCTTCTTCATTGATATTAAATGATAGATATAGGCTTGTAAAGCCAAATGATCAAATCATTTATAATAAATCAAAAAACAAGGGTGAAAATTAAGTAATTTAAAACAAAAACATGTTCTAAATAAAACAGTTTGCAAGTTTGTTAGAGCCAATATTTTAAGAAAAGATTAAGCTTAACCTGGCGTTAAAATTCTAACCAATTCAACTTTGTATAGGTACGTATTTGGGAGCCTTACACATAACACGGGAACAAGTGAAAATGGAACACCTAAAAAGGTGTAAGCTTGTTTGGGCGGAGCAATCATTTTCAGATACTTATTAACCAGGACCAGAGAGACGTTTTCAAAGGTTATCGAAGTAATCAAGTAATCTCTGTTCAAATTGTTGTGTCCGACAACCGATTTGTAATATTGTAGCATTACATTGTTAATGTGAACTTTAGTGTCAAATTATTCAGATATATAAAAATCGAAGACAGCAATCTTTTTCCGAAGTATTTAACAGTCTATGCCCATTTGTACATTTTGTACAAGTTAGCTCATAAACCTCTTAAGCCGGCAACAGGCATTATAATATTAAGCAATGAAGTTGGTAAAAATGATTGTTCTACTAGTCATAGGTATTTATTTTAATATTCTGTAAAACCATATTATCCATTCAAATGGGCTGTCAAGTTTGGCACGTCTCCTTAACAATTTACGACTAAATGCCCTTTTTAATGAAGTTAATTTTTATGGGTGATTTATCATGACTCAGTTATCTAAAACGTCATCTTGGCAGAGCTGATAGTAACGTTTACTAAAGTTAGCGAACAGTAATTGCCCGCCTAATCCAAATTGAAGTTTTCTAATGCTTTCGTGTTTTTTTTTATTGTGCCATATTTAAGTTTTGTAAGACGATTCTATTATGCAATTGAGATTTATAAAAGCACTCTCATTTAATTTTAACTCTCTTTTAATTTTCCATATTAAGGGCTAACTAATGCAGCGTATTATGCTCTAAAATAATTTTTTCTGGGCTTAAAAAAATATTCTTGCAAGCTTCTGCATGTTTGTGAAAACTTTGCAAGCTCAAAGCTAGTCAAACTTTAATCTTACTTCTTTCACTTTCATTAAATAAATTTAAAATTTTATAAATACATATAAGGAAAGTCAGTACAAGTCTTTATTTTATGTTCACCAGAAATATTTGTTGGGTAATTTTTGAAACACCACCCTGTGAGCAAAAGTAGCCAAAGAGAAAAGGGCCACACAGATGTTATCTAAATTCTGTTAGTTAACAGTTTCAATTAATTATCGCTTAAAACAAGAAATTTAAGAATATAAAGTTGCTTAGAAAATTATATCCAAAATAATCTGAATAATCAATTCATTACACATTTTAAATTAGGTTAAAATTTTGGCGCCCAACTTGCAAGCTAAGTCGTTTAAAAGTAGGGCGGTCACACTTTCACAAACTGAATGGTTACACTGTTTTTCAATTCTTTCTCTTTTCTTTTTGGCGTCATTGCGGTGTGCTCTATCGCTGTATCATCTGAGCCCTTTTTATTTTAAAGGTGAGATCATAAATAAGATTTTCTTAAGCGGTAAATCAATTGAGTTAGATTTGGCACATTTGTAAGTTATTGTTGCAAAGCATTATTGATAAAACTATTAAATGTTACACCAATAAGCTTTTGCTTTAGAGGCCAACACGTGTTTTGTGAGAAAGTGTGGGAATTTTGCACATATGTACATACATACATACAAGCACATTTATACATACACGTATTTGTGAATATGTTCTGCATAATATCAGAATGGCGTATTACTTTGTGTAACGCTGTGTCTGGGTGTACAATTCCCCACCCATCTGTGTAGAAAAATCATTTGAAAGAAACCGTGTATTTTTCCTAGAGAACTGCATTTGTTGAATCAAAAATGGACGCTTCAACCGAGGGGAATCCTGAGACCGAGTCCAACGTAACTGAAGTTGACGATAATGAATCCAATTCTGATTGTCAATCCATGTAAGTAGCAACGTCACCCGTCACCATACATTTCCAAGTTAATTAAGATTATAATTTCGCTAACGCCTACTTGGTAGGCCGGGTTACATGAACTCCGTGCTGCGACGTCAGTACTTGCAAGAAATGGTCAAGGCACTGCCACCTCCGGTTCAAAACAGATTGGTAGCATTGAAAAATTTGCAGCTGGATCATTTGGCAATCGAAGCTGAATTCTATGAGGAGGTCTACAAGCTTGAGAAACTGTATCAGAAGAAATATCAGCCGTTGTTTGATAAACGCACGGAAATTATAAAAGGGATTGTAGACCCGCCTAAGGAAGAACCCAAGTGGAATGAACCAGATGATATCGTTATGGAAGGTGATGGCGACCAATTCCGGGAGGCACTTAAGGAAGTTAAAAGTATGGCCCCAGATGCCAAGGGTGTTCCAGGATTTTGGCTGACAGTTTTTCGTAATACGGCAATTCTGTCCGAGATGATCCAGACACATGATGAGCCTGCTCTTCGAAAGCTTACAGATATAGCCGTTACTTATGATGATGATGTAAGTGGCAAATGCACTTACTTGCTCTTATGTTACATTAAATTCTTTCTGCTTTAATTTCTTTGACAGCATTCATATACCATTGAGTTCCATTTCGATAAGAACGAATATTTCTCAAATAAAGTTCTTACAAAACAATACTTCCTTAAATCCACGGTCGATCCAGAGGATCCTTTCGCATTTGAAGGGCCAGAGATTTATAAGTGCACGGTATGATTAAGGAAAAATTTTGAAACTCTTTAACAGCCATTTCTACTAATTTCATTCCCATTTTTGTTCAGGGCTGCACAATCAATTGGGAGAAAAAAATGAATTTGACTGTTAAGACTATTCGGAAGAAGCAAAAGCATAAGGAGCGCGGCGCGGTGCGCACAATTATCAAACAGGTTCCAACGGACTCGTTCTTTAATTTCTTTAACCCACCGGCGGCTCCAACTGAAAAGGAAGAAATTGATGAAGATTCTAACCAGGTAAAGTCTAGTTTATAATAGAGTACATTCGCCTCTTAATTTTACTTTTTACATTTATATTTGTAGATTTTGGCAACAGATTTTGAGATTGGGCACTTTTTGCGTGCCAGAGTTATTCCAAAAGCAGTTCTTTATTATACCGGTGACATTGTCGATGATGAAGATGATGAAGACGAGGAGGAAGATTATGATGATAACGAAGATGACGAATACGATACTGATGAGGTACCGGCAAAGTCCCAAAAGAAAACCCAAAATAAAAAGCAGTCGCCAAATGACTGCCCTAATCAATAGATACACTATAAAGATATTATGTACAACATACACATAACTCAAATATAATTTGAAATATATTTTTGGTGAATTAACAACTTCAGTGAAAAAATAAATTAAATTAAAACTACACAACCTTACGGTTCTATAATTTTCTTGCAATGAAAAGGAATACTCCTAAAAATTAAAAATAAATTAAATTGACAGGTGCATACCTTCAACATGGCAACCAGTTAGCTTAGATCACAAAGGCGAGAGGCAATAGTTATCGATAAATTTATCAGCAGTCACTACTTTCTCCTTAATAGTTATGATTGTAATGACTACACAGCGTACGTATTGTATTCAATCTCATTTTTAAGTTTCTTTAGCTTCCGTTAAAAATTTGGATATGAAAGCAAAAAAATATTTCAAAGTGCAGATTACTGCTAATATAGCATTAATTCTAATATGGTTGATCTTAATTCAAGATGGAGATGCTAAATTGGGCTTGAGGCATAAGTTGTTGCGACAGTCACCATTGCACCTCAAACAGAAAGAAAGTTTAGGTATGGATAAGATGCCATCTTACTTCTTCGCCCAATGAGGAATTCATTTCTTATTTGTGTTTATAGACCAAGAGGTAACCAAAAGTGATGTTCGCAAGTCTATGAAATTATTGTTCTACAAGTTAGTAGTTACCACTTTAAATATTATTTATAATAAATAATAATAAATAATCCGAATTACTGTAAAGTATTTTTAACCAATTTATATGAGTTATTTTTATTTAAATTAAATAGAAATAACACAAAAACTTTGGAGTCATCAGCTTTTGTTGATGGAAACATAGTAGCAAATTCTGGTTGCTCTCCATCAGAGAAGTTTGCCATCGTCTTACATGGATGGATACAAAGTTGTTCGGATGAGTGGTCTCTTGCACTTATTGATCGTAAGCTTATTTTAAAACACTGTCAATGTATAGTAAAATGTTTTATTAATAATTTTAATTACATATGTATTTTTTGTTTTAGGTCTTAGCTATTATAGAGGCGGTTGTGTTATATGCATCGACTACAGTGTAATTGCAAGCTCATCTTATATGAGGTTAGACAAGTTGTCCTGTTGATTCCACCATCTTATAAATTGATTTACTATATTAATTTACCCATTTTATAGATTATATTCCAATTTTGAAAGCATTACGAAAGCAATTGTTTCCATTATTTTCGCCTTAATAAAGTACGGTTTCGATCCAAGGCAAGCCTACATTTTTGGCTTTAGTTTTGGTGGCCAGTTGGCGTCAGCCGTGGGACGTTCCTTGAGACCAAAACATGTGATTCAAAATATAGATAGTAAGAACATGTTATAAATATATTTTAAATTTAATATCAAGTTTTAAATTTGCTTAGCATGTGATATGGCTGGCCCGGGATTTGATCCAATTGCAATGGATCATTCAAAAGCTGGAAAGCATGTTCAATGTTTTCACTCGAGCCGTGATAAAGGAACTTTCATCCACTCCTGCCACAGAAATATAATGTTGGGAAGTTGTGGATATAGCCAACCATCTGTCGCTAGTCAGCTTCATCTGGGTAGTCACGGCCTGTGCGTTGACATTTACATCAACACCTTTGACTATCCTTTTTACGCTGTGCAACCTCCTGCCGAATGCTTATATCTTGGAGCAGCATCAAATATACCAGCAAATTACACAGTAGGTTATGATGAAAACTTTAACAAGTGAGTATTATTAATTTGAAATAATTGTACACTGCTAATATATATTAATTTCAGCCAAGTGCTGGGAAAAGTTTTCGTGCCAACAAGTCTTCATTACCCCTATAATCTATCTAAAAAAGAAGTCTCGTTATTATCAAAGGATAGCAAAAATAAATAATAAAAAGTTCTCCATGTTATTCTCTAATTAAATTAGAAATTTTAACAGATTGAAATGATTTTGATGAATATATATGTACATATATTCTTTGTGTTAAACAACAGTCTTTTTTACTGTGCACGCAGTGTAGATACGTATATAAATTATTATTAAAAAAAAGTGCTTTAATTAAATTTAATATTAGTAAGGAGATATAATACAATTATTTTTTATTGCATCATTTATTAATTTTTTGTTGATATTTAAATCTTTGTTGTACCCCTTTGAAATCAATTTGAACATTTCTCATTATCTTCAAAGTCTAATGTGTTAAGTACATTGACATCAAGCTCTGGATCCGCATATTCTAGTATATTAAAATCGTCTCCAATTTCAGATGTTAATGACTTTAGTAAATCATCATCATCGCCCTCACCAATGCCTCCCAATATATCGCCGAAACCAACATTCTCCAGTTCAACTGCAGAAGATGAAATGCCTTCCTGTGATTCGGACATTTTTAAATCCGGTTGAATTTTTACATCTTGCTCCAAGGCCCTGCCCTCCAGTGGCTGTGATTTCCCACTAATACTTAACATCGGATTATTTTGTATTAAAGGAGGATTCGACATTAGACCAATTCTTAAAACGTCGTTTTGTAAAAATAGTTCCGATGTTGCTCCCATCAGCATTGGCTCAGAGTTTGTTTTCTGCAGTAGATTCCTCAGCTTTTTGTCTCCGATTGGCTCAGTGTTATAAACTGAATTCAGTTCCAGTCGATTGTCTGCAGTCGTGGACACTTTGACCGATGTGGTAGTAGTAGTCTTGGCCATTAGATTATCATTAACTAGAGGTGCAAGATGCGTTGGTTGTGCTGTATTAGGTGTCGGAGCAACCTGACCAACATAGCACATTGAGTCATATTGAATGGAATCTAAATACAGAAAAATTTATTAATTTAGTCATTTAAAATTTTTCAAAATAATATTATCACTTACTGTTATAGTTAACAAACATATTTGGCTGTTCCTGTTTCAGTTTACCGCCATGATGTTGCTTCCAAGACCGCGATAAGTCCTCCTGCTTTGGTGGTGCTTTCTGTGGCACAGTTATTTTACTCTGTTCCCGTCTCTGACGTAGGGCTGATCGATTGTCTTTAGCTTTCTGTAAGAATGGTGCCTTTTTTTCGTTGCACAGAGAGCGCCATCTTTTCAAAATCTGCTTACAGCGATCATTCCAGTTGGGAAACAATTCCTTTAGATTAGCATGCTCAGTATTGGCATATAGTACCGCCGAAATGGTTGCCATTAGACCAAGATCTATAATAAAACACTATATGTTACTCCAAAAGAACAAAAATGCAAAGCTAATAGGTATTTAACCTTCATCTTTGCGCATTTTTTCAGCCGTTTTTTGTGTTCCCGCATTAAGTCCTTCCGGTGGTGTCTCATTTGCTTTAGGGATATCCTCAACTCTTTTTATCTCACCTTGCATGAGGACTTGCCCTTGGCCAATAATGCCCTGCACTTTTTGCCTATTCTGTTGCCCTAAAGTATCTGGTTGCCCGTGATAATGAATCTGTTGAGTGTTAGTAGTCATATTTGGCGGCATATACAAATGACCGTGAAACTTCTGATCAGGTGCTGCTAGTTGCTGGGGAACATTATAATTCTCAACTGCCACAACAGGTGATTCCCTAAAAAAAAATATACACATTCAGTATAATAAAAAAAATCAAATCAAAATAAATTACCCAATGGGTTTTTCCATACTCTCGGATGTTGACACAAACTTTACGGATGTATTTGTCCCGTCCAATTCGGAAATATTTTGTGTTGCCTTAAAAAAGAAAATATTTATTGGTTTATCTATAAATAAAATATAATAAATAAGCATAAATGCATACCAGCTGGTCGATAGCGTGTCTAGCCTGAGAAGTATTAGATGGAATGTCCACTTGATTAGCATCTATTTCGAAATAAAAAAAAAATTGTCAAAATTTAAATGAATTTTCTTATGCTCTCCAGACAATTACCAAACATATTAGTGGGAGTCGATGCCTGAGTTACCATAGGTTGGGTCCCAATTGAAAATTGATCAGCAAAGGGATTTTTACTGTCGGATATAATCTTTTCAGATTTCACTTTCTTCATAGATTTAGCTGGACTCTTTATTGGAGGAGGTGTCTCATTTTCTGGCGTATTGGTATCGGGTCGGGTGAAATACATTTTCATTGATGTGTCTATCTCATCTGATGAATCCGACTCATATTGAACAGTCTCACTCGATTCCAAAAGAGGCTTACCAAAGAATGCCTCCTGCAAATAGGCTGGATAGGCTTCAATAAGTTTGTTTTTCTGTTTTTTACGAATTATTTTTTTCTTTTTGTCTATAACAACGACGGAATTAAGTGGATCGGTAGTGGTCTCCTCATTGTCTTTCTTAACGGCTCTATTACGAACCGAGAATCCTCCGATGCCCAATTTTTGTAAATTTCGTTGACGTTTCTTTCGCAAAATGTGGACTCCCTCATCGTTTGTTGAAATAGAAAAACCCTCAGGTAAAGTTGACTCAGTACCATCCCAAACCATTCCGTCCTTATATTTCTCATTCTGTGTTTCCTCAGGAGTAGTACCATCGATCTGCCCGTCTTTAGCGTTGCCAATTTGTTGGCGCATTTTTCGCTTTCGTTTTATCTCAGTGGATAGAGATTTGATCATGTTCAAACCATTTTCGCTTAAGCACACACCATCAATCCAGTGTATGGCCTCCGGGCTTTCGGTTACTTCATTTCCACCCAACATTAAATTCCTATCTAAGGCACTTGCACCAGTCTTGCCACTGTCCAGACCTGTTGACAATTGTGACATAAGCTTGTGGCCAGACGCTTGCTTTATATCCTCATTCGCCATGCTGGCATCTGATGTGGCTGGGATCTGGGGTTTGCTATTGCAACGACATTTGAGGCACTTGTAAACATTCTTGTCATAATAATCAATGGTGAGTTGGGCGTTAATGGAGTCACATAAGAAATGCGACCATTGTTCACATTTCTCACATTGAATTATCATCTCGCTATTCGCGTATGGATTTGTGCAGACTGAGCAACATAACTGACTGGCACATGGCGGACATTCTGACATATTTGAGTCAACGTAATCGGATTTCTCTGTTGGATTGCGCCCGCATTTTTGACATATCGAACAAAACGAGCACTTCCAGGTGCCTTGTGGTACCGCCTCGAGAGGCGGATTTACACAATAAATGTGATACGATATGTCACACTCATCGCACAAAAGAAGACGCGCTTCATCATTCTTTTTGCCGCAACCCTCACAAACGGTGCAGTCAAGACAACGCCAGCCCTTCTGCTGAATTCCCTTTGAGGGCTTAACACCGGCACAATAAGAATGATAGCATTGGCCACATTGGGCACAGGTGATCATCACGGCATCACTTTCTATGCCCAAAGAGCCACACATGACGCAAATATCTTGAGTTAATATAAACTTGTCTCGAGCTGAGCAAAGCAACATTTTCTTATCACTGGCAAAGTCGGCATCTACGTTTCGATTCACATAACGATCGGCTGAGCTATTTGCCAGAACCAGTTGACGTCCCTTGCCCCGTGTGCTACGTTTCTTGCTTATCTGCGGTATCACACCCATTCGCTGCGGCATAAACTTTGCGCCCTTGCCACGGAGGTTTGACAAGCAGACTTTCTTCTTAGTTACGGGCAGCTTTTGTAGATCATCACTTATATTATCGGAGTTAGGTCTTCCCTCTAAAGGATCCATTTCGATGTCCTTCACAGTTAGCTGGGTATCCGAGGTCTGAGACTCTGACAACGCCAAGTCCGCCGCTTCAACCAACTGCGATTGGGGAGGTCCTGCAGAATTGCTTTTACAATTTGGACAAACATAATCATAGTCCGGATTCTGCTCTTTTTTCTTGTGATAGGCCATCAAGTCAGCTTCCTCGTCACATGTACTATGTACAAATCTAAAGCAAATTAATGATAATTAAATTTTCAATATATTCAAAAAATTAAACATTTTACTTGTGGCACCAGCTGCATTTGACCATTTCCTTATGGGACGCTGCTCTATATGCCTTTTGACATATAGGGCATGAGAATCCCTTGTTTCGCTGCTGATAACACGAATCGCAAATTGTGTAATGGCTGTGCCATCTAGAAGAACTACCACCGCCAGGTGTCCGAGAGCCACAATCTGTACAAACACGACATCGCTAGAATTGTTAAGGATATCATATTTCATATTTGGTAGATTTGTTTCTTTTTTTTATAAATGTGACGTTAAGCCAAAATACTTACGTTACATTTCCAGCCATATTTGGGAATCGACGATATGACAGGTCTAAGACAGGATGCATGGTAAATTTTTTGACATTGCTCACACTTAACAAATTTTACATCATTCGTATCTTGTTGTCTGCATATTTGGCATTTGGTACACCGGGCGCAGCTCCAACCCGATCGTGTATCTAAGCAAAAGAACCAAATAAACGGTTTTCCATTATAAAAAAACCACTTGTTTACCTGGCAAGTTGGCCAAGCCAATGCAAGTTGAATGGAAATGGTCTCCGCAAGAACTACACATAATCAATTTAGACAGGTCACCCAATGAAGAACAAGACAAACACTCGACATTATTATCACTGCCTGAAAAGTAAAGAAAAAAAAATGAGAAAACGCATCTTTACAAGATAAGCAATACTTACATATGAGAGGCACTTGACTTAAATGTTCTGTACAGAAAACTGTAAAGCTTTCCAAAATTAGCAGACAGCCGGCAGCCGCAGCACACGGCCAATGGTGCAATGTGCGACAATTCATTTTGCAGTTAATAGATGCTCCATATTGATTACAAAACACACATTTCTGTTCCAAAAACTCACCCAAAAGGGTAAGAAATTGTGTAACATCAGCATCCGTTATTTGAGTCTTACGGAGCGACCACATCAAACACATTCTATGAACATAAACAAAGCCCTCTTCATGAAATGCAGATGGATGCACAATATCAGGCTGACCAATTTTGTCCAATTCAAAGTTACACTCCCCAGCAATGCTGCTTGCACTTGGTTGCCTAGGACCATAATTGATCTTACTTTCCTCATTGTTGTCCCGTTCCCTGTCTTTAAAATCGCTTTGCACTGTTAATTGAACGATTTCACCTTGGCCCAAGGCACTTTTCTCTCCAAGATTGCAAAGGCAACAAACTTTTCCCGGGAACTTTTCAGTAAAATATGGTAGGTCGTCATTGGTATTGCTGCATGCACTTATAGTTTTATCCTCAGTATTCGTGTTCATTCTAATACTTTTTTGTTAAAACTGTTTTTACTATAAGAGCAAGAATTCCTCCAAGCCGCCCTCGCAGGTAGGAGTTGTAAAATCATCGATAGACAAATCAAAACTCAATAAGAAATGGCCACACTGAGCCAATTCTAACTGTAACTCCGATAGATAATCGGGACTACCATAATCCGACAATTCAGTTCATCTCTAAATAGGATAGCAGGATGTCATACAGACCAAGGGGAACACTAGCTCGAGTCATCCATGCCAAATTCCACAATGATAACTCACTAGAAAATATAGACACACGAAATGTATGTAAAGGGGTTAAAATTATTAGAGCTGGTTTTATTTTGGTTGACCGTCTCTTGCAGTGGTATTGTTTGGAACACGAGATACCCAAATTTCAGTCAAGATTTGTTGCTATGGAACAGGATTCAACAACAGTAAGATGGCTGGAACAGGCGAAAATCTTATCAGCAAACATATGGTTGCACTTATGGCACGCCTTGGCCAGATCAGTTCTCCAATTTTTTATGACACAAACCGATATCAATGGCTTTCTTAAACGTGGGTCAATGTTTATTCTATCCGAAGAGCAATTCTATAAATTACTTGAAGCAGGTGGATTTACCGCCACTTCCATGTCTGATACGGTAAAAGTAGTTTTTAATTTATCCAAGCTCAAATTTAAATTATTACCAATTTAGGTTTCCTTGTTGGACATTGGCGCTGGTGACGGCGAAATCTCATTACGTGTTGCCAATACAGTGGCGGAATTCACAGGAAATGCCGTCCTTAAAGTTTTTGCAACAGAAGCTAGTTGGACAATGCGCGACAGGCTGAAAAAACTTAATTTTAATGTAATAACCGATATATGTGGCCTTCAGGATATGGACTTAATTCTATGTCTTAACGTACTTGATCGATGTTTTGATTCGTTTAAATTATTGGAGGATATTCATCGGACTTTGGCGCCAAATGGTCGAGCAGTTGTGGCCTTAGTACTTCCATATATGCATTATGTTGAGACAAATACATCGCACTTACCCCTACGACCGCTTCTGGAAGATCGAGGACATGGCGGACAGTTATCGTTTGAAGAAGAAGCCTCTATGTTCATGGAACTTTTGGAAAATTGCGGATTTCGTGTAGAGGCCTGGACAAAAGCACCATATTTGTGCGAGGGAGACCTGCATCAGTCATTCTATTGGTTAATTGACCTCATTGTTGTGCTTTCTAAAAAGCCAATGTAGTTCACTGCATACGTACAATACTTAAATATTCCTCGGCAAAAGTACTGAAACTTTTTTGCTTAATCACTGGTCACAAACAGAGGCGTTTAAAACCCAACTGTTGGGGCATTTATTTATAAAATTTAGTTTAGGTAATACAATAAAATTGTTTGAAATCTAAGAAAACGGCCAAATTATATGAAGTAAATACGAACAAATAAATGAATTTTTCGCTACTAAGTAACAACTAAAATATGTATAATCATATAAATGAATTTTAACAAATATAAAAAATGTCAACTATCATTATTCGAAGCTTCTGATGCAATGAAGGTGAGTAGTTCAATGCTCTCCGAACTAGTTCCGATTTATTGTGAGCATCTCAGTTGGTGCATGTTTGTTTGTCAGACTGATGTAAATTTGGGTTTGTTTAATTGTGTTTCTGTTTTGCCAAAATGTCGGAAAGCACGTCTGAGGAAAAAAAGAAACCTATACCAGTGGAGAAGCCGCGATCAAAGAATAAGTCTCACAATGAAATCAAGGTATTCAAATTTAACCACCTCATCGAGAATCCACAGAAACAGGCTAATCATAATTTTGTTTTAGATTGTGGTGCGCCACTTGCCGCCAACAATGACGGAAAAGGAGTTTCTAGAGCATGTGGATCCGTTACCAGAAATTGATTCTTATTATTATTGTCCAGCCGACTGGACGCTTGGCCAAGAGGCGTCATGTCGCGCTTACATAAATATGTCATTGAAGAACATAGATGAAGTTCTTCAATTTCGGGATCGGTTTGATGGTTACGTATTCTTAGATGCAAAGGGCGATGAATACGTCGCTATTGTTGAGTATGCTCCCTTTCAATGCTTTGCCAAGAACAAGGCTCGCAGTCACGACAGCAAAGTCAATACAATCGAAAGTGAATCCCACTTTCAGGAATTCGTTCAAAAATTTATTGAGGACAAGGAAGAGGCGAGTCGCCTGGGAGACGTAAAAATTGATCTTTCCTATGATGACACAGATGATGAGAAGGTGCAGAGCACACCCTTGCTTCAATACTTGGCAAATAAAAAGGAAAAGCGACGGGAGGACAAGCGTAAGCAGCGTGAGGAGCAGAAGCAGCTGCGTCTGTTGGATCAGTCAAAAAATACAAACTCTAAAGAAACTAATGCAAAAAACAAAAGGTCATCCAATCCCAAAAAGGACACTCAACAACAAGCCCAAAATCCAAATGAGCCAACTAAATCTTCACGTTCACAGCGACGTACAGAGCGCGACCAGCGTCGGCGGGAGGAACATGAACAACGGAAACAGATGCGAGATCGTGAACAACGAGACAAAAAAAAGGGGGACAAACCATCAAAGCAATCAAAAAGGGGCAAAGGCCAGTCCAAGGCCGAAACGGATATCGTTATTTTAAAGAAAGACGACGTTAAGGTCCAGGATACAAAGGAAGACGGCGCTACTTTTCCTGATATTTCTGTTTGGTCTGTTGATCCTAATGATAATGATCAGAAAGTCACTGTAGATATAAGCAGCAAGAAGGACGAATCCAAGACAACAGGAACTAAGAATCCAGAGTCTATCAAATCATCCAAGCATCGGTCTTCAGAGGAGCGCCGCATAAGAAATAAGGTAAATGTTAATCAAATCCCAAAGGAGGAAACTCCATAGAAATTGGCTACTGAACAAATAACAGGATACCAAAATGTACATATAAAAATTATAATTATTTTGTTAACTTTTAAGGATCGCCCATCTATTGCCATTTATCAGCCAAAGGCTCGATTGCGTCTTGGATCAGATGAGAATTCACAGAATACAACCAAATTACCAGATGGCTGTCATTCCGAGGGTGAGGCTTCATTAGCCGATGAGAAGGCATACAAGAAGAAAAGGCGTTCTGGAAAACGAAATAAATCAAAACCCAGCGAGCGCAAAGATCCCGAAATGGACAACGTGCGACGCGTCTCCAAATCTTCTGAAAGCAGTAACAACAGTGCTAACTCATTGAGTGTAAATCCAACAAAATAAAATTCAAACCAATGTATATGTTTGTGTTTTCTTATATATAAAATAATTCATTTTTTCATATTTGTTGGTATTAGTAGAATTCACTTTCCATATCCATCTGTGTGCACGTTTTTTGGTTGTTTTTAACCTGGTCCTGTGACTGATACATTTGGGCCACCTGTTGGGCATCAGTGGCGTTTTCGCTACTTTTATCATCGCGGATACGTATAAATCGGGGGAATCGTAATGAAATTCCACGCTCATTGTCCACAATGCCAATGGCCGCACGATGAATCGGACTAAGAGAGAGGTCAGCACATTTTACCTCCCACACCTGAACTGGCTCGAACCAAGCGTCCGGTTCAAGGCTGGAATCGTATCTGTAATACGATTTGGGGCCACTGATAACGGATTTACCCAAGAACTCAGAATGCACTTTTAGATCGTCATCCGTAAAACCTTGAAAAGATGGAGAAAAAAAAGTAAAAATTGTTTGTGTTGGTATATCGATAAAAACTCAAACCTGTGCCAATTTTACAGATGCTTTGATACTCCTCATTCTCGGTGTCGTAACAGGCAAGTAGAAATCCGCCAAAGGTACCAGTTCGCCGTCCTTTACCTCTGTAGCCACCAATTACTACGAGATCTAGAGAGTCGCCCACATTGGACAAGTAATCCTTTTTCAATTTTAACCAATTTCTAGATCTCTTGGCAATTTCATAAGTTGCTTCTTCATCTAATGTTTTAACCATAAGTCCTTCACAATTGCCTTTAACCGACTCCTCCAGAAACTGTTGTACCTCGTCCATATCGTTTGTGTTCAGAGCCGTGGCAAATTGCCATTCACCCTCGACCTCCTGGAAATGTTCCAATAGAAGCTTTCGACGCTCAGACAAGGGCTTAGTCACCAAAGCTGTACCATTAATATAAAGTAAGTCAAATATATATACACAGACTTGAACTTTTATCTCATCTATATCCACATTCTTCCTCTTCCTTGTGCTAAGAACTTGAAACGGTAAAATTTGTTTCCGTTCCACATCCCAGGCAACAATTTCACTATCAATAATATAAGTTTCCACTGGTTTTTTAAGAAAATTCTTGCTTCTAGCTATCAAATCTGGATATTTTGCCGTATTGTTTTCCGAATTGCGAGAGAAGATGCTAATATCGCCCTGTTCATTGCAGTGAATCTGAGCACGTTCTCCATCGTATTTCCATTCGCAGGTAATGTGCATACCACCGAAACGTTCTAGAACCTCATGGACACCTTTTGTTGGTTGCGCTAACATTGGCCTAAGCGGCATTCCTGGGTGCATGGGACATCGATTGCTGAGCTCCTTAATATCATACTTTAGAATTGCTGGAATAATGATATCATAGTTTGGGCATTGACTAGAATCAAAAACATATTTTATTAATTCATTTTTATTTTTATAGAGATTTGTTTGTATAATAACTTACCAATAAGTGGTTTTCAGGAGCAATGTAGTCTCCGCTACTTCATCCTTATACACATCGCAGACTTTGTTAGTCTTGCAATCCTCGTAATGATTTTTCTTAACCAGGGCAATGGCTAGTGCTGTTAACAGGCTCTGCTCTGCGATTCCAATCCGCAATTTGCCAATAAGCGAACGTATGAAAAAGCGGGCCTCGGATAAACGACAGGCAACGAAAACATCATAGACGAGGGTAATCTTTGTCTGTCCCGACATCTTGGCTATCTCTTTAAGTTTTTGATATACACCACGGATATTTAGTGGCGCAGGTCTAAACATCATACGTTGGGAAACGCGTGATTGTTCAGCCACTATTCCCAGATCGCCTGTCAGGTGGGTTTGAGATTTTATATGAGCTAAATTGCGGCCAGTTGCTTTGCAAATCGCCTTCATGAGTGTGGTGTCTGCCACGCCCAGTTCTAAACCCTCATAGGCGGGAGCCAATTGGTTAATACTCAAATAAACGCTGGGTAAGAGATCTTCTGGGCTGACCAACATTAACGAACAAAAAAAGTTACTTAGTGTATCGATCATCTTAAGGCGTCCCTTAGTTTCCTCTATAACCTGAAAGGTCCGAGCTAAGGCCAAATAAGGGGTCCTTACATAAAAATAATACAAGTTTTGTAAAAGCTACCACACTTTCCATTGATATACTACTACTTACACGCCTTTAGCTTTCCAATAAGCATGCTTCAGCGGATGATAGGTTTCCATTGAGGGATCATAGTTTTCCATTTCTTCCTGGCTTTCAGGTGCAGCGGAGTTCAATTGCATTGGTGTTACCTTTCTAGCCACAGGAGATTTTGGTTCTTGTTTTTTTTCAGATTGGACCTCATCTTCGTTCGTTTCCATCTTAATATTCTCATTGTTATCATAATCTTCTCCTTCTACCTTTAGTTTCTTGGTGTCGGGTGGAGATTCGTTCTTAGTTTTAACTCTATTATAATCAAGGATGAATCATTTAATACTTGTTAATTCAACATTTTGACCAACAAAAAAGTACTCACTTGGGAGAAGGAGCAGCTTTTTCCTTGCATGGCGTCTGTGAACCGGATAGGGGAAGCGGAGCAGGCGATTCTGTGGCCTCATTTTTTGGTTTAAAAAATGATCTGCGGAATATTTAAAATCTAAACTAATGTTTTATAAATTAAATTTAAATTGGTTTACGTTATAGACTTCTGCATGTTTGTTGTTTATGTGCAAATATAATATTATTCAGTGATTCGCGCCAATTTGATATACAGTGTGACCGATTCAATAACAAAAACATCGGCACTTAAATTCATCATATGCGAGCACTGTTGACTAGCAGACTCAAGATACGCATCGATAGTATCGATAGTATTTCCAGCCCTAAATTTTTTTGCGATACAAAGCAAAGCAAAGATACAAAAAGCAAAGAGAAATACTTAACTTATATGCAAAGTGATTGTAATATGGCGGACGAAAGCATAACTCGGATGAACTTATCGGCTATTAAAAAGATCGATCCCTATGCTAAAGAGATTGTCGATTCCTCATCGCATGTTGCCTTCTACACCTTCAATTCAGAGCAGAATGAATGGGAGAAAACTGATGTTGAGGGCGCATTTTTTATTTACCATCGCAATGCGGAGCCGTACCACAGCATATTCATTAATAATCGCCTAAATACGACCTCGTTTGTAGAGCCCATTACCGGGAGCCTGGAACTGCAGTCGCAGCCACCTTTTCTTCTGTACCGCAACGAACGGTCCCGCATCCGCGGCTTTTGGTTTTACAACAGTGAGGAATGCGATCGTATCAGCAACTTAGTAAACAGTTTACTAATTAATAAGGAAAAGGAAAGTAATGGACACGCACAGGGAAATCAAGTTATGCCAAAGTTTGTGGATCCAAGGCCAGGCAATGCCAGCATATTTAATATGCTTAGCAAGGCCCAGAAAGAGTACAATGCACAATTGAACAATAACAATATTAAGCCCAAGACAATGCAGACTGAGAGCGCAACCCCTGGTAATGTTCTCAAGTTCTTTGAATCCGCAAAGCAGGCTACAGCGGAATCATTATTTCATCGGGTTCAGCCGTTGTCGGTTGACCAGTTAGAGAAACAGCAGCGCACTGTAACTCCAAATGAGGGAGGATTAGCTCAGCCCTCTACAAGAGATTCCGACTTCGTTCGATCTTCCGAAAGCCAGCTATCGCCGTTTCAAAAGGTCGCGCCAAGTCCTGGCAAAACTTTGTCGCTGCTCAGTGAACTAAATATTGGCAAGGCCTTTGCCGAAGCAAATGAATCAACGTCAGCCTTAATTTCAAGCGAAGAGCCGGGCCAGTGCCTAAGGAGACTACTGGTGGGAGACAGAGAAAAGCTGGAAGCAAAACCGGCGCTTATGCCGCCAACCATGTTTGACGCACCCAATGCCAAGCCAGAGGTGTTACACCACCAGTTGCAGCAACCGTTAAATTCAACACAGTTTGTCCAGGCTTTCACTTATCTAATACAAACTGATAAGGACTTTGCTAATAAGTTGCATAAAGCCTATCTCAATGGCTGTTCCAATTCGTTGATTGACGCAAATGCAACATATCAATAAAATAAATTATATTTTTTATCTGAAAATCTAATTCGTTGCATTGTTTGTTCTTTTGATGGCAATTCAATTTACAGTAACGATTCTATTTTAGTATACATTTTAGTTAGTTTGACTTTCACTTTTTGCATATACAAATGTTATGAGTTTGATTTTTTGATGAGAATCCAGATAAACTACTTATATATAGTAAAAGTTGTATTCTGAAACAAGATGCTAGTTATTTTTACCATTATCAGGTTTATTCTTATTCATTTAAATTATTTTTTATTTACTGTACCGCTTCTTAAATCATTTATGAGGTACCAAGCCTAAACAAAACAACGAGTTATTAATTACTAAACAACAAATATTAACACATTATATTTAAAAATTTACTATTTGAATAGAAATCAAACAGCATAAAAACCAGCTTAACCAACACAAGTTTAAAACAATTGGACTCCCCCCAGAATTCGAAGTTTCAGTCGTAGTTAAATTCTTTGAATATCCGTTAAAGGTAACCACACATTGGTAGGAGTCGGCATCGTCATCAGTGTCATAGACAGCTACAACAGTGGTTGCGTTAAAGTATCCATCTTCATTTTCTTGGGGATCGTTCGTAACGACCTTGACAACATCTTCATCATTTGATCTATAAATAAATTCAATGTGATTATTTCAGTAGATTCCAAACCGGCAAACCACTCCCTTACGTTATAGTCAATGTTGGTTTAGGAAACACGTTTGAGACCTTACACTCCAATTGAGTTTCATTGTGAATCTTGTTATGATAAAGATTCAATGTATAATTCCTCACATCAATGACCTGGACCCGTTGATGGATGGTGAAAATTTCAGATCTGGTCTGAACTACGCATTTGTAGTCTCCTGTGGTGTCTATTGTTGGATTAATCAGAGCTAATGAGCTGTATTGCTTATTTGGATCTGTTGAGCTTTCATAGGAGCTATCAATATCGTTTTTAAATTCCGGCTAAAGATATAGAAGATTGTTTTTAAAAGATAATTTTATCGAAATAAAAAATATTAAACATACAATTGGGGCAGGGGGCGACCCGCGAATCCACTGATAAATTGTTTTCTCATTTCTAAACCATTTTACTGTAAGAAAAGACTCCGTGTCATTTATCGTATAATCACAATCTAATACAGTGGGTTCCATTTCTTCATTTTCCAGCTCAATAACCTTAGTCTCTACTTCATCTTTGATCGACAAACAAAGGACGCCTAAATCGAAAATAAAAATATGTAACTTGGAATTAGTTTTTTTTTTTTGTTGTGGAAATTCATATGTATATATATTTCTAAGTAAAAATACATATATTCCCTCTCAATTTAAATCAATCAATCTTTGTTTGTTCACTTTTCTTAGATTATAGTATAATGGAAATTTAATATATAGTTTTTGTACTATTGCGGAAGATCGATTATTAAGTAGGTTCCAGTTGCTAGGGAATTTATTTTTGAATATATAAATAAACCATTACGTTGTCTTACTATGGAAAATTATATAATAATATAAAAGATCTCATAGAAGTTGAGATAGTAATAATCTCAATTTTTGAATTTATTTCCATTTGAAAAAAAAAAACATTTAGTGTGGACATTTACCAGGGTTGATTTACATGGAAAATTCTTACCAAGTGGAGGGAAATTTTGAGAAAAAAAATGTAAAAGGTTGTTTGAAAATTCCGAAAGTGAATAAAGAAATTACTATGGTAACTTAGTTGTTTCACATAGTCTAAACTCTAGGGAATATAGAGTTAGATTTATACTAGACATAAAAATTTATTTTTATTCAATTTCCAACCACTGATCTAAATTATTTTGTATTTTCATAAATTTGAATTGATTTTTCTTTAATTTTGTTCTGACATTTTATTATCTTATTTATATAATATTAAGAATTTAAGTAATACGCACAGAAATATAATTTTGAAAATTTCGGTTTTAATGCATATCTATTAAATTATTTAACAAATCTTCAAAAGTAGAATTGTCTTGCTGCTAAATTTTTCTTTACATTACTTTGGTCTTTACATACATACATATATATGTACATAAATGTTTGTATGTATGTACATACATATGTAGGCATATATATGGACTCAATATTTCATATTATCCATATGGAATACGTTTTTATACATGTGTTCCTTTAGGTGTATATATTATGTATTTATTGACTTTGAAGCTTTTATTAATGAACGAAAACTTTTGCAAACACAGATGCTCATTTAATTTAAAAATAGAATTAAATCATTATATACATTCAAATTTTATTGCTAAGCTAAGAAAACATTCTCCAGCTTGGGGATATTATTCAATTGTTTCAGATTTAAACCAGAATTTCTACATACATATATCATATTTTCATCTGATGAATTTGTAGAAATTACTGTGTAGGTTAAAGATTCGCTAAATTCATACAGAAAACTATTTGAAGGTCCGTGTTATCACATTATACATAGATAGATATATGTATATATACAGATATATAGTTTTTTTACACCATAGCATTTGTTTCGGCTTTTTCTGTTTTTCTTTAAAATTTTCGAATGTTTATGTGCGAAAGCTTCTATATACACCATCGTTTCGTATAGTATATGTCGCGTTATTCACCCGCCGAAATGATTTCATTTCTTAATTTATAAATAGTATTTTAGTGTCTCATATAATTTTTTTGATTTGTAATTTATATTTGAATTATTTTGTACCTGTGCACAACAAGGCAATCACTGCGATTAAGACTACTGTACGGTGCATATTAACCAGGTTTTAACACTTATTTGCCAACTTTCACAATTCCGTATATAACTTTACAGTGCTCTCTGCATGGTCAAGCACAAATGTCTGATATATCACGACTGAAAGTTTGCGGCCGCAGCGAGGATCGTCAAACCGTCAACAGCAACAGCAAAGAGCGCAAAGAGAATCGAAAAGAAAACAACCCACCCAACACAACTGATCGCATAAGGCCAAAATGATATACACACACATACATTGTTACATACACACACATACATAGATAGGTGGTGTAGATACATTCATATTACTACAGGCATAGCCCGTGCCACTTGTGCGCGTTCGTTTTGCAGCTGCTGCACCATTTGGGGGTTGGACTTTCCGCTTCGTTGATCCCCAAGCTGCTTTCCGTTGACTGTTTAACAAACAGTCAGTTACTTTTTGATATCTCTCTGTGAACACCTCTTTGTGCATGGATATCGTTAGGCGGGAGGTAAATTCCACAGTTGGCACAATATTCGTAGTCCCAACAGGACTGTTTAGGGCCCCCACACACTCGTTTTCATCATGATTATTCTAACATGCCAATGTACCGATATTTACATATGTACATATCAGATACACATATGTATCTCAAAAGTTGCATATACTCGTAGTATATAACAATGTCAGAGCATTGCCTTTTTCTTTCTTTTTCATGCTCAGCCCAGTTAAAGCCAAAGTGTTTGGTTCCAACTCGGTGGTTTATGAACAATAGAGCACGAACATAACCCTTCAGCTGAAATGGCATATAGTCACACATATGTATGTATGTACATACATAACAATCGTAGGTGTATAGAAACTAGATACCAGAACATACATATATGTATGTACTTTAAGCATAAAACTAATTGTATTGTAAATGAAAAAGCGGTAGCAGAACGAAGGCCGACAGTGTCGCGTAATGTGCATAGATTTTAGACCATCCAAAAACAAAAGTTTGCAAATTACAAGGATTTTGTTGAAACCGATACACACATTTATACACATATCTTTGTGTTCCTAAATACAAAGAAGTGTTTGAAGTAAAAATGTTCCACAATTTTCATTGTCTTTCTGACAAGTTTTTAAAAATTTTCCGTTAACAGTAAAAAACCAAATTGCTTGAAAACAAATGTGTGGCATTTTGACTTCGTCTTCAAAATTAGATTTCAAAGTATATGAAAGTTACATACATATGTACATATGTATGTAAGTGACATAGTTGCCCAATCTACACATTATTGAATGAAAACGTGAAGCTTGGGATTTTGAAAATAATTCTAATTAATAAAACTATATTACAGAGAGATCGTTTTACTGGAAGCTACTGGAGTCTAATAGAAAGTTGATCACTTATTGATGCCAGGTAAGTAAGAAAACAATAAGGCATTTCCTAAACGTGATAAAGAAGTGCTTAAACGGATCATACTCAAAAGAATCTTAAGATTAATATAATATTAGTATAAACCACGTTGGGATGTAAGCCCTGTTAAGTGTTAAACCATCGTTAAAATCGTTAATCGTCAAAATCGTCAAATCAACTGAACGAAGAAACTGTGCAGACCTAAACAGAATAACCTCTTCTAGACCATTCATTTTAGATTAGATTAATCTAAATATCTAGATTCAAATTAATTGTCGTAGCTAATAATCGCAAAAATCAAAAAAATTGGTTTATCAGATTTTTATTGAAAGGTAAATAGAAATTAAATAAAAATTTTAAAAATCGGGTGGAATTCAACTGAGTCAGAGTCATAAAATATATAGGTTCTTTGAACCTCGCTTTACATCGGTTACTTTCGTGGTAAAATCTATATTAAAAATTTGGAAAAAATTTACAAAAATCGACTTTTATTTGGAAAATTAACTTCTCAGACTTTGTACGACAAACCGTTTAAGAATAGACTAAGTTGAAGCTCCGTGAAGTTTAAGCTGTTTTGAAGGTTTTGTCCAATGACTGTTAGTTTCTAATATGGACATCCTTTAACCGATTTTAGGAAGTTTTTAAAACTTGAAACAAAACTATGAAAAGTTACCCCAGATTTCATATGCCCATTAAAAGCTATAAACATATGGCTTTCTGAAACTGTTGGAGCCTTGTGAAGTTGGGGTTCGCTTAAACGATTTATTGGATGTGATGATAATGCAGCAACACTCTAACAATAAACTAATCAAGAATTTTACACATCCGAGAAGCGTTCAAAAAGCTAAAATGAATGGTTTTTTTTTGTATTTTTAATTGTTAACGAAAATGATGAGGGGAATGTTGGTCTGTAGAGGCTTATTGCTAATTTGAGGGGAAAGGACAAAACTCAATCTTAATCTATTTTTAACATGTTAATAGAATATTTAAGAAATACTTGGTAATCTGGTTCGTCTTTACTAGTAGAACCGTTGCACCATGAACCGTGGGTCCGCTCCTTTTGTTGTAATACGCTTCGGTTAAAACACTAAATTTAACGGTCTTCTGTATCTGGTTCCGTATTAACTAGTTGAAGATTCATGACTGTCGTCGATATCACAAGATGTGGTTCACTTTTTTTATTAGTGAGTAAAATAGTGCGAATAAAATGATAGAATGTAACAAAATGAATGGTCGCATACCTAGAAATTTGCAGCTGGCAAATTTCCCTTATGGAAATGGATAATACGATTTATATTAGCCTTAGTTGGTTTGGTTAGCTTCAGTTTTTGAGTTAGTAACACAAAATTACTTATCAAGAGTTTTCAAGTTTCATATTCTAATGCTAAGAGTATTCGATTCTTAAGGAAAACAATGTTTTGATATTTTATTTAAATGGTTGATGGGACGAGATCTAGTTCTAGAAGAGAGAACATGCGAAGTTAAGATACTCTGTTTTGCATTTATCATTCCTTGGTAAAAATGTTAAGCAGAGTATTTTAACCTCGCATACCTCCAGCATAATAGTCCTAAGAGGAAGTAGAATCAATACAATAGGAAACCGGATTTAACAAGCTGGCTACAAAAATGGATAAGAATGAAAAGTAGCTTTATATCATTGATGGAAACCTTTTGGAAAACCTTTCATTATAAAAAATTGACTTCGCGGAAAACTTTTCACAAATTTATCTTTTTGGGATCGTACAGCAAAAGAAAGTTATTGCAGAAACCGGAATGCATATCAATAAATTATTTATACTGAAACTCTCTTTAGAAGAAGAGTTTTCTAATTTTCCCTTATCTTTTTTATAATCATTCATCAAAAGTTTGACTGATTTACTTGCATGTGAATATGGTATGTTGGGAACAGGAAAGTCCAGGACAGGAAGTCCCCATGGATATCTCGAAGGCGGACGCGTGCGAGCGAATGATTTTTTTTTTGTGTTTGAAGTATGACAATCGCGTGAGAGTAAGGTCTCTCAGCCATTTCACAGAGAACCATACTGATGCTTCTATCTACAAGTCCAGGTTCGTAATAAAGTATAGTGCCAATAAAATTAAATCCCGAAAAAAAATACTAGCTCTGAAAGTGATTAAATTAAAATAAAACAAATGTATATATGTGTCCTTGATTCGCAGACAATGAGATCTGAGCGTTTACATTAACTTTTGTGTATTTTAAGATCTAGAAAAAAGTGAGTGCTGTACGGGTGTGAATATATGTATACACACATATTTTCATCTTTCATATTTCACAGCAAAAGGTGTAGGCTGGAACAAATTTAATTTGGTTTTCGTTGCTGGTTATATTGATTATTAGGGCGCTTCACTTTGGCAAATTTAATAAAAGCGAAAACTTAATCTTTGACTGGTGGATAAATAAGAGAATTGTGTATGATATGATGTATAATGGCATTAGATTCATGTTTCTGATATAAACAATTATGAAAATAATGATTTTAAAACTCAGATATTTTGTTCTCAAGTGGAAAACAATGGTTCACAATTATACTTATTTTTTTTTTGGATGCTGTTAATTTGATAAACAATGTTTTGGCAGTGATAAGAATGATTGCTAAGTTTTTAAACTCCGTATCAATCGGTAACCCCAGAAGTGCAAGTCACAAGGACCGAATAATTGCTTTGGTCTTTTTGTTATTTTCACAGCATTTGCAATGCCACGTGCATATACTAGGGGAAACAATTATGTTAATTGAAAAAGGCATTGAAACATGAATATTTGGTGGTACGGATCGTTTATACCCTATTGCAATCAAATAAATGTAGTGCCCCTTGTTGCCCCGTACCCTGCCATGATTTACCCTGCTATAGGGGTGATTCTTGACACTAGAGGAAGTGTGACATCCCGGGTAAATATTATGAAAAAAGAAAAATTGTTTTTATAAACTAGAGGGTTGTAACATTGTAATTGACTGGGCTTATCTTTGTACCTATAACAATGTGCTAACAAGAAATTCCCAAACATAGTTCTGTCTTCGACTTTCCGACTCCATTAGAAATCGTTTACTGACTTGCGCTTAGAATAAATCTATTTTCTTTATAAAAATGGAGATATCATTTATATTGGAATCAATAGTTTGAAATATTTGTTCTCGTTGATTTTAAGAAAAACTTGATAGATTATAATTATAAATGCATATGCATATATGTACTATCGAATTATAATATTTTGAAAGTCTTTTCGCAGAGCAAAATAACAACAGTTGCCAGGCCATCTGGTTTTTATACGTGAGTCACCCTTGTTCTTAATTTTTCTCGTTACTTTATTTCTCTACACCCTTGCAGATGGAATTAGAAAATCTCATTGCGGCCATTGGTATATTTTCTAATCTATAATTGAATAAAAAAAAATTTACCTTTCATAGATAGTTTATATTAGCATTGCTTAAAGTTAGTTTTTTCTTTTAAAAAAACTATATCTATTCATATGTGCTTAATTTTAGTCGAAATGTTTTCTCTATAATTTCATTTAGTCCAATAAACGGACCTTTTCCTACGACAGCCTCAAGCTAATATAGTCAGAAGCGTTAAATGTATCTGGTGATTGCTGTTGGGTGTCTAAAAATGAATACACTGAGACAAAAACTTAGCTTAAACTATTTCAATAGCAATTCAGTTGAAATAGGAAAAATTATTGATTTTTTCACTAAAAATTATGTTCCTCAGATAAAATGATTCAAAATCGTTATATATAAGAATATTTCCGTCTAGATAATTGTAGATAAATACAATTATATAGATGTAAATACAATTGTATAATTGTTGTAAGCGGCTTTTGCCGCAGTGTATTTTGCAACATTTCCACCCTTAGTTTGTATCGCGTGTTAAGCACCGCCTTCAAACGCGGAACAGAATATTTTCTTTCTCTTTCACATGATACAAGTGCAGCATCCTTTTTTGTCCAAAGGTTGATGTTGATACAATCGTAATTGAAGCTTATTTATTCAAGGGCAGTAAAAATTTTTGTGTTTTTCGGGACTCCATAATTATATGTTTTATTGCGATGTGATTCATAAGCGGATGATAAAAATACGTTCAGTGTGGCATTCCTATATATTATAAAGCCTTTCAATGCAATGGAATTTTCATTGTTAAACAAGACGAGCTTTGACAAGGATTGTATATATAATTCAAATACTCAATTTTATAATAATAATACTAATGGCGGGCTGTCCGTTGCAAATCATATGAGCCATTATAATTTAATGATTGATTCGAGCTATAAGCTCTGTGCAAATGATACTGCCATGAGAAATTCTCTTAATCAAGATACAAATTTGTTATTTTCAAAAATTTCAACGGTATCGGAGTTCTATCCTGGACCACATGATATTGCATCTTATAATTCGGGTAAGTGTTGTTTAAAATGTTTAAAACTGAAAATAGTGAAGTGTTTTAATAATTAGAAAAATCTGTAAAAGGTTTTTAATAATAACCAGAGTTAAGGATTATTTAATTGGAGTAGAATAACATTGAATTTTCTGATCCGAAAAAACATTTTTGAAACTATGTTTATGTGAAAATTTTTTAAAGTCTAAGTCAAGCGATATCTTTGTCATTACGGGACTAGTATGTGATTTCATGTTATTTTATCGCTTTAACAATTACGATCATTAACTGGTATCAATTGCTTGAATTTTATATACTGTGTAAAACAAATATTAGAAAATTTGGTTATAAAAAAAAACAATTAGTTTAATCAATTTTAAAGAGAAATTTTTTTATTTTTAAATAATATATGTTTGTAATTTAAAGAAAAATCATATTACGCTTCTTAAAATGCATATGGAAGTTTAATCAATTTTAAAAGGGAAATTTTGCTTCTTAGTATAAATTTGATTCTTAAAATAAATATGTAGTTCATCAAATTTAATACTTCGATCATTTTTACTGTCCTGAGCTGAAACAACTTAGTTAAATCTCCAATATTTCAAGCTATCAATTTTTTATAATTTTACGTCAGTATGATCCCAATTATTTGTAGATTTGCTTTGGATTTTCTTTTTATTTTGTCCTTACTTGACTTATTATGTGTTGAAATGAAAAATTAATCGCTTAGATTAAATGAAAAAGTATAATTAAGATAATCTTTAGCATTGTTTCAAGTCACTCACGTACTCATTTCCGTCGATCCTTATAAATATGTTTTGCTTGTTACTCACACCCTCGATTATGTCCCATCCCTAGAAGTATGCAACATTTCAATGATCGCCTTCGCCTCATTAGAGGTAAATTTCGTAAGGAATTCATTTTGCTTAAAATTGAAAGTTAATTAAACAATTTCTTAAGTCTATAAATTAATGTGGGCCATTTGCCAAGATTTTAACAAATTTAGGGTAAGTTAATTAATTTGATCAAGTTTGTGGATATATTAGTGGATTTTATTGAGACGGGAATATATGATTAATATATCAAAGAATTTACCCCAAAGAAACTTATTTGTTTATGACGTGCTTAGATAGCATAGACGATGACAAATGTGTTATAGATGCTTTGCACTTTAGATAGTCTTAAAGAATTTCATTAATTTATGTACAACAAATGTTCTTCGGGTTACTTCTTTACCGTCTAATCAATTAAAGAAAAACTAAAACATCAGCTTGAAAGAAGAAATTATGTTTTGTAGATACGGATACCTTTCATTACTTTGTGATTATAAATCAAAACAAAATAAATGTTAGTAATTAAAACTGAAACTCGAAAAGTGGCTAACCATATCAAACTTTTTTCTCTTCCAAATTCACAATTTAGAAATTAAGTGTTTCAATAAAACACTGAATACTGAATATCTAAACCAGGCTGCTTTATATCGCTAGATATAGAAACTAAAACATGAGCAGTTCTCCACACTAAACAAGCAATTTCGTTCGATCTGTGTTTGAAACTTATATAATTTTACCACCAAGAATTCCAACAGCATTCCATTGGTAATTTAAAAAATCGGCTCAAAACAATAGTATTTTAGATTTGTAGAATTAGAAGATGCGATTTCACGAAGCTAATGAGGAATCCTTTTTTTAAAATGTGTCAAAATTGACCATCCATTTCCTGATCTTAAAAATTAACATCAATATGATTCTGAAAAAAAAATAGTTTAACATTTTCAAAAAACAAAAAGTTTCCAGGTTTCATCTAATTTAATTGTACTATTTTTGCAAGGATATAAAAAAGGCTTTTGACAGATCTTGATCGATTTTTGCACTTCTACAAAAAGGTAATACTAAGTTTAACTTCAATAATTTTTATTAGGACTGGTTTAGTAATAGTACTACCATAAAAACTTTTTATTTCTTAAGCTCCTTATCGATTGATCAGCAAAAACTTGTTATACAAACATTAGAAATTCAAATTTTTATATTACCAATTAACACAGATTTGGCCTTTTATACAATAACCATTTGCTAAATGGTGAATTTAGAAGGGTATGAATTAAAATAACTCTCTATATTATTTCTTAATAAATTAATTGAATTAATTAATCTTGGTGATTTGGTATATTCTGTAAATTTATCGTTCTTAATATTTGTATCCAATATATAATCATCTTCGTCACACCAAACCTAGAAGTTTCTTCAGTATATAGGTAATAGCAGTGAAGGCGGAGTTTTCCGATGATTTTACTGACGTAATCATAAAGATGATTATCTCCAGTTTTCCTCTTAGAACTAGAATAATAAATTAGCGATAGCTCCAATAAATATCTCATTTCTCTTTCCGCGGTTCCTAACCGTCATAGTTTCAATTTAGTTGCCCCTTAAAATCTTAAGTCCCTTGGATTTTTTTTAGTCAGAATCTACACAATCTTGGCTTGATGTTGTGACTGCTGCTTTTGGTTTTAGACTTGTGACTGTTTTATAAAAATTAGAACCATATTTTTTAATACTAAAACTCTACTACAAGAAAATTTTAAGATAGTAATTTAGTCAATGTTTTGCGTCGAATAAAAAAACTATCTCTTGAAATCTGACTGAAGCTATTTTGATTTACACTAGTCATAGCCTTTAGGCAGTTTTTTTTCTTGCTCAGCTCTTCTGTAAAGAGAAGCTTCTACTCTTAGTACCTCCCCCTAAAAAGAAAACATTAGAAATAGATTTCCCTCTCGAGTAAACGGTGGAGATGACAGTTAGAGTTAGATGTTGAGTTAGATGTTGTTTCACAGATATTGATAAAATACTTTCACAGATATTGATAAAATACTTTGAACTCCGTTTTTAGATCCGTTATCCGATCCTTCCTATCAATCAAACTCAGAAGAATAGGAATAGTTAATTATTGAAGTACTGGATGTGTGGATATACATCTGAGTTGACCGCTGAAGTTTGGATTTTATCCACTTTATAATAAGACTTGAAAAGTCGAATTGAATTCTTCGACACGTCTTTTTTTAAAAAACTTTCCCAACCATATATATACATATACATAAATATACATAATATATTTCGATCGTGTTTACTTATTATATATATACAGTTAAACCAACAATGTTATGTACATACCTTGTGTACCGAATTTCAGCTGCATAGCTAAAAGAATGAACGGATAGATGGATGGATTTGACATTGACTGTTTAACAAAAATACGTATACTCCTCCTCGCTTTTTTACCCAAAAAATCCAAACACATAAATTACCAAAGTACTGGTATCTTAAACCTCCATTCTATTATGCTTATAAATTAAATTCCTGCTATCTACTAAATAATTAAGATTAATGATCTTAATATTATTCATCTTTCTCAATTTCTTTTAGATTTTCATTTGAAACCTTTTGGTGATGACGGATCGAGCTTGGCAGATAAATCGAAACAGAGACGTATACGAACAACTTTTACTTCAAACCAATTAAATGAGTTAGAAAAAATATTTTTAGAGACTCATTATCCTGATATTTACACAAGAGAAGAAATTGCATCAAAGTTACATTTAACAGAAGCTCGAGTACAAGTAAGAATTTAAAAACTAAAATTATATATTATATCATTTTGATCAGTTTTAAAAGTATAACTAACATCTGTGACAGAACAGTCAGAAATTTGGCAGAATCTCATAAAAGTACTTATATAAGACTAACAAAAACTAAGTAAAGCATTAACAGCTTGAGACAGAAGATATTTTTCATATTCAAATTTTTTGGATTCGACCGTTGTTTATCCGAAAATGAGAAATTAGTACAGCATTTTTAATGAAGTTAGCAAGTCGCCCCTGCCGACTTGGAGTATACCCTGTACCAACAAGCGATATTTTATAAACTCAAACTTCTTCCAAATCCCCATTAATTGAATATAAATTATTTTATAAAATTCTTCTAACAAACCGAAACACCAAATTCAGGCTTTCTCGTTCACTCATGTCAGTGAACGAAACTAATGCGTCATTCGGTACAAAGCGATATGCGCATGCTATCTCGCTCACACATTTCAGCTGCTGCTGCCCATGGCATTTCAGTACAAAACATATATACATATATATATCTCCGATATTTATTGCGCGATTTCGGTCAAACGGTAAATATTAGCTATATAATTGAGTTTGCCAAAAAGAAATACTGTAGCTTTAATACAACTCTAGTTATAGTTTTTCTAATTTGCGGGGGCGGAAGTGGGGGTGGCAAAAATTTGAAATAAACTTGATTTGCGCATACACTAGACGGATGTTGACACCAAGTTTGGTTACTCTATCTTTTATAGTCTCTGAGATCTAGGTGTTCATACAGATGGACAGACGGACATGGCTATATCAACTCGGCTGTTGATGCTGATCAAGAATATATATACTTTATGGGGTCGGAAAATTTTCCTTCTGCCTGATACATACATTTTTAGCGACTTTAATATACCCCTTACCCTATGGGTACAGGGAATAAAAATTATAGGACAATGACCTATTCTTTGTGAATAGGACACAATTGCCAAAAAGCTCGAAACACGAAATTAAAAACACAATATATAAGAAGTTTACATATAAAAGAAAAGTTAATAGAGCTAGATTTTTACACCATGTAAAGATATTTTAAGATCCTTTATGTAGCTTTTTTTAGATTAGATCGGGGCCGTCCACTGCACGAAGAATGTTTAACAACGTAGAAAGTGAATCTGTTAAATGTTAATCTTGATCAATTTTGATCTTGATTTCTGTTCATTAAAATCCTTATTGAGAAACCAATTTGAATATATGGACGACATCTCTTCGACAAAAGCAAACTTATTTATTAAAATAGTGTAAGTACTTAAGTACTTAAGACTTCAGCTAGCTCTGTATGCTCTACCTTATGTAAAATTTAGAAAGATTCTTTGAAACTTAATTGAATTTTGGTTTGCTGTCTACTACATCTCCCTTGATGGTTCACACAAACACTACTATGTCCTAAAGCATTTGAAATATTCTCTACTATTTAAAGAAACTCCTGTTCTATGTAAATGTGAATGTTATCAAACAATTTTATAAAGTTTTGTCCATAAACTACGTGTCTTTACACATAGTATGTACCACACCAATAATACCACCCAATAATGTGAAATTGAATCATTCCCGCCAATTAAGTGAATATCATAAATACAAAATACCAGTTGCACAACGATTTACAATATGGTACTTTGTACGCAATATGAGCGGCTGGTTCATTATTTTAATCGCACCTGATGAACCACTGCACTAGTTCGGAGGCTGCGGCCTCGATAGACTTGAATAAATTATTGCTGACCTGCGCAGGATACAGGCCTCTGGCAATTGTACAACTTGCCGCAAAATACTTCAATTCACTATTTGTTTGCATTTTACAAAAAAGCAGGATAACATGATGGAGTCCTACGCGAGCTGATATTGTTACAAGGGTGAATACTAATTAGTTGCGTTGAATTTTTTATTTTCGGGATCGTATATTAATGTAATCCTGGCTAAAATATGTAAATACATAATTATACATATGTAATTTTGGTAATTATCAAATATTTTTCATTTTAGGTCTGGTTCCAGAATCGTCGAGCTAAATTCCGAAAACAAGAAAGACATGCAATTTATATTATGAAAGATAAATCTGTTAAAATGGATAATCGGAAAAGCACTTTATCTGGATCAAAATACTTAAGTGCTGCAGTGAAAGGAAGTCAACACTCACGTCAGATAAAAAGTTTATACGATAAAATATGAAACCACCTATGTAAATATCCTAACATGAAAATCATTCTTGTACACCTTTATTTTGATAATTTTTTACTAAGCTGATTGTGGAATGAATTTATGTTAAATAAAGTGTATTAATATATGTATGTATGTAGTGGAACTTGCGAATTAGTTTTTCATTTAATTTCCCTTATCATAATAATAACTTTCTAAACACAGCTGTCCAAAACATATGAGGAATGTTTCCCGAGAAACTAAATCTTAAAAAGACTTCATTTTTTAGCCGAATATTAAATTGTGTGTACTGCTATTATACAGCTGGAGCCGCTATATCTTTGTATATCTCTAAGCAAAAAAAAGAGATACTACTAATAAAAAGCCGCATATTTATCGAAATCTAACATTTAAATTGTTTATTTTGTTTACTTTTTCGTTTATTATTTCTTCATTTTGCTTAGACTGTAAACAGAAGAAATGGTAAGCCCAGATGCCATATGTTTATTGCTGGGATCGGCTTAAATATTTTCCTTGTGTCACCTCATGAACCATTAGTAAACCATGTCGAACTTACCTTTTTATTTTCTGAAAATAGAAATAGATATGTATATACCACTTTTATTGGGTGGGCGCGTCTCTTAAGCGAACCATTTCTTGGCGACCGCAGTTTATTAAATTTTTCAGAACAATTGCGCTATTTCATTGCGGATAAAAAAATTGGAGACGAGAGATTTTTCACTGTATATTAATAATTTCGCAAATTTTTTCAAGCCTAATCAGAATCTATGTAAACACAAATTAAAATCGATGATAGTATCATTTATGGTTTATCCTTTAAATTCTTTTAAGATGACACACCCATCACAATTTGAAAGCCCAACTTACTAACGTGATATTTATCGGCAATCCGACAATACATCAATATCCTTTTCAACTTTGATGACTGACGCGAAATGAAAATCGAGCAAGGTCCTGTTGTTTTTAAGCTTTAATTAAACTACTGGAGAATGAATCCAAATTCAAATGTTGTTTCTTTTCTCGAACGTTAAATTTTTTAAAATTACCGTAACGTAACATTGAGGGTCACAGTATATTCATTCCATCTCAGTTTACAACATTTTTTATAACTTTTTGCTTTGGAGTTTTCATAAATTTATAATCTTAAAAGCTAATCGTCTGTCATTTATGCATGGCCGAGGGCAGAGCAGTTTTTAAAACCCGCTGCCCTGGAGCCGATGGCGACAAATTAATGGGCGATGGTAGATCATGCCTCTTATCCTGTATGGTAAGGGGTAGGAATTGCTGTTGCTTCTTTTTCCGATTCATATTGATTGGATGAGTATTATCGTTCTTTCCAAATAATATGGTTAGGTGCACAGCGCAGAAGATGCCCAAGCTCTGAAGATAAATATCAAATATTATATTGTTTTTATTAAGTTATTTTTTTAAATTTTAAAATTCATAATAATTTAATTTGAGAAAAATGTAAACGGAAGAACCACCTATCATTGGTTTTCGGTGAATAAAACATCGGTAACCATTAAATCTTATAATAATTTAAAAATCTTGCTAATTCTTATAGCTTTTTTTATAGTCCATCAGTAGTGGGAAACTTTAACTAAGATTTTGTGATAAAATATAAAATAAAAGCTTATAAGACTTATATTATTCCAATATGTTCTTTTATAACACAAAATATTTTTTTAATGGAATCTTAGAATTCTTATTCTAGTCTTAGTCAACGCTTTGCCATTGTCCAAATTGCTTAAATTTGTTTTAAATATACTATATAGTGAATTAGCCGATGAACTTTTAAGTACTTTTTTAGAGTATAGATATGTATTTGTGAAATTTGCAGTATTACCTGGAAAATGGCTATAATGGCAGCTCCGAATGCGGTTATAAGCAAACGATTCTTAATCTGCTCTGATACAACTGCCAAACATCCACGCTTGTAATGGGTATCACAAGCCGATTCGTAAGCATGCTCGGGACGAGAACAGCAAGACCATGGAAGGGAGAGTCGGCGATAATCGAGAGGTCCATCCACACCGCAGCATTGCAACTAAACATTGTTAAATATAGAAAGTTTATCTAATGTCAATTTTGATTGGCTAATAATACTCCTAATTCTTTTACTTGAAATGGTTGAAAATTAACTTTTAAAAAATTGCTAAGCCTTAAGGATTAAGTTTATCAAACATTGCCTTTTTTTTAATTTGTTTAATATTTTTAAAATTTTAACAATTAGAGCCTTACCTGAGATTGCATGCGATTCCATAGATGCAAATTATCAACTTTAGTTCGCGAAAATTTATCCAAAAACTCAACAAACGAATCGTCAATGAATATCTCTACAGATGTAGGTAGGTTCTCACGCATTGCCAAGGACCAGCCACAAATAATGAATTGAACACATATACATGCTACCAAAAGAGCTGCAAACTGTTAATATACAAATGAAGAATTTAATTGTTTTGCTGTCATCATTTTTGATTCAGGAATTTACCATTCCAAGAAGACAGCGTTTTCGTTGATTGGTTGCCTGACAACCCATCCAGCATAGAATAAAAGTTACAGGTCCAAGACATAGGAGTATTGCGGCAGGTGCCCACAACTTATTCTGCACAATTCCATAATATACTGAGTGTCCCCACAGTAGGGATGTACCCAAGAATATTTGAGCCGCCCCAGTTAGCTGGAAATGAATAGGCAAACATCATTAAAAATGAAACTCAGCAAAAAGTTTGGCAATATGAAAAAAAAATGTATACATCCCATACATGCGTAAGTCGAGTACACACATGTGTATACTAAGATGACCATGAAAACGAAGGACTAATTTATGTGAATAACAAAAGGAGATGCTTAATCTAGCAAATACATCTTTTAAGCAACATGTCGTATGCGTAATATTATTTCTGGACTTTGGGGCATTTTGAATGTAAATGTTGATTTGATTATTTTCAGAACTAAAACGGTCCAGCTGTGTGTGTGTGTGCTCGCTTCGTGTCTACACACATATACATATATATGTGTGTGGGTATATGTATATATATATATATGCACATGCTCCTTTTTGACGTCATACAAAGTTTATATGCTCATACATATACATATGGGTATGTACATGTACTCCTTATGTACATAGGCGCAGCTTTTAACTAGCTCAAGGTCGTTTACGCAGGATTTCTTTGAGTAACATTATATTAAAATATATGTACAATCATTGTGAATACATACATACATACATACATACAGACATACATAAGAAAAACCTTGGTGCTTAAGAATTTATATATTGTGACTTCGTTTGAACATCCATGGATTAAACATTTGAATTCATCTGAGATTTTTACATGTGCGTGTACAAATGTGTGTAGACATTTTCACCTTATGTAATTGTAAATATAATATAATGTGTGTAATGTTCAAGTAAATGAACTTACCGCTAGAAGGAATACATAACTGTAAACTAAATATTTAAAACATTTGATCTTTTTAGGTAAAGCCATAGTAATCTCGTTGGAATGATATTATTATTTCACTTTTTCTTTTTCCTGGTAGTCGTTTAATTCTAAATATGCAGCCACTAAATATGCTTCTTGTTGAATTAATATGATGATTTGTTGATTTCGATGCTATTCAAGAATGTATATACATCTACAGATGTACATATGTATGTGCATATGCAATTGTGCTTTATGGTTATGTATGTTATGGCAGCAATGGTTAATGTTCTTTCCGTTTTTGTGCAATTGCTAAGCTTAGCCTTGGCCACTAAACGTTTTCTTTGGTTGTCCCTATATACTGCACAAAACACTTCCACATTTTCGCCACAATTTTTCCATTCAACTTCACTGTTACAATTTTTAACTAAAAATAACAAACGTTAACTCTCTAAGCGACCAAACTCGTTCACAAATGAAAATACGCATGCAATGGTTTGACAAATTTGTTCCTTGTTTTGTTATACTTCAGTAGGCCAACAGTCAAAATATTATCTATAACCGTTGCACTTTGGCTATCTACATGTAGAAACGGTAGTCAATATTGTATTGCTCAGTGGCGACACTATATTACTTTAGAATTAAACATAACCGATTTCTTTTCTTTTATTTAGCTTTTTCTTTCTTTTCTTTTATTTAGCCAACTACTCACACACCTCTCTTTCCTTTTTAGCAACCCGAAAATTGTTTTAAATTACTAGATACTAAACACCTAAAGTTTATTGATCAATACTTTATAAGTTGTAGAGAAAAATGTGTGTGAACAGAACAAAACTGAATCTACATTTAAAAAAAAATGATTCTATGGTCTTGATATACTGCATCTAGTTGAACTAAAACTATTTGATTTTCCTATTACTAAAGCTCGTGTGCGATATTCAATTAAAATATATTAATTTGAGATTGCTTTACCCAATCCTTTGTACTTAAAAGAAAGATTTTCTATCACTATCACAGTTTTTTTTTCTGTCGCTTTTTCCTTTTTTATCAACTTTCACGAAATTTAAAAAATTTAATAAACCGTGTTATGCTGTTGCAGTTTATTATTAATTAATTTTAACAAATTTTAATGAGACTATGAAAAGGCAAGGCAATTGCAGGCCAAAAGACTGATATCTCATTAATTTTTTTTAATATTTTATTTCCTATAAATTAAAGATATTATCCAGAAAGTCTTAGAACTATAAATTTTAAACTTAAATTTCTAATATACTAATATATATTGTTACATTTTGAAAGAAATAAGTTTAAAAAATTTAACGCTTAAAGCTTTCTATAATAGTTAGTAGTGTGCAAATTTTGGTTATTTAACAGTTATTAACACTATTATTTAATCTTATTAAAAGCATTAAGCGTAGCGTATAGTGCCTTCGGCTCATTAGAAACAAGAATCCACCAAATTGGAGAAAATAGAGATTTAACAAATAAAAATGAGACAGAGCTAGGAAAACTTAAAGAATAAAATTCATTTTTATTAAATTTACAAAATAAGTTTGTTTCTAAACAACAACATTGCAATTGAAATACAATAAATTCTTATACATATAATATTAATTCTGTTACAAAAGTTTTCTTCTCAAATTTTAGATTTGAAAATATTATTTTGGCCGGACAAAAATAAGGCGCCACTGAGCAAAGCGGAGTTTACGACGTGTAGAAAACGTAAATAGCCAAAGTTTTCTATATCAGTTAACATGGTCACATTAAGAATTAAAAAAAGGCGGTAAGCAATTTTAAATGAATTACAACTTGCAAGACTGATGAAGATGGCTTCATAACTTTTATCTCAAATAAAATAAAAAAATGTAAAAAATGATACTCCTCTTTTAAATTGGAGCAAAATTTTCTACACTTTGACATTTAGCGTAACTATAATTCAGGGGTTTTTGAACAATATGGCTGTGTCATCAGCTCTAAGTAAAACAAACGCCTTATCCTTAATCGTATTTTAGATACTTCGGCAGCGAAGTATGCTATCCACTCTTACCAATTGAGGATTCAACATGATGCTTAGCAACTAAATCGCCTTAACTTTCTGGACATTAAGCAAGCTGTTTATAGAGTTAAGCATAATGGCTTTATGCTTGAGCTTAAAAAGTTGCTTTGAACTTATTTTTTTCTGAATGATCGAATCTTTGAAGTTGTGAGCCCTATAAAGGCTGGAGTCCTTTAAAGCAGTGTTCCTGGCCCAACGAAGTGGAATCTTTCAGTTTAGATACACGTAATAGTGCACAACAATGGAAGCAATTCAATTTAAATAATTTTTATTAAACAAAAAATTAGAGAATTATGTATTTAAACCAATACTAAACTGTAGTGTTTAAAAAACATTATATAAATTTAATTATATAAAAGATTTTATAAACTTTCTTAAGGAAATTTCTTAAAATTATACATAAATACATATTCGATATGACACGAAGAGTATGTACTTATATATATGTATATTTATTTTTTTATATGTATATACATATGTGAATATTTATATATATAGTACTGAACATTGAATAAATGTAACTCCGTAATATAAATAGTTCGAAAATTCAATTTTATTAGAGTGCAATGTTTGTCATAAAATCCGTACTTTCCTCCAAGTCACCCGTTTCCAAAGTAACGAATTTTCAAAACCTTTTGTAGGTATGCAAAATCAGTATGTAGATTTCTTTAGTGGCCTTGGTTAATGAGTTTCGATGATTCTTTTATTTCTTTTCTTTATTACGGTCATATATCCGGAATGTACACACGCCGCCTTTATATATCCTTCTCACCCTTTCACATTAAGGAAAACAATTAAATTTGTCCTTGAACCTGAGCCTAACGAATTTATGCAATTGGAATTACAATGTAGTTGACCTACAAACAATTACATACTAAAATACATGTAAAAATATAAAGACCAAGTGAATGAAAGGATCTGAAAAATTGGCTTGACTCTTTGCATGTAAAAAATCCTTTTTACTAGATTATAATATAATATAATCGTTTACCTCGAATCTTTAAAAATCAATGCAATGTCTTAAGTCTTTAGAAATTGACATAAAACAATTCTCACAGCATGTCATCTAGGATTTGCATATGCCAAGATACATAATAGATCGTTTTCAAGGACGAATCTTTTATTTCCCTAATTGTAAAAGGGTAGAAAGCACACGACGTTGAAAAATAATTGATACTTATTGGGATTCAAGGACATTGCAGAAATCGTTATACATACATCTTAACTGCTACTTTTCCATTCAAATCCGTTCGTATTCTGTTAATTGAATACAACAAAATCTTAAATCTACAAATGAAATACATTTTATCACATTGTATCACATTCCCAGTAATACATTTTTTTAGTTATAGCATGATTAAACATTTAAACATTATACTTGGTTCTTAGCAGAGTTGAAAACAAAACGCAAGTTGTCTTTAAAGATAACATTGATATATATAGAGTTTAAATTTGAAGTCGGGAAACTAGATTTCAATTCCCAATGTTCTAACAATCGGAGAGGCTTATAAACAAGATACATATGTATATACTAAATATACATTTATAATATATAAATGGGTTCCGACGACAAATATATATCATTGGTAAAGAAATCAGGAGAAGCATTCTACTTGTGGAGAAATAAACTTGAACTAAAACTTAGCTGAAATACATTAAAGATATGAGGATTATAAAATTCATGTCGCCACATTTTCAACATACACTGTTAGTTAACGAAAACTATAATAATCTGTTAAATAACATGATCTAAGTACCTAACAACATGCAACAAATTTTCAAAAGGTTCGAAGCCTTGCTTTAACAGGACCTAATGAGCTTTAACAGACTTTTGAGTTTTAACAGAATGAGAATGAGACGTTAACTAACTTTTTTCAGCTATTTTTGAAGAAAGTTAGCTACTTTTAGCTGAAAAAGTTTCGGCAACACTGATCGCAAAATTTTTTTTTAACAGATGATTTTCAAATAACATTGTGTTAACAGTTTGTTTTTAACAGACGATTTTCAAATTTCAACAGAGCTAGACGTCGTCCGCGGAGAAACGAACAAAAGTAATATTTAACGGAATTGCAAGAGATGCAAGAGAATATCTCTTCTCTCTCTCGCTCGCAACGTCTGAGCGTTTTTACCAATCAAGTTTGTTTCGCAATAATATAACACAACTTCAACCTAGTTAAAAGTTAATGTTGTTGTAGACTCTTGTGAGTGTGCGGTGCATGTGAATTGCATTGGTGTTGGTGTTGTTTGTTTCTTTCGTTGGTTCCAAGTGAATTGGAACAGAAACAGCGCAAAGTAAAAAAAAATAAAAAAAAAGCTAATGAAACTACTGTACGTGTATATGTGTCTGTGTGCGTGTTTGTGAAAACGGAACCAAACAATAACAATACTTATACATACATACATACATATGTACATAAATTTAAAATCATAAAATAATTAATGAAAAATAGTTTTAATAGCACTGCCCAAGTATTTTGAATATTCTTGTTACATATAACTATGCTTAGCAATATCAGTAAAAGTGAAAGATAATCGCGATGGCCGAGAGTGGATGTTGAAATTGAAAGTTGTTACCAACACAAGCACACAAATGCATGTATACACATATGCTCAACTGTGTATGAATTATATATAAAAGCCCGCTACAACTGCATCATTGCCAAAGGAATAGAACGCGAAATACACTCAGTCCCGCTCAACTCAGCCAGACGGAAGTTTAAATCGAATTGTGAAAGTGGAAAGCTCGATCTCAGAGCCCCGCACATGCATGCGCTCACGAACACATACATATACACAAAACTCACAAAATTTACCGTACAAAACCAACCATACCAGAAGCTCTTCTCAATTTTTGTGAAAGGGAGTAATTGCTGTGAGATTAATGAAAGAGGTAAGCTCAAAAGACAATTTCATAAAAAAGTTAACAAAGTTACTTTAGCATTGCAACACAAGAAAAACAACAACAGTTGTTTTATGTAAATAAAGACAGACACAAACTCTTTAAAAAAAAGTATGCACCTTTAATATATAAAGAAGCCAAGGTCAAAAATTAACTAAATTGTTGTAGAGAAAAACAGTCCAAAGCTTTAAATTCAATGTTATAACTTAGCCAAGTCTTTTCTGTGTATAAAGTATGAACATCATCATCACGATCATCATCATTTACCATTAACAACAGCAGCAACACGAAACGACGGCAACGCAAGCGCGCCCCACCAAGCAAAAGCAAAAGACAAGAAAGGCTTAGTGACCTTCATAGCGCGCTTTAGTATATACGTATGTACATATGTATGCATATCTATGTGTGTGTATGTATACATAGATATCTTTTCATAGTGTGTGTGTAAGCCACTTCTTTGTCGTATATGCTTTTTCTCTTTCGTTTATTTTATTGTTGCGCAGAAATGTTAATGGGTTTCGTCAACATCGTGTGTTGTCTGTGACTGTAGATACATACATAATGCCTCTCTATGTATATATGTATGTATGTATGAAGTCTCAGCTCGCCGCTGACTAACTTAACCGCTTTCCAATGATAGTGAAGGTGAAAAAAGCACATTGAATACATCCATAAGTATGTATGCAAGTATGTATATGTATACATATATATATATGTATATGTGTCCATATACAAATATGTATGTATATTCGTATCTATCTACATAAGCGATCACGCAAGCCTGTCATTACAAGGCAAGACGATGGCTTGAAAAAGTACGCGCGCAGATCCGAAAGCGCAGATGTTACAATTACAAAATCTTTAAGCCCATATATGTATATACAAATGTACATACATATGTATGTACGAATATAGATAACTGCACTTAGTTTAACAAAATGAAAGTCTAAAAGTACTTCGAGTCTCGAAGTTCGAGATCACAAACAATTTATTCTGTATTCTTCAGCTATTCACTCTTTTCTTAAATGTGTATCAATGTAAAAATGTACACACACATACTACATACATGCATATATACATACATATGTACGTATATATTTATGTATGTATGTATGTATGTACATTTATTTTACAAGGCATATATTCCACTTTCAATTGAAAATGCTATCGCCTCTTTCTCTGTGTATGTTTGTACATATGTATGTTTCTGTGTGTGTGTGTGTGTGAGTGTGTTGCTCATTTGAAATATTATGTAATTCAAATTTGGGTCATTTTTACGAGTGTAGCATTTTACAACAAGTACAATGGCGTGGCTCGCTGGCTGACTGGCTGGCGAGTCTTTTTTTTTTGCAATTTTGTAGCTGGTTTTTACCCAAGAGAGCTTTCGTGAAAGGGGAAAAGAGCACAAACTCTGATTCGTAAATGTATTAGTATAATATAATATGCCACGATCAGAGATGTGGATAGACACACAGCGTCGCCAGGGGGAGGAGAAGGAGGAGCTTCAGTAAAAACAAGTTTGTTGATGCTCGCTCCCTTTCATACAAACAGTACATACATACATACATATATCCACTCACTCGACTTGGAAAAAACTTTCAAAAGTTTCTCATATTCGCTTTCTCTTTTGGCTGCTCTTGATATTATCGTGTGCTGTTATACATTCTCTTTAAATTACTATTGGACATAGACAATGACGGCAAAAATATTGCAAAACCGTTTACATCGAAACGGTGACGACTACAGAAATTAACACGTCGTATAGTGTGTTCTATTAGTAAGTATGTAACCAAGTCTCATGAACACTTACATATATACATACATACATACATAAATATTTATTTATGTACGTGCGTATTGTTTCGCTTTTGTGTAGGCATGCACTCACAATCTTGAGGCATTTTCGAGTAGGCCACAAGAGCTTTTTTTTTACATTTCTCACAGAAAACTTAACCATACAGACACACACACAAGCATAGAGAGAAAAGCTTTTTGTGAAAGGTGATTTTTATGCGCGTTTGTAAGTCAGCGTGTTTTTTCGAGTTTCTTATATATGTATGTATGTATGTATGAATGCTTGTCTGCGCTCTCCGATCAACAACTGCTCTGTCCCTTTCATTCTTATACATACAAAGAAGCACGACACATGGTCGTAGCCAGGATTTAATATAGGGGAACAGGAAATAACTTACTTTTAATAACTAAAATTGAAGTTGCTCATAAACGTATGTACATATATACATATGTATTTATTTTTAGTTGACCTTATTGAAAGAAATAAGTATATTTCGTTTAGAATTCGATTGAAAAGAATCTAAGGCTTAGATATTTGTCAAGATGTATAATCTAAATTGAGTTCAACATTATAAAGCAATGAAACGGAGAATCATTTCTTTACAATCTTTAACCCAATAATTTTGAATTAATATTAAAAGTTAATTTATAATAATTCCATAAGACGAGAATTTAAAAAATACAACTGCTCTTTACAACAACTGTTTTTACACTGAAAACCCACTTTTATACATACATATATTTAAAACAAGAACAAATATCTTATCTTGGAATAAACAGTTTAGTAATTGAACAAAGTAAGACAATAGTTCTTTAAACTACAAGAATAGCCCAGTCTTTTGGTACGCCCATGATGATCACACATATCTCTAGTTATACTTACATAAGTATGTATGTATGTAATATGCAGAGAAATCATAAAATGTACGAATGAATGCCAGTTACATTTCTGATTGCGAAATGCTATACTCTAAAATAAATACATATAGTGCCATATATGTAGATATGTAATTATGTACAAACCGACAAAGATATGTAAGTGCATATTAATACATAATATATATAATATATATATATGTATATATACATATATAAAAGTATACTTTCCTTAATATTTAGAATAACTGAGGTAGCAGAAACTATCATTATTATTCCAGCTTTCGTTTCTCATGGAAAATAAAGCTAGCTATCCCCCCCTTGTTCCGGTCCAAGCCAGTCATTCAAGTTTTATTGAAAGTGAACGTTTCGTCTCCACTCGCGCGCAGCAATGTAGAGAGAGAGACGACCGCACCAAAAAAACCAAGACTATCTTTTGAAATATTCAGATGTGCTGAACTTTAGCTACAATATGTGGCCATGCAGACTACTCACACAGATATAACCTTACCCCAACACATGCAAACATACATATTTAAAGACATTAGCGCGAACAAGCTTACAAGCCATGCTCTTGCACAATACAATATGACACATGGCCTTTCATTTATATATTTGTATGTATGTATGTATATACAAACACATGCTTGCTGCGATGAGATTGTGTGCAAGTGGAGGTACAAACACAGATACATATAGACAGCAGAGACATAAACTTACTTTACACAGATACAAACACACACACACAGTTTCATGCCCACAAGTAAGCGCATTTCATTGTAACAATTGGTTTGTTAAAAACAATTTCGTCGTGTGTTCGTTCGCGCCAAACTCGAATTCAACACCAACGCAACGCAGCAGCAGCAGCAGCAGCGGCAGTTAGCGCAGCACCACAACCATTACCACCACCACCACAAGGGAAAAGCTTTTTTTTTAAGGCTGTCGCGCATTCAGCAGAGTTGAAGCAAAGTAAGCAATTGCGATTGGGGCTGGCTGGTGGTTGACTTGCTCTATGAAGTAAAGCTTTCATCTTTTCCAATGAATAGTTTCTAGTGTACCAAACACACACATTTACATATGTACATATATACATACATGCATACATACATATTCGAATGCGAAGAATGAATGTTGAATGACTGTTGGTTGCTGCAATAGGTGCTTAAAAATTCAAAAACCTGATTAGTATCTTTAGCTTTCAAATTTCAATCAATATTCATACAGACAGAGATTCGATTTCCTGAGAAACAAGAAAAGCAATATTGTTAAACTTATAGAATCTATAGAATTTTGACATTCGATTTGCTTATTTTAGACAAGCTTCTTTCTTGCAGCAGAACAGATGTAGAAACATTTTTTCGTCATGTGGGTGTGTAGGGTCTTAGCTAATATGTGTGTGTGTGTTTGTATATATGACAAACTGGTTGTAGACTGTCTGGCGCGCTGCTACTAATGGATGAGAAATTTCGGTGAAAGGCGGCTTATTGCTCGCTTATTGTGTAATACTTGCAAGAGAGACAGATGCAGACATTTTTCCATTCCAAAACTTTCTATTTTGTCCGTTTTTTTAAATTGTTGCATTAATGCAAAATAAAAGAAAAACCAAAAAAATAAAATAAAATAAAATCAAAATTGGAAAGTTTGGTAATCATTGTTGTATTTTTCCGGACTTTCAAAAATTATATTAATATCTAAGGAATTTTTTTGTCAGATTAATCTCTGTAAAACTATATGTATAAATTTCTTTTAACTTTCTTTAATGTTTTAGTTGTAATTGTAATAAAAGATGAAAAACGATAAAAACAAAAATCAGAATGTTACAATTATTAATGAAAACTTACTATAGTATTCCATAATTGATCAGCCTTACTTCATTTTAGTTAAAGATCGTGGTCTTTAAAATTATACATGAACACAGTCTTTAACTTCTATTAACACTATTGAATCTGAAAATATGCAAGTACAAACTTTTTATAAAGAGCAAATGATGATGATGTATGGGCTGCGCTATAATACTCAAAAACTAAGAAAAATTTTTTTGCGAATTTCTCATTTTCAGTTTCAAAGAATGTTGATGTTGCAATACAGCAAGCATGGCGAGTGCATACTCAAAGAAATTGGAGCAGCGTTCAGAGGGGAGCACCCGGCGGACTTGACAATTGTTTGCGAGAATAAAGTGAAGCTGCATGCACATAAGCTTGTGCTGGCTGCTGCCAGTCCGCTTATTAGGTAAGCCACTCCTAAACTGAGAAATATTTTTGTCAGAGGGGAGGATAAGAGATTTGTTTTTTTTTACTGATTTTTTTTTTATTATTTACAGGAACCTACTAGAGGACACTCATCTGAGCGACTGTTCCACAACTGTTTACTTTCCAGACGTCAATGCCACCTACTTCAAATTCCTTTTAGATTTCCTATATTCGGGGCAGACATGTATAACTTCACGGGATGTAAATTATTTACACGATTTGTTACTTCTCTTGCAAATCAAATCGGATAGCTGGAAGACAACAGATTCGGCGTATTTGGGAAGCAAGTGTGGATTCCGTGATCGATCACGTAAACAGTACTCGTCTTCCCAGAATTTAGACCAATCACTTAAATATGAGGTTGACAGTGTGGACGAGTCAAGGAATGCAGCTGACTTTTCCAATTTCTCCGCCGAAAATAATTGCGAGAGCGCCACAGAATGTGGCGCACTAAAGGAGGATGATGACGACACCAGTCCGCACAAAGACAATAAGAGTGACAAAGACACTGATGAAATTGTTAACCTCTCCAACATTCCACCTGGTGGGCTTACAAACAACGATAGCAGCAGCACCAATAACAACAGCTCTGTAGTAAACCCAGTTAATTTATCACTCGACCTTCGAACAAAAAGCGAGAACGCTGCACGCAGTGAGATCAGTAAAACCTTTGGCTCTGGATCAGACCACAGTGGCATCGATTCCATCGTCAGTGCAAGCGAAAGTACAAAGCGAAAGAGTCTGTTCTTTGATTCCCATAAAGATGTAATGAAGCCACTCTCCGATGGTTCCGACATTAACAGTTCCCCGGAAAATTATGTGGTTACACCGCACCGAAAACGACGACCTGGATTCCATAATACACAAAGCGACAACCAACCATTTACTTCATACCAGCATAATTTGTTAGAGGAGCTGCGTCTGGTGAAGTCGACAACATCCCCCTTATCTGGCTATGCCTCCGAGAAGAATATACTATCCCATCTGGAGGATGGAGCCCTCAATGGTGACACAATAACACCCGAACGCAAACTTCTTGATGCACAAAGGAATCGTGCCCAAAGCCCAGAGATGCAAATGCATCTAGGTACGCAGTTTGTTTATCAGTGGCAATCAAATCAAAATGCCGCAATTTCCACTATGCCCAATCTTCAGTCGCGACTTTCTAGTCTGTCGCACATAAATCTAAACCTGGATCCAGAAAGTCGCAACAACTCTGCTTCCGGATCGAACATTGCCAGCAGCAACTCACACACGTCTTCGGTACGGGAATACAGATGTGAATATTGCGGCAAACAGTTTGGTATGTCGTGGAACCTAAAAACTCATCTCCGCGTGCACACTGGTGAAAAGCCCTTCGCCTGCCGCCTCTGTGTGGCCATGTTTAAACAGAAGGCCCATCTTCTTAAGCACTTATGTTCAGTCCATAGAAATGTTATTACCACAACGAATGGCACTGACACGGAGAACCGCTACAGCTGCTGTTTCTGCTCTATGTGTTTCGAGTCGGTGCAGGAATTGGTCCGGCATCTGTCCGGGCACCACAATAACCTGCTGCTCACCAAGAATCTTCGTGAATAACCGATCCGTTTGAACTGGCGAACCATGCCGGTCAAATTACTGCAAAGAGACCTGAATTTTAAATATATACAAAACTTATGGTAACAGTAACAGTAAAAGTAAAAGATTAAATTACTTATTGTATAAATATATATAATATGTATATACATTTAAATCATAATTTTACCGACCCATTTACATGACTTCACTCAACCCTTCTAACACCAACGGCTGCTGCCTTGCTTTTGCAAGGACCGGCCCAAGGGTCAAACAATTTGTCTTCTCATTAAAATCGTATTGGGCATCCAATTTTTGGATGGCAACTCTTAAAAACGGCTGGTCCATTGCAATGGAGCACACTATATTTTAAGAATATTTTTATACAAATGGTATTGTAATTTCCACCTGCCTTCTTATTGTAAACTTAAATACTTACTTTTGAATCATTTTTTATACACTATACACTCCTGTTTGGATACTTTAGATTTTATGTCCTTTTTTGAAATCGAAAATAAGAAAGTGTGTAAATTGTACAGTATAAATTCGCAAGTTCGTAATAAAATCAGAAAGGCATTTTTTATTTCTGATTAGTTCTATTATTTTATTTATGAAAAGGAATTGTTTGGTAAGTATAAAGGAAACCTTTTTAAAAGGGTATCAGTCGTTCCGTTGATAAGTTTGCCAAAATCGGCATTTACTTTGCAAAAGATAAATTTAGAGATAATGTAACGTCGAACTTATGGAAATTTTGAATTTCGATTGTAGTATTACATTACATCTTACATACAGTACACACTCTAAAATTTTATTAATAAAATTAAAACACGGAGAGTTCTACACCAACGAGTTCCACATTTCTTCTTCAGCTTCATAAAATGCATATGGGGCATCCGCCCCATAGGTCTTCAATAACTTGTGCCTGACGAATGATCAATGAGAATGTGTCTAAAGAGGAGAAGGAGGAAGATATTGAGTAAGAGTATAATAAAGGTCGGGTCGACGAGCACTGCTCCATGTCGAATAAGAGAATCGGAGAACGAAGTACTTTCAAATAAATTTACAAAATAGTTATAACATATTCAAATTTTTGCGGGTTCGTTAACTTAGCAGCATCGTTTCGTGCACTGTTTATTAACAGTATCGTCCGCAGGTTAACTAACAGCATCGTTTCTGAATACTGTTAATTTTAACAGAATAATTTACACAATACAATTTTTTTAGAAAGACGATCGAGTTAAACAATAAATTATTAAATTAAAATCGAACAAAATGCATTTACAGAACGTGTGTATATTGGGCCGCAAGAGTTCAAGCCTGAACTTGAAAAATGTATCCAGAACAGGTAAGAATATGTATAATAAATGCATTTATAAATTTTAGTATAATTAACTGTGCTAGCATACGTATGCATATCTGTGCATTTATGTACATATATACATATATTGCTTATTGTTCATACAACTAATGTATCATAATGTATGTACATGTATGTTCCTAAGTGTAGCCACCCTCAGCTTTTGGACTTTGTCTTCGAATCAGTTTGGTTTTGCGGCAACTTAAGATTCAATCTCAAAAGTCCAAAGTTCAGCATTTTAATCGTTGTGACGCGAAGGGGCTACATGCAATACATATGTATGTACATATACATATACATATACATACATATGTATGTATATGCATTTGTATGTCATATATTGTATAAATATATTAATTTTCTGCTTTAATAGTTCAATACCGCTACCAGTCAGCAGCAGTGGCTGCTACTGCACTTAAAACCAAACAACGGAGCAATTCTCAAAATATAGTGCTAGTGGATGGGGTCCGTACACCTTTTCTTACTTCTGGCACGTCTTACTCCAAGTTAATGCCCCATGAACTGGCTAGGCACTCTTTGCTGTAAGTTGACCAAATCCCAATGTATTACGGAAACGAATTACACAAGCTCTTATCCAGGTCCTTGCTGCAAAAAAACCGGCTTGATAAGGAGCTTATCGACTATATAGTCTATGGCAGTGTCATTCAAGAAGTCAAGACTTCCAATATTGCACGCGAGGCGGCTTTGTCAGCGGGATTTAGCGACAAGACGCCGGCACACACCGTCACAATGGCTTGCATCAGTTCAAACGCGGTAATAATATATCGACGCATATATAATATTCAGTTAATTTTGTCGTATATCCTCGAAATTAGCTGAATTTAGATACATTTCTGTCTATTTGCATATATAAAATATTATTTTCTTCTTTCAACACTTGCAGGCAATAACGACAGGAATGGGACTTATTGCTACCAATACTTATGATATTATTGTGGCTGGCGGAGTCGAATTTATGTCTGATGTTCCTATTCGCCATTCACGGAAGATGCGTGCCCTTATGCTAAAGGCAAATAAAGCAAAAACTTTGGGACAACGTCTCTCCTTATTGTCCACATTTAGGCCAGGATTTTTGGCTCCCGAGTTGCCAGCGGTGGCAGAGTTTTCATCGGGTGAGACAATGGGTCACTCTGCCGATAGACTTGCGTCTGCGTTTAATGTATCACGCGCTGAGCAAGACGAATATGCCCTGAGATCGCATACATTAGCAAAGCAGGCTCAAGAGAAGGGCTACTTTACGGATTTGGTACCATTTAAGGTTCAAGGCGTGGATCAGGTTGTGGACAAGGATAATGGTATTCGAGTCTCCAGTCCCGAGAGCTTGGCCAAACTAAAGCCTGCCTTTGTCAAGCCATATGGAACGATTACCGCAGCCAATGCTTCATTTTTGACTGATGGCGCTTCGGCCTGTCTGATTATGACCGAGGAGAAGGCCAAAGAGTTGGGGCTGAAGCCAAAAGCCTATTTGCGTGACTTCCTTTACGTGTCACAAGACCCAGTCGATCAGCTTCTCCTGGGCCCTGCCTATGGCATACCAAAGCTTCTATCGAAAGCAGGTCTCACGCTCAACGACATCGATTCGTGGGAAATTCATGAGGCATTTGCTGGACAAATTGTCGCCAATTTAAAGGCGCTCGACTCCGACTGGTTCTGCAAAACATATCTTGGTTTAAACGAAAAGGTAGGCACACCCGACCTGTCCAAATGGAACAATTGGGGTGGATCTCTATCTATTGGACACCCATTTGCGGCAACTGGAGTACGTCTATGTATGCATACTGCCAACCGATTAGTTCGTGAAGATGGTAAACTGGGAGTTGTGGCAGCCTGCGCTGCAGGCGGCCAAGGAGTAGCCATGCTTATCGAGCGTTACCCTGGTGCTACCGCCGACTGAAATTAATAAGTAGTAAAAAGTGTGCAGTGTAACTGCGAAATTTGTTTAGCCTTTATACGACCTTTAACATTATGAATAAAGATATATTTTTGAATTTAACAACGTATTTCTAATCGTGCTACTAACTCAGTCCGTCTCATAAAGCTGCTGATGCTTCAATTTGGTTTGAAGTACATCATTCTCATTGTACGTTATGTGGAGTGGAGGTATCAGAGCACATGCCACCATTCTGCTCTCAGCATTCAAAAAGTTAAATGTTGCACAAGCCTAAAAGTATAAAACATGTTAAGTTGTTGCTCGATTAGAAACAATCGATAGACCCACCTGTTCCGTTCGCAGGACTTCGACATTTATTTGGTATTTCTTCATAAACTCAATGATCCGCTTGGATAGAGATGGCGTTGGGCTCTGATCGCCGATACCAATTATAAGTACATCGAGTTTAGGCTCTAGAGTGGGAAATAGACTAAGGCTCTCCTCGTTTATGTCCTCGAATGTGTTCACGTTCCAGGATAACACGGACCTGTATAATTTAAAAGCGAATTGTAAGAGCACCTGACAAGGTTTACATAAGAATGGTCCTGTTTGAATCTCACCTGGGAAACACGGTAATCGGCCCTATTAAAACCATATCGTTGTTCAGTCGGAAACCATATTGACTGTAGCCTGTAATCATTAGTCCTAGGTCTGTCTGAGTATTGAAAATTGACACTTTTGTTTTGCCATCGCCTTCGTATGCTTTGCTAAGTCGAACTCCTCCATTTGAGCCCGTAGTCAGCTGTCGGCTACATAACATGGATACAGATGGGCACAAGAGTCGCAGGTTGCTGCTCCTCTGAAGAGCAGTTCGTAATGTTTGAGCAATCATATATTATTGTTTATATGCTTTATGATTCGAATAAATTTTTCGCCGACTCAGTTGGTGGAAATCGTGTATTTTTGTTGGTACATGGTAAAAAAAAAAGCTGTTAAAAGTTAAAGAACTCGCAAATGATGCTGTTAAAAATAAAGAGCTCGCAAACGATGCTGTTCAATTTAACGTTATTCAAAAATGTTGCTGTTATTGTTACGTTAGTGAAAACACACATACATACACATGTACGTTCATATATCACCTATTCAATATTCTTGTTAATATTAATTAATTGCGTCAGGTTCATTTCACTGGGGCTCTGATTTTCTGAAAAACAAATAAGAGTGAAAATTAATCATAACTTGTTGCACGAAATATCAAAAATAGTATGTGATGAGACAAAAACAACACAAGAGTAAGTATGTAAATATGTGTTATCACAACTCAACCATCGATATAAATACATATGTATAATCTATTGGTCATCAATTGCTAATTTAATTAATAATTGAACTAATAATTCATACGCATATCCCCTCCCACTCGAATGTTTGATATAGATATGTACATGAGTATGTATGTGTACATATACATATGTGGATTGTAAAAACAACGTATGTATTTAATTGTGAATGTATGCATATACAGGCCTGCACATACATATGTACATACTTATAAACATATATGTATGTATGTACATTGTAAGATTTTTACTAAATTTAAAGCATATTTTGCTGGAATTAATTTTACATGTGTAGACCTGGCTGCTTTATTTTTATTACTAGTTAGTGAAATCGAGAAAGTAATCGGTAGTCATTGTGAATTTGAGTTTCAAGGAAATTGGCTCGTTTAAATTCTACAAAGTAAACCGAAGCCAGTACCTGTTGTATTGCTTACAATATGCACATAAAAATATGCTTACATACGTATGTATGTATGTACATGTATGTATGTAATTTATGTAAATACACATATACATACATACATATGTACATATATTCATATCCACATGATCTCAGAATTTAACCAAGCAACATGAAACTAAGTGCGCCAGTTAATTTATATTGTTAGAAAACTGCGTAGTTCACAAAATCTACCATTTCATACATAAATACATATGTACATATGTATGTACATGCATAATTTTGAATCATTCATAATCTGAGATATTTCCTGTACATATGTATGTATGTACATACATATGTACATGCATGCATATGCATATGTATCTCGAAACTCGAGTTTTATTAAAAAGAAACTAAAACAAATAATGAAAAAGAAAAAGTATTAAGACTATTGATTAATAAATACCTTATGTTCATTTCAGATATCCCCACTCGCAAGGAATTTATAGATTTGAAAGTTAAAAGCTACCTCATAACACCAAAATGATTGGGCCTAGTTCACAAATAAGCAAGATACTATTAACACTGTTGTTTTTGTTAATAATATTTTACATTTTTATGGATGTTGAGCTCTATTTACGAATTCACAATTATGCGATCGATCGAAATTACCACACAAACGGTTCGGTAACACCGGCGGCGTCTGTAACTTTCGCACCCGTTGTATCGAATTTGGCTGTAGATCAAGGAAGCAGTAGCAGCAGCAGCAGCACGACAGTTCCCACCGTAGATAAAAAAGAGCCGTCCTATGAAGATCACACATGGATATCCTGTGACATAAATCCGTTATGTCACATAACTGTAAAAGCTATATTGCTAGACCATACCAATCATTATCTTTTCGCACCACTGGCCACCATCTTTGACAATGTCATCGGATTCTCTCGATCCACGTTCATAACACCCAACATGATCTCGTTTTTCCATGTGGGTGTAGCGTGTTTGGCGGGAAAGCTTGTAGCATCTGACAGTCTTGGATATCGCCGACTTGGCGTGCTGTTGTTTCAGATACGCACATTCCTCGATGACTTGGATGGACATGTGGCACGTGTTAAGAAACATATCCGTGGAGAACGTTCGGAAATCGGCACATCAGGCTATTATGTGGACGGTCTCTGCGACGGTCTTGGATGCATTGCATTGCTACTAGGCATTTTCTTTTACCTGAAGAACAATCCTCCCCGTAGGGGCTATTCAATAATACCAATGAGCGACCCCAAAACCACGCCCGAGCCCACAATGATTCCCAAAATAAAAGCAAGTACACGAAAAGTGGCAAAGAATGTGATAAGTTTCACAGGACAGTTGCTTTTAAGTTCGACGGCGTGGAATCGATATATTGCCGTTTATCAGAATATGCTGGAGCGTGAGGATGTCACCAACACACAGTACCAGTGCCAGAATTATGTATTTAAGTCCACTTGGTTCTTTTGCGTGGCGTGGATGTGGCGCATAGTGAATGTACATGCTTTACTGCATTGTTTGCTGCTTAGCATTTTCTGCGACAAACTGTGGGATTTTCTAAGAGCGATTCGATACAGTGGTTATATAATATTGTTAATTGCTATTTGTTTAACTGAAATGCACATCCTGGAGGCCCAGAACTATATTTTTAATTCAGCAGCGTGCAGTAATACTTCACTGTGATTTTACTAATATTGTGGAAAATACAATAATATTTGTGTAGTTCAAATTAATGCCTTTTTAATTCTGTAATTGTGTAGGACTGTGAATTGTTGGCAATCGGTTATATGTATGTACAATATTAAACTCGATTCAGGATAAATGTAAATATTTATATTCTGGTGTAATCATAATCAAGATAATTTATTTAATAAAGCGGGTTTCACTATCACATCTTCTGCTGTGATAGAGAAAAGCAAAATTTGTCATATTCTGATCAAAAATTAATTTTATTATGTTAATCCTTGCTGTCAAATACAAAAACTACCGTTAACAGTGAAACTTTAACACGTTAACCTATTAAAAGCCCAAGTAATCGTTACTATAAATTTGAAACAGATCAAAAGTTTACAAAATGTACTTCTGGTAATGGTGAAATATATGTGACAACTTCCGTTGCCATACATACTTATGTACATATATTATCGCGATGTAAGTTAGTCTTATACAAAGGAGTAAAGGTAATAAGAATGTATAAGAAATAAAAATCAGTTGGTGCAATTTATTTTTATTTTTCAAAATTGACGGATTACTTTTTTCTCTTATGAAACTGTCGTCGAGCAGAGCCATTATCACCCTAAGTTTCTCCAAAAAAATATGTATTAAAGTAATTATCACCCTAAGTTTCTCCAAAACTAGAAAGATGGACTAACTTCGGCCGTGCCGAAGTTCGTATACCCTTGCAGATTTTCTCTATATAATTCACCAGAAGCATTATTGTAAATTAAACATACCAAATTTACAAATTCAAAATATTGAGCTTGAGGAAAAGATTTTTCATACAAAATTTTTTTTTGTACCGATTGTTCCTATAGCAGCTATATAATATAGCCAACCGATTCTGATAAAACTTGATTGAAGTATTAAGAAGTATATTAAACTCACAAATATCAAATTTCGTGGTATTCGGTTGAAAAACAACAGAGTTATTGAGGATAAACCTTATTCATGATCGATCGTTCCTATGGCAGCTATATGATATAGTCGTCCGATTGGGATTTCCGAGATATACAATGCCTGCAGCAAAAAGGAGCCTATGCTGAAAATCTCAGCTCTGTAGCTCTTATGGTCTCGGAGGAGAAGCTGTTGATCCAGACAGACGGACAGACGGACATGGTCATATCGACTCGGCTATTCATGCTGATCAAGAATATATATACTTTATATAGTCGGAGATGCTTCCTTCTGTGCGTTGCAAACTTCTGACCAAAATTAATATACCCTCTGCAAGGGTATAAAAATATGTATTAAAGTAATTATCACCCTAAGTTTCTCCAAAAAAATAAGGATTCAAGTAATAAACTAAAACTCCCCACTCATTATTTTTTAAAAAGACCTTTCCGGGACATTAAACTGGGGAAATCTCTATATAAATTAAATCTCCATTTATACTACTATTACATATTATATATTATTATATATATATAAAGAACTAATTCAAACATACGAAATGCTAATTTAAAATTTTTTTATAAATAGGTGATATTTTCGAACTAAGTGTTGTTCCAGACAGCGAAAAAGAAAAGACTCATATCGTAATAGCCGTAATGCAGGAAATAATATAAATGAGTATCGATAGTCGCCAACAAAAATCGATACCCCCGTATTGCCATCACTGCTTTTTTTATCCACCACTATCAGAGTTACTTGTGTTATAATCAGCAGGAAATGGTTTATTTTACTATAGCAAATTTATTAACGATGAAATTGTAAATATTTCTTATATTTTTTACGCACTAAACTAATTGAAAGTGGATGTGCATTACTTGGCGTGTGTTGTGTCGAGAAACGAGCGTGCAAAGTGATTTTGGTTCTGAGTGTGAATTGAATCCGTATCTTGTGAGAGTGAGAGAGAGAGCAAGCGTAAATGAAAATACATATAACTTAATACATACAACATAAAACATTACGTGTGTGAGTTCTACAAGAAAGATTGTGCATCTACCACCCCTATCAATAGTAAGAATGTGTACCCTTATTTAGTAAAAGCCTAGAAATTCGAATGGGAATCATTGTCATCGCTGGTCTTTTTCAAAATGTTTTTTTTCGCATTGCTTTTTCTTTTAATTTCTATTCTATGTATGTATGTACGTACATACATGCATATATTGTGTATTTATCTAGCCAATGAAAAAACCGGAACTGTATTCATTCTCAATTGCTACCAAAAAATGTTCCCCAATGCCATGTTCTTTTGAGAAATAATTTTACAAGATATTTGAGGTTATGAAAACCTCACGCAGAGTTCTGCATTTAAATATTTTAAGTATGTATGTCAGAATAAAAATGGCCAATTCAGAAAAATTTTCTTAAAACAATGTGGGGCCATTGGCTGGCGTTAAAAGAGAGAGAGCTAAGACGAATATAACTACTCATTCACTCGATATTATTTTAATGCATCTGCGCAAAGCAACTGCTTAATATCGGTAGCCCTGTGAGTCGATGATGCTAAACAAATACTTTTTCGAAGAAATACCAAATTCAACTTTTGTAAATACAACTGTATATACCAAAAATGTATGTACGTGTGTGAGTCTCTACACACTATGAATCCGAAAATATTAAAATAAATGTTTCATCATATTTACTCCTTCCTCTTAATGGTGGATTCATTGAAATAAATAACTTTTTATATTGCTTAGTGCTTAGACAGCGATAGATATATGTAAATCTAATTGATTTATTTCATTGAGAACTTTGAACAGTTAATTGGTTTTGTAAACTTATGTTTTTTTAAAATTTCCTGAAATACTACTTTTTTTTGTTTTACAATTTGCAGCTGGTTTGACTTGACTTTAAAGCCGATTTGTCCCATATAGGGTATTATAAATTTGGTCAGATGTTTGTAACGCACAGAAGGAAACATCTCCATTCTTAATTAGGGTTAGAAAAACCAAGTCGATATATAGAAAAGTCTGTCCGCTAACTGCAAAATATGCTTAAAATGCTAAAATATCCAATTCAGTATACATTTAACTCTATTTAAATTATTCAGATGGGATAATCATATCATCTAGGAAATATAAAACTCATCGGTCAAAAACAAACATAATTTCCACATTTTTTATAACAAGAATCAACTTAGACACAAAAAAAAGTTGTATAGATGTTATATTGCATTCGTTTGTTTGTATCGTTAGATTATTTCAAAATAGAAATTTATATGGGAAACAATTTGTTTTAAATTTTTAATACCTCCATAATATTTGTTTTTTGATTTTTTATATTAAAAATTTTTTTTTTAATATTTTCTGATTTGAATATTGTCTTAATGTTTGCAAATTGCGTGCATGTGTGAGCGTGAGAGATGAAGGACACTCATGTAAGGAGATTACAAACTTCGGTTTTCCGAAGCTATGTATGTAATTTTTTTTTTTTAGATTTGGGTGTTTGACTGAAAAAGGGAAGGTGATCTTATGATTTAACAAAGAGAGATATAATAGATATATACATATATATAAATTTTTGTATTGTGAGTTGTGTATTAACTCTTGTTTGTATGGTGGCTCCTTAACTTTAAGGGCTAATAAAGCAGAGTGTGAGCTTATAGTCCCCGAGTGAGTGAATTTTATTTGTCTGTATTTGTAGAATTTTTTTAAGAGGAGAGAGAGAGAGAGATATGTATATCTGTGCGATGCTTCAGTTGATTGAATGATGGATCAGATCACTTAGAGTGCAAGTGTGACCTTAGTGGGCAGAACATTTGATTTATTTTTGTGTCATTTTAGAATTTCATATTTAATACATAATGGATTTCGTACAAGTTTCCGAGGAGGAGGGTGATGAGCCCATCGAATTGCCGGCTGAAGAGGATGGAACACTGCTTTTGTCCACCTTGCAGGCACAATTTCCAGGATCTTGTGGTCTTAAATACCGGAACATGGACACAAAAGCAGTCCGTGGAGTTCGATCAAACGAGGGCAGGCTTTTTCCACCCAGTGTCGATTCGGGCTGGGGAGAGTATATCTACTTTTGCGTGTTTCCAAAAGGTATTACGAATTTCCGAAGCTCTGCCGCACAGATCGACAGTCCTCCTTATCGCCCCATATTACCTCCCATAGAGAACAAGCGTAAGAGTGACGATAATTTGGAGAACTCGACGGCGAAAACAAAACGTATAGAAACACGTTTGCGTTGCACAGACTTGATTGTCCTTGGCCTGCCTTGGAAAACGACTGAAGAGAGTCTGCGAGAATATTTTGAAAGCTTTGGTGAAGTGCTCATGGCTCAGATTAAGAAAGATGTGAAGTCGGGCCAGTCTAAAGGATTTGGATTTGTAAGATTCGGTTCTTACGAGGCACAAATGCGTGTACTATCCAATCGTCATCTTATCGATGGCCGTTGGTGCGAAGTAAAGGTACCCAACTCGAAGGTAAGTCTAACTATAATATATTTATTAATTTATTAGTTGTAATATTCATTTTAATACATTAGGTCTATTTTGAAAATTCTTAATTAAAGAAAAATTTAATTTTGATTTGCCAATGGCACTGGCCGATATACATATATATATATGTATTAGAATCCCATTTTCATTCTTAGATTGGTGTACATAAAGAAAAATATTACTTTTTATATTAAAAGTACGATTAAATAATTTTCTATTTCATTTTTTAGGGAATGGGCCATCAAGTGCCATGCAAGGTATTTGTTGGGCGCTGCACCGAGGATATAAATTCCGATGATCTTCGAGAATATTTTTCAAAATTTGGCGAAGTCACAGATGTCTTTATTCCCCGGCCATTTCGTGCTTTTAGTTTTGTTACTTTTCTCGATCCGGATGTGGCCCAATCACTCTGCGGTGAAGATCATATAATCAAAGGTAAGTTAAAAAAAAGAACGCTTGTGAAGAATATATATTAATGAAAACATTTTATGGCTCATCTTGATAGGCGTATCCGTACATGTGTCAAATGCTGCCCCAAAGGCCGAGCAGAATAGAAACCATCAGGGACAAAGCTACAACTATAATTCGGGAAATAGTTTTGGCATGCACTCGTATCATCATCCCCAGGGGAATCACATTAATTCTGGCCGTAGTGGACACCACAGAGGTAATAACCAACACAATGCGCACGGAGGTGATAACTCGGCAATCGCTTTAAGTCACAGCAACATTGGCAGTGGCTATGGTATGGGAGGCAATAATTTTGGTGCCAATTCAGGCGGGGGCTACAATAACAGTAGTGGTCACAATAGTGGCGGGAATATAAATCGTCAGGATGGTGGCATTCCCTATAATAGGCCAAACAATTTCCATGGCATGAACCAGCCGCACAACGGCAACGTTGGCAGTGGCGGCTGGATGAACAGGGGACATTTGGACATGCCTAACTTACAGGCCTTAGGCATCAATTCACAAGGATCGAGCTCTTCAAACCAAGGGCAAAATATGAACAACCCTTTAGGGGTCGGCCTTAATTTAAACTCATTGCCGATGAACCATGCTTTGGTTGCTGCTGCCTTGAATCAGTGGAGCCTGCTTGGTAATCAGCTGCAAAATCAAAACCAGGATCAGCAGGCAAGCTTTTAAACACTCCTATCATTGTTTCAAACAAAAAACTCTTTCAGTTACTTTTCAGGGTGGCAATTTTTTATCATGGATGGCCCAAAACGGCGGTCACTCCAACGCCAATAACTTAAACAATTGCGGCGGCGGTCGGAAGGGTTCCAACAACCCAAATAATTCAGGCTCCAGTGGCATGAACAAAGTCGACAACTCTGCTTGTAACGATCAACAGGTTAGTTTTTTTTTATTATTTTCCTATTTATATGGACTGTTGCTGATTTTTCGAATGTATTGCAGAACGGCTGTGCACCCGGCAACTCTGGATGGTCGAATCAAAGCAGTGGGTCCCAGAATTCTGTGGACAAGTCTAATTTTCTTTAAAGAATTAAATTTATACCAATTTGTCTTGGTACTAAAGTATACTTAGGTATAATAATTTTTATTTAACCAAAATTTGTGTAGTTATGCTTACCTGAATATGTGTGTATGTACAATACTTGTCATAGCTTATTCTCAATAATGCGATATCGGTGTCCTATTGACGAATTATGTTACAAGATGTTAAAAAAAGAACTAATCAGGATTTTTAATCTCAAAACTATAAAAGGTAAAGCGAAAATCTGTAAAATTGAAATAAATGCTGATTGCTAGAGAGAAAAGCAGCTGTAAGCAAATTGTTTAAGCAAAACTTATTGGAGGTACAAGATGTAAAAGAATTTTTGATAATTTGTATGAACGAATAGAAAATATAGGCTTGCCAGCTAAAACTATATGTTGGCAACATCCCCCAAATAAGTAAAGGGTAATAATATTACAAGGATAAATAAAATCTTGAATGCCACCCAATATAATAATAACTCTTTTCACAATTAAAGACATCTTAATAAAAGATTAATAATAATTGTATAAAATTAATGAAATATTGTATATTTATTTCGTTCACAACTATAAGTCATAAAGAAAAACATAAATGAGTCGTATTCTTATTGGCATATTAAAAAAATTAATTAAAAATGTGTTTTTTAAGGTTCCTTGTTTATCGACAAAGAACCCGAAGCATAGCAAATCGAGGAAAAGGATAAGAAATCGGTAAGAGAAAAACGGGAGTTTGTTTTAGCCAATCAATGTGCATTGATGTATTTTATAGTTAATTCGTTTCGCATGTCATTGTTTTTTGCTCACATAAATAGTTCTTTAAAGTACGCCACACTCAATTTCCGTTTTAAAACAGTCAAAAATCAATAGCAACGATTTAATTAGTACATATTTTGAGATTGGACCGGACATATGTACATATGTATATTTATATTAAACAATAGATGGTACATTGGATATAACGTTGTGTAAATATAATGTGCTACCCATCCAACTTTACTCTTTTGGCTTAATAGCCAGATCGGGCAAACCTGGAACAGCTAAAATTGGAACGGCATGCGCATACTCATACAACTTACTCAACTTACTCTTGCGATATTGGCGCCAAACAAATTTTGTACTATTTCTGCCCCAAAATATTGATTTTAATTTTAAATCAGAGTTCTTTTGGTTTGAATTGTAATGCTTATTACACAATTTATTCATTTTATTAAAAAAAAGCTTATAAGAGTAAGATATTATGGAGAGGAAACAGCATGTGAATACGGCCCTTAGCACCGGGTATGCATAGCTTGATTTAACTAGTTCTAAAGTTACCGATACCGGAAATAGATCAGAATTAGTTTTTTGTTCTTCCCGATTAACATTTTATTTGTACATTTTTTTCGTGAAGGCCATGAACCAAATTATTCAAGACAAATTTATTCCGCAGCAACTGCTCTACTTTCTAGCTGGACGACGATGTTGCCAAACTTTTCCATGCACTTTTCGAACAACAGAGCATCACATTTTTATGAATTGTGCGAGGGCATTGGGTTTGCGTTCGCTTTGTATTTTTAACAATGGACTAATAATCAAGGTTTACAAGCAAGCCTGCAGGCATTATCTAGAGGATCCGAAAGTATTGGCGCTGTCCCCCACGACTATAATGAACATGTTCACATTATTGAGTCGCGCATCTTTAATGGTAAAGGATTTGGACAATTGCCCTGAATATGTTGGCCAACGTGATGGTGAAGTTAAAGTGCCCACCACACACCTACCCTTGTCACCAATTCAACCGCCCATACCACGTTTAAAGACCGAAAATCAACGAAATTTTCTTAGAAGCTTCCCAGGATATTCTTGTTTCACCGAAGTATTGAATGCTATATATGCTCACCGAGTTGTTGCGTTTAATGCAGATCTGTTTTGGGATAAATCCGTATACCTTCCTCTCCTTCTTCTAGAAGACTGCGAACAAAAGAAAACAAACTTGCGTATCGTATGCATCGAGAGAGAGCAGATCATTGCTTTGCACAATAGCGAACGTGTGGCAGATTATTTTAGTGAAGAAATGGGAAACACAGTGGGTATTGAGGTCGCACAGTACACTATCTTCGGTTCAAATACCCACATTATATATTCAACGGCCGAGAATTTTTTGCGATCTATGGTCGGCGACAATACCGAAAAATTCAGCAACATAAGTCACTTCGTGGTCAATGATGTGGATCTTCATGAACCGTACACTGATCTCCTATTAGGCGAATTGCGAGATGCATTAAATAAGAACCAGAATTTTCGAGTCATTCTTCTCTCCCAAGCTGTTAGCCCGACAAAATACATAAATTTTTTTGGTGAGGGCGCTGAACTTTGCATGGAACGCTTACACTTGCCTGGTCCACGTATTTCTTACTTGGAAGACATTCATAGTTGCATTGCATTGGCGGGCATACACAAAGGACCAGACATTTACAAGGATCTGCCGCAGATGTTTAGAAATAAAAGTCAAAGAAATGAACAAATGGATAAGTGCTTAGAGGTTTACGAGAATCTGGGAACTGACGCATCAATTCGTCCTTTTTTGTATGCTATCAATTACGAACTTGTACCCATAAATTATAGACATTCAATGAGTGGCAAGACTGCCGTCCTAATTGCCTCCCAGCTGAATAATGCAAGACATTTGCGTTTGCTGTTGTTCATGGGTGCAGATCCATACATGGTAGATGAACAGCATCAGAACGCCATTTCGTTAGCCGCCTTAAAGGGAAACAACGAATGTATCGACGTTCTTAACAATTACAGTCTTCACGGTTATGTGGTGAAGAACGCTAAACCTGAGTTCGTTGACTATGATTTGATAATCGACATAATGTATCTGCTACGTACTAAGCCGGAGTTTTCGCCAGGTAACTATATACATATATTTCAATAAGTACATATGTTTAGGAATGAACCGAAATAACAGAAAAGCTTTTTAGATTTTTTAAAAACGTTTTCGCTTTAGCTTTTGAAGTAATTTGTTTTTTATATGTTCCTTAAGAAGTGCGCTAATTTGAATTCCAGAGATAAACATGAAATAAGATAATCTTCTTGGCACTATCTCTATCTCTTGTCAGCCAATATTGAACTTAGTAAAATGCTTAAACAAATATTTCAAAAATTCATTGTCTAATCTTAACAAAAATCATACATACTGCCAAAAACATTAATAATTTGAAGTAAATTTGACATGTGTACGTACTAACTAGACGGGTCTAGAAACTGAATTGTTTATTAATATTGATGAAGAATATATATACTTTACGGGATGGCAATCATTACATTACGGTGGTTTTAATACACCTGTAGCCTATATTAGCAGTCTATAAAAACATGCTTTAGTTTTATGTATGTTTGAATTTATATTGCCTTATATACGAACACATAATCTTTGGGAATACATGCATATAGTATATAATTCTTAGGATATTATGTGATTTCCACATATTAACGGTTTAAACAAAATGGCACTTCAAAGTGTGATTGTAGTTTGGTGTAAATGGGTCATGATGTTATCGATAAATGTCACAGTCTCTAAAGAGCGTTGTTTTTGTATCAAAAGCAAAACTTGGGATTTTTTACCTTGGAATTTGTTCAATAAAAATGAGCATATATTTAGAAAATAGCGAAGGAAAATTTATCCCGGCTACGAAGCGACCTGATGGCACTTGGCGGAAGGCACGTCGTGTTAAAGATGGTTATGTGCCGCAGGAGGAAGTGCCACTTTACGAGAGCAAGGGCAAGCAGTTTGTGGCCCAAAGGCAGACTGGTGTACCTCCGGGAATGTGTCCAGTTCTAGCCGCCGAATCGAAGAAGGAGCGCGAGAAACAAGAAAGGACTAGAGCAAAAAAGATGGATAAGGAAGTAGCGAAAAATTCAAAGAGCGCTGCTCCCAGCATTCCAATAGCACTCACCACCAGCTCTAACGCTACTAAAGTAAACCAAACTTCTGTCCGAAGGAACGTTGATGTGCTAGCCAAAACTTTGGATGAATCACTTAAGTTGGATGATTCTCAAGAAGTGGATTCAGCAAAAGTAATGAAAAAACTACGCAAGAAAATCCGCGAAATTGAACAAATCGAAAGTCGAATTAAGGCGGGAGAGCAGAAAAAGTTGGATAAGGATCAACTGGAGAAGGTGAAAAAGAAAGCGGAAATCCTTAAGCAGATTAAGACCATGGAGCAAGATGATCCTACACTGCGGCAATCATAGCCATATGCCACTGATACTCTTGTCATGATTATTAAAATCATATATATAATAAGTTAACACCGCCATTTTCATAAGTGTAATATCTTAATGTTTTTACAAATTGATGTTCTTGTAACTGGGTGGGTAATTCTCCCATTTGATTCTTAGATATTTAGAGATAATAATGAGAGCAAATGTCGCTTATATTAATGTAGGTAATTTTTACAAATAGAAGTCGAAATAAATTCTTTGATGCAGTTCAAGCATAGAAATGATGCAGTCATCAATCCTCGTATTTTATCTATATTTCAGGAAACATATTGATCATTATGCCTACGTATTACCATATTGTTAAACTGAACTATATGTTATTAAGTCATTGCTTAACTGAAAACATCCAAGAGATTTCCATTTTCCTGTTACATGAAGACATGACCAAGGAGTATGTAGATGCCATAATAAAAGCAAGTGCCGATACTGTAATAGTTGTTCTGGCCACAGAAATCATTGAATCCTTGCCATTACCGGTTTCATTCAAATACGAGATTGACACAGCCTGTCAAAGGACTTCAGTATATGATAGTAGTAGTTACTGTGTTTATGACAGATATGAGTGGGTGGCGAAGGACTGCCTATTTCGTAGGCAATTACTTCTCGATTCCGAAGGTATGTACACCTTTCTTCAACAATCTTTTCCAGATTATGATAGCATGTGCCTTATTAATCCTCCTCACAGCTGCGGATTCCCATTGTTTTCGTTTAATATCTAAAAATGCATTCGAGATCCTGAATGAGAACAGCCGGCCACGCCTACAATCAATGCAGCTGGACAAAATCTGTTTGATGGTCAAATTGTTATCGCCGCATACAGTGATCAGTGAATACTTGAATTTTACAATCTCAGCACCACCATTAATAAATGTGCACCATGCGGTTCAATTTTTAAAGAAAATCGAGGCACTTAGTGAATCTGAAGACCTCACGTGGCTAGGTTGTCGCTTGCTGGATATTCCAGTTCCCTGCCAGCTGGGACGTACTTTAATTTTTGGTATCTTGCTAAGATGCCTCGATCCAATTTTGACGATTGTAAGCGCGATGTGCACAACAGATCCGTTAGGTATTCCATTCAACGAGGATATCGATCAACTGTGGGATAGATTTACCATCTACATACAGTGTCGCATCAAGAATGAACGTGCTCGCCTAGCGGAAGATCAATTCTCGGATCACTTTGTTTTTGTGCGTCTATTTCAAGAATGGCAGTCCCGTATGACGAACAACGAAACATCATTGTACCTTACTGATGAATATGATTTTGTTCTCAATGGACTTATGGAGCAACTTAATTCAACTCGCTATAAAATTGTACGTTCACTGCGTGCGTCATTTTTAGTCCACAGTCAAGGATCGTTGTGCATGCAAACCATTAACTTAATGTCAAACAGTTGGCCAACTGTGAAAGCGGCTCTGACGGGCGGCATGTATCCCAATATTTGTGTAGTGGACACGGAGAGAAATTGTCTAAAGTCTGCATATTCGGTTAACGTTCATTTGCATCCCAATACAGTACTTCGTGACTTCTTGGAACCGTTCAATAAATCGGCCCAAAATTTTCGCACCCCCTGGATTGTTTGCACTAAACAGAAAAATCATATTGTATATGCCACTGTGGTCGTTCCTTTGGCCGTCGCATTATTTGCTGGTATGGTATTAGTATTCCTTGATTATATCCCCCAATAAATATTATTAATATGTCTACAAATATTTATTTAAGGTTCCAGTAATCTTCGGCACACTCAAGTCTGTGAAAATAATACGTCGTCAAATGATCGTAATGTTAATCTGTATATTGACGAATGGATCTGGATGGTTATGCCAAAATCTGTCGGCGAGCTGGTTATGAAAACTCGACAATACTTTTTTAAGGCTTACAATGAACTGTTGAAACACTGCAGTGAACCGGAAAAGTGGTCACAGAATTCCACGTCATTGTCAAATTATTCATTTCTTTATGACACATTGACCAATATATTTGAGACTGAGGAGACTGCGGCCGGTTTTCAAAAATTCTCACACATTGACTATCGGCCAGTTTTAAAGGTGTCCAACAAATATTTACTAAGTGTGAACCAACATTTTAGTTGGATTCAGGAGAATGAAGATAACGAAGCCCTTCCCCAGCCGTCTTACGAGATCAATTCGCATTTTGTAGAAAGACAATTCTTCTTATTATTTACCGAGGAAACTACCGAAGATTTCTACCAGAGCAGCAACAATTCCTATATTGAGAGAGTCCTAGGAAAATTTGCTCGACCTATAGAGTCGGCGAATAGGCACATTTTTGTCATACTTTATGGAAAAAATCCAGATGTAATGCTCAGTGTTAGCCGGGCAAGAACTATAAAAGATCAATTTATATTAAAAGAATATTTTCGGAACACAATTCCTGTATACGAAATGCTGTGAGTATGAAGAAAAAAAAAAAAAATTGGTTTGCTTATTCTTTCCGTTTTAGGGAGGCTTGTGCAACAATTAATGTAAATGTACCAAATTTTGATGGCCGTTTAATATCATGTCTCATCGACAAAAGAGTTGGCAAATTAATAATGGACTTGTTTGCCTTTCGGCACCACTGGATTCATAAGAGGTAGATCTTTCTTGTACCGATACTGATTTTTTTTATGACAATGGAAATTCTGTTGAAATTGTATCCTTGGATGCTCTGAGTTGATCCAAAATTAGTTCTAATGGATACCACTTGTGTTGAATAAATAAATAAGTGATACATTTGTTTTCAGACATTCGTTCAGCTTGGACGAATTCTCGGAATCGAAATTGTCCGCTTAAATTCTATTTTGAAAAACAAGTCCTTTGCTTTTTGTTGAAAACATTTAATTCTGCATCCGAAAATTAATACTAAGAAAATGACAATAATGGTTTTAGGAATATATATGCGTTTATATATTAATATATATATGTATATTTTAGCCGGAGCTAGTTAACTTTTTTTATATACCTTCTTACTCAGGAATATATTTTCGGTTACAATACTTATTGGTCCATCTTGGAAAACTTTTTCATTTAATTTTTTTTTTCTATCCAAATAATTAACTTGAAAACAAATTAACGTTTAATTTTAGATAATGCTTTTTATGTATATTTCTAGATACAAAAATATTCGAGTTAGTACAAAATAGGGACATGTACACAGAAATGCTTTATAAATCTTGAATTACAATGAGTTTTAATGGCACCCGCAGGATTTTACAATCATATTCTTATATTTCTTTAAGTTGACATTTTCGTCATTGAGATGGTATAGCACAGGAAGGGCTCCCAATCGTGTGGGTGCGCAGCATGGTTTAGGTACCCTTTTGGGCTCCAGAAGATGCACCAAAGTTTGTACAATAGCGTGATTAGTTGCATTCATGTGCGCATTAAGGGGAAAACTGCATTCCCCGCTGCAATAAAATGCCCCATAACCTTCCGGTGCGATTATCCAGTCGTGCCAACCCAAATCCTTAAAGTCTATGTAGAGTGTTTGCATTTGACAGCTTCGTGAGTTGTTCGTTGTATTGTTATAGAATGGATTCACGGACTCGGATTTCTTTTTCCTCCGCTGATGCAAAGTGCTCCGCTTGGTTCTATGATGATTGTTATGGGAAGTGGCCTTTATGAGTTCGGGTCCTCTAAAGAAACCGATCATAAAAGGCTGATATTCATCATCCAATTTCACCTTGCGATGTATCAGCAGTCCGATATCATCCAACTTCACTTCTCTATCAGGTCTGTTTACAGCGTGCGCACCTATATAAATACCGTGGTTCGCCTTGCCATTCACTAGCCAATCATGTAACCCTTCGGTTACATTAAGTTCCAACCAGCCAACAAAGTCTCCGGTTGTATTCACCGAAGAGAGTGTTTCCATTGTAACTTGACTTGTCGTTCCAGATCCAATTAAGTATACCGATATGGTAAATGCTTTATTGGTTGTAAGCCATTTTCCTTCGTTGGAATTTTGGTAGATTCGCAACTCTGCCATCATTAGAGAGTTATCGCTTGGAACATTGGATACGTCGAACCAAAGGCGACGTCCATGTTCATGTCTTAGTTCATCTACATTGTGATTTCGTTTATTTAAAAACGTCATAATAATGTCACTTTCATCTATTGCTCGCTTGTCGAGATCTGTGATGAAATTTTGATTCTGTTCCATACTTTCATTAATGTCGTCTTCCAAATCGGCGTCTCGTTTTGATCTGCGATTATGCTCAGCGGATTCCCCTTGGTTTCCATTACCCAGACCTTCCTCTGCCGTAATACGGTGGTACACATCCAATAAAAATTTTGGTGCCGATTTCCGTAAAGAGAGTTGGTGGCTGCTGTGGTGTGAAGGACGCTCTGCAATGCCCAAGAACTCCAGTATCTCGTATGAAACATCCAGTTTGTCGTCCTCGCTGAGCATACGATGCATGATCGTTTGATCCTTGCCATTGTCAATATAAATTCCCGATTGGGTTGCCCCAATACCATTGGGAGCCGGCAGAAAGAGGATAAGCACTATTAGATATGGATAGAAATACAAAGATGCCGAAGGGTTCCTCAAATTCGAAAACATTGTGCTGTGGATGGACGGATGGTTGTAAACGCGCAGTTTACACTTGCCAAGGGGTTTCTACAGCAAATGTAAGTGGGAGCTGGTCTGCATGCAATTTTTTATATTGTGGAAAAAAAATCTGAAAATTTTTGACGCACTTGTATACAGATTGTTGTATGTATCTTAATCTTACAGATGCTGTTTAATTCTCGACAAGTTGGCAGAGCGATCGTCCGCAGGGCTAAGGAATCTGGAACCGATAGCGATTAGTTCAATTGAACTTGGATGCCAGTCCAGGGAATAAAATGTTACGTTAACCAGCTACAATCATCATTAAAATGCAATTTGTCTTTGATTATTTAAACATTAAATTATATATATTTTGCAGACGTTTTAAAAAAAAAAACTAGTCTAATGTTAAATTTTTAAATCATACTAGAACTTTGCAACACTGTCGTAGAAAATATATCGAGTGACCTGCCATCATCGCCCTCAGCTGTCACTAGATTGTTTTAGCTCCGGATAAAGATACAAATACTTGTACATTCTGTTTATAAAATAAAGATTGTTTTAGTGTGCAAATACAACGCTTTAGCGGAGGTCGGTTCGGTGTCTTCTTAGTCTCGTTAGCCTTACGCGATTAAACTAATTTGGGAGTGAAATTTTGTGCTAGCTCTCAAACCATTTATTCAATAAATCAAGGTGTATAGCTAATACTGAGATACATTGTACATACGTCATACATATGTAACGTATAATTGAACATATGTGAATTGAATAAATTGAAAAAATTATACAGTCGTAATAATATATACAGATGAGAAAAAAATAATATATAAAATTCCTAAAAAATTAAAGCAGCATTAATTATTGAACCGGTTTTCACTCCGCAGTACAATCTCTAATTCTTTCATATCAATTTCTAAATTCAACATGTTGGATATGTTTGAATCATCTGAGCATTTTTTGATTATTTTCAAACGCATAGCGAAAGCGTGTTGTAAAGTTCAATGTCAAAGGATTTGAATATAATAAGATGGACATAATTATGACAACTAATGGCCCTGGCCGGCCTGTGCACACCCTTCTTCTGAGTCATTTAAAAGGCATGATGTCACGAAATGCTAAACATATTACACAGGGAAATATATACATATGTACATACAAGTGTCTGTAGAAATATCTCATATATATGTTGTACATAAGTTTATATAAGCATCTATGTATGTATGTATATATACATATATGTATGTATAAAATTATTTTAGATAGACTTATTCGTTCTCTAAATTGCCCCTTTGCGAAATGCCATTCTGCGACGTATAATGTATAAATATAAATATATGTACATATATATATAGGTACATATATAAAAACACATCAACTGGAGACATCCAAGTAATGTGATTAAAAGCGGGAATCGTTGCTAAACCTTTGTAATTTGACCCAATTAATGAATATGTGGGTGCTTTGGGAAACCAAATAATCACACATGTGAGACGAGCTTACCAAAAGCAAATGTAATATATACATACAAACATACATACATACATACGTACATAGGTACATTCATACATACGTACGAGCGTACGTACGTAGTTGCTTTAAAATTATTTACACATAAATATCTAGAAACAGTTGATAGCTATAGCTCTTGTTAGACAGTACAAATCGGTTTTTAATCTACCAAGTAATTTTTTGACTTATTTGCTTACGGTTATTACCTACTACCATTTACGTTGGCAACAGTTGAAACGAATTTGAAATTTTTCAGAATTAGACACTTGTCAACACCCGAAGCACCATGGATGAACTTAAGGGTTTCTTTAGGCAGGCCGGACAGGAGTTTTTAAATGCGGCTGGCGATGCTGCAATGGGTGTCGCAAAGGACGTTGTGGGTTCGGTGATAAATGAGATATTTGTGAAAAAGGAAGCTGACACGAAACGAGTTCTTCCAAGCATTAAAAACATGCGAGTGGTAAGTTATATATATATACATATGTAGATAAAATTATACTTAAACTTCCATTAAGTAGTTGAGATTTTGACCATAATAAGAAACAATTGCATACCCATTAATATTGTCATATGCATGTAGACACACGGTGTTAACATTAATTGTTCATTATAATCATCAGCAACCCTTGCAAGGTGCAGCCTTATACTATGGGAATGTAAGTACAAGTTGTCACCTCTCCGTTTGATGTGCCCTTGTTAAAAAAAAAACTATCTTGATGTTTGTGTATGTTTTGTCTAAGGATTCACCACACTCTCATTTAAACTCATTCGTACTCGTATACTAATATTTTTTGATTGTATCATACATCTATATATAACGTCACATTCGTATTGTGTTATCGTACATATATATAAATATACTCTATATAATATCAATTGTACTTAGCTTTCAGATGGATATTATATTTATAAACATTTTGAAAATGAAATTTCTTATCTTGAAATTTTCTTATCTTCAAACTTTCTAGTTGGGTGAAAAGAGTTCAAATCTTGGCCCATACTGTGAGGTGCAGGACTACGAGACCATTTTAAATAGCTGTTTAACAAGCGGATCTTTGTTTGAAGATCCACTTTTTCCGGCCAGTAATGAATCACTCATGTTTTCTCGTCGTCCAGATCGCCATATTGAATGGTTGCGACCTCATGTAAGCTACAATTTTCCTTTTCTATAAAAAGGATCATGAGCTGTAAGGACAAATGTAATCATTTTTTTACGATTATAGGAAATCGCTGATAATCCTCAATTTTTTGTGGAAGGATATTCAAGATTTGATGTACAGCAAGGCGAACTTGGCGATTGTTGGCTCCTGGCAGCTACTGCCAATTTAACCCAAGAATCAAACTTATTTTTCCGCGTAATTCCCCCCGAACAAAGCTTCGAACAGAACTATGCTGGAATATTTCATTTCCGCTTCTGGCAATACGGTAATGTCAACTCGCAAATAATTAATTGCCATTTAACTTTGTATTAAATAATTTGTAAACTGGTTTCAACAGGTAAATGGGTGGACGTAATTATTGATGATCGTTTACCAACGTCTCGTGGAGAGCTACTGTACATGCATTCAACTGAAAAAAATGAATTTTGGAGCGCCCTTTTGGAGAAGGCTTATGCCAAGTGAGTTTCAACCTGTGGTTATTGTTTTTTCCTTTGTCCTTTAATACTTTTTTATCGTTGTTGTCTTAGACTTCATGGATCTTACGAGGCTCTTAAAGGTGGTAGCACATGCGAAGCTATGGAAGATTTTACTGGTGGTGTCAGCGAGTGGTATGATCTTAAAGAAGCACCAGGTAATCTATTTACCATTTTGCAAAAGGCAGCCGAACGCAATTCCATGATGGGCTGCTCACTTGAGCCGGATCCTAATACACTTGAGGCTGAAACCCCACAGGGCTTAATTCGTGGACATGCTTACTCCATTACTAAGGTATAAGTTATACCATTTTTTGTAATATCTGATAATCATCATTATGGAACATCTTTAGGTTTGCCTAATAGATATTGTAACACCGAATCGTCAAGGTAAAATTCCTATGATACGCATGCGCAACCCATGGGGCAATGAAGCTGAATGGAATGGACCTTGGTCTGATAGTTCACCAGAATGGCGATATATTCCCGAAGATCAGAAACAGGAAATTGGCCTCACGTTTGACCGGGATGGAGAGTTTTGGATGTCATTTCAAGATTTCTTAAATCATTTTGAGCGCGTGGAGGTAAATCAATTATTAATTAACTCATTTAAATTAATTTCATAAACTATTTTGTTAAAGATTTGCAATTTATCGCCCGACTCGCTGACGGAAGATCAACAGCAAAGTGGAAAACGCAAGTGGGAGATGTCAATGTACGAGGGCGAATGGACACCTGGCGTTACAGCTGGTGGATGCCGCAATTTCTTAGATACGTTTTGGCACAATCCTCAATATATAATCACTTTAGTAGATCCTGACGAGGAAGATGAGGAGGGCCATTGTACAGTGATTATTGCTCTAATGCAGAAAAATCGCAGATCTAAGCGTAATATTGGAATGGAATGCCTAACAATTGGTTTTGCGATCTATAGTCTAACTGACCGTGAACTAGAAACCCGTCCTCAGGGACGAAATTTCTTCAGTTACAAGTCTTCAGTTGGACGTTCCCCTCATTTCATTAACACAAGAGAAGTATGTGGTATTGTCAATTGCTTTTTATTTTCAAAATTTAAAACATTATATTTTGTATTAAAGGTATGCGCTCGCTTTAAATTGCCACCAGGCCACTACCTTATTGTGCCTTCCACTTTCGATCCAAATGAAGAGGGCGAGTTTATCATTCGTGTATTCTCCGAAACCCAAAACAATATGGAGTGCGTATACAATACAGCAAACAACGAAGAGTTTGTATATTAGATCTAATTCGATTGCTCTGAATATTAGGGTTTCAGTCTACCAGCGTGATGGTATGTCTATAATTACATACATATTCTATATGTATGTTTATTTATGCACTTTGCAAGTTAGACAATATGTTATATATACATATATAGACGTTGGTTGCGTTTAAATAATTATTATATATTTATACATTCCCATAATTTTAAGAATGAATGTGTATGTACATAGTCTATTACACTTTAAACTCCCTTAAATCTAGAATGTTAGCTCATGTTTTAAAAACAAATTTCGATTGAGTATTTTTTACCTATATAATTTTTTTTTAATTGTTTCTTCAAACAGTTTTCTCCTGTGTAATACCTAAGACTCATTTTTTATTTATTTATTACGGAAGAACCTTTCATTTTCTATTTTCTTTTCAATTTCATTGGGCTTGGAAGAACTCTTATTAATTAACTCTCCCTGCTATTGTATTATTTACATGTAAAGTCCAATAAACTGAACCCCAGATGATAAATCTTTAAAAGTGTATTATATTTCGAATGAACACCAAAAGTTTGAGCAACATATTTTCATTTTCAAGACCTAAAACCTCTAATTTAGTATGTAGAGTATAATGGTTTCCTCATTTCATTCTCATCAATCAATATCAATTCACTTTTCACTTTTATATATAGAGAAAACGATGACCATGTAGGATTCGGCGGCAAAGCGGACTCGGTAAGTTAAAATGAGATTTAATAATTCGTTAACCAATATGTTTTCTTTTAAAGATAACGCCAGGTTACCCGACACCCAAGCCTATAGACCCCCAAAAAGAAAGTTTACGTCGACTATTTGACAGCATTGCAGGAAAAGACATGGAAGTTGATTGGATGGAGCTAAAACGAATTCTAGACCACTCTATGCGAGATGGTGAGTTTTATATAGTATACAAATATTTAAATATGTTGAATAAATATGAATATTTTATTGTAGATTTACCAAAGCCAGTTGTTTTTAATCGTTTCGAAAATAATGCATTTGAAACTCAGGCTGCTGGTCCTGGGGAAGATTCTGGTAATGCTTGTGGCATATTGTCCCTAATTTGTGGACCATTCCTGAAGGGGACACCCTTCGAGGATCAACTGGGCATGAATGATCATGACCAATCCAAGAGGCTAATGGGAGATCAACCAAGCGGACCCGCAGCAGCACGTACGAATAAACAATTAACAGTCGGTTAAGTTGAAATAATATTGATTATTTTTTAAAGCAATTGTTGATGAAACCCATGGCTTTTCCAAAGACATTTGTCGTTCAATGGTTGCCATGTTGGATGCTGATAAATCCGGTAAATTAGGTTTTGAAGAATTCGAGCTTCTGCTTGCCGACATTGCAAAATGGAAAGCCATTTTTAAAGTTCATGATGTAGAAAACACTGGCAGAGTGTCGGGCTTCCAGCTCCGCGAAGCATTAAACTCAGCTGGTTATCATTTAAATAATCGCGTCCTTAATGCACTGGGTCATCGTTACGGATCCAGAGATGGCAAAATTGCATTCGACGATTTTATAATGTGTGCAGTTAAAATTAAAACATATATAGGTATAGTATTTCTATCTCTAATAACGTAATGATGTCTTCTTTTAAACTATTGGTATTTTTCCACAGAATTATTCAAGGAAAGGGAGAAAGACGAAACTGCCACGTTTACGCTGGAAGAATGGGTTGAGCGCACAATATATTCCTAAAAACTATTTTTTTAATGGTTATCTAATTTACTAGCAAATCGATCAAATAATTATTTTTTCCTATGAATGTGTAATCTCTGTTTTCGGAAGTCTCCAAAAATTTCTTTCAATATAGTTACCCAATTTTTCTGAAAATGTTTTTTGTCAAATATGCTTACTTTGGATTGGGTTGAATTGAATGCCGCTTACAGATAGATTAAATCATTAAAATCTTAAAAAAAAATAGGATTTTCTAAATTAAATATGAATCGCCCTTAAAGAACTTGAACTTCTATCTATCGTTTGTTTGTAGCATCTTGTGATCTAGGCTGAACAAATTTAAGATCTGCTTTTTTGAAAAGAGCTATCTATAAATTACGTAACGCTCTATCCGGTAGAAAGGAGTCGAAGAAACTTTCTTAATAAAATTGTCACTATGTTCTAAAATCCAAAATATTTCATTCAAAAACTTATTTTGTGGTGACGGCGATGTTACATGAAAAGGGTTAAATCTTATGCAACAAAGGAGTAAGGGGAAGACGAAGAAAATCGCATCTTGCGTTATGTATTGATAGCTCATAAAAACTGGTCTTAGCAAAATAATTTTTATTATGTTAGAACGTACGTACTAAAACACAAAAAACGACACCTAAATTATAGTGGACTGCTTTCGACAATTTTCAATAAGTTCCACCATCACTTCATCAAATGTATCGCCCTTTGAGGTTTATTTCTTCAGGCTGAACTATTCTGAATTATGAAGTATGTATAACCCCATTTACAAACTATGTATTAAATATTTTTGAATTTTATTTGTTCGGTGTATGCATTTTGCACCAACTTACTTATATATTTAGTTCTGAGTGAAAAGTCGATTGAATATAAATCATTATATAGTATAAATTTCTTAAAATGCATACGCGACGTAATTGTGTTAAAATCATATTTAATTGTGTTACAATAGCATTAAACTGATTAAGTGATTAATTACTTTGACTAAATGACGATGTGAGAATATTAAGCGGCCAGCCGAGGTTAGGGTTTCGTCACAATTACAATGGAGTAAGTTTTCTTTATGAGAATGATGGGAACATATATGCATATATTAATATAAAGCATAGCATATTCTGATTTTGGTTTACTTTATATTTACAATCAATAACACACTAGAACAAACTAGTATGTGTCTTTCAATTTCGGAGTCAGAGACTAAGGGGACGTAAATTATTTGAAATTATTTCATTACAGCTTCATTTCCAAAATTACGCATGACCATGTAAGGCGGACGTATTGCAATACATATGCTCGCCCGGACTAATAAGCTCGTCCTCAACGATTTTTAAGGGTTCCCCCGATGATGTGGGATTAAGACCGATAGTCATTTCTCTGCTTACACCACTTGCACTGCTATTGCTATTATAGCTTACTTGCAAGTCATTATCATATATTCCTGTACCCTCGTTAGCATTCATTGGGTATTGGAGAAGATCCGATGGTGTGCCATGGCCACTCATATCGTTTATGGGCGATTCTGTGGCTGTAGGTAATGATGCAATGAGGGTTGCCGTATCAAAACTAGATGCATTACTCGATTCCTTTGCCATACTTGAAGGATAGATAAGTTGATAACGCTGCCGAATTGAATCGACCACATCAAAAAGATTTTTTGCATCCATTGCCAAAATGTGGGCAGCAGATAACATACTCCTGCAACATTTATAGTGTGTTAATTAATGATCATTGGCAAAGACCAAATAGTTACTCACTTTCGGTATTCATTATCCAAAGTGGTATCGCTGTATTGTTGAGCATATCGCATTGCTGATACCAATTCCTGCATGTCTTTTGAAAGCACCTTGTGAGCCATTTGCACTTCCCTATAAGAGTCATATACAATATATATTGTGGATTTGATTAACTTTGTCTATTGGAATCAGAGTATAACATACTTCAATGCTTGAGCTGGGAAAATCACTGAAATCCTGTCAACTGATGCAAGAAGATTGCGCAATTCAATGCCTACGTTTTTAACCAGGTCCAAGTATGTTTCAGTTTGCGCTCGCTCAACACCTTGTGATAGCACCATTATAGACTTCACAACGGAGGTGGTGGCGCAGTATACCTCGTCATTGGCGCGATTCACTGATCGATTGGAACTGGGTACTGAAGGGGCACCATTTCTGGAATTTGATCCAGTTTGTTCCTCTGAACCATGAAATGATGCCAAATGATCCGCGGATGAATTATTTGACTTATGCATCAAGAGATTTGAATTTGGAGTCATAGGTCGAGAATTGACATTTGCGGTGTCAGGCAAGCTGGACGGCCCAGCAGACATCAAATCAGACTTAAAAACCAATGAATGCTGCATTAAATCGTTTCCAACCACAGGTGGAATGGAACTGGATCGCCTCCGCTAGAATAGTCAAATATTTGAGTAATTATTAAAGAATAAATTTTATGTCATTCACTCACAATCAACTCCTCTTGATATAACCATTCTCCATCGCTATTACTTTCCTTGCGCTGTTGTCTGAGTTTTTCGCCCATAGACTGCAAAGAGAAATATAGTTCCATACAATCAGTAATTTTTGGATAAAACATTAAAGAATAGAGCTACAAATCAAAATAATACTAGTAAGTTAATTAAGTAAGTAAATTATATTCCACTAAAAATAAAAAATAAAATAATTTAAGGGAAATTATAAAAAAAAAAGTATTTTGCTTGTGAAGTCACAGCTCTTTTAATAGCCCAAGGTCGGATCAAACCTGATTAGCCACATTAGTATCAGCATCAATAATTGTCATGCAGACAGCTCCGTCCATTATGGAGCACTCTCGATCTATAACTTGGGATCTTGGTAGCGATTGAGCCCGCTGGTGTTGCCAATCACAGTGACTTTTCTCTAGACTGTTTATGTCGGAAGAAAACGCTAAGCTATGATTTACTTGACCACCAATGCACATTGCTGCTCCATCTGGAGTTGATGTTGGTATGGTTGTCATTAAAGTGCCTTCGCAATCGATTTTTTGTTTAACGGATACACAGGTTTTAAGACCGGCTCCGCCAAAGTCATAGATTTCCTCTGGCAGCGCTTCACATTCCATTGAATTCTTCATTTGTTGGCGATAGGCGTGGAAATAGGTATTTCGCTCCATGCTTCGGGATCGCTCCGATGAACCGGCACTGACGTGACCCGGTGCTGTTCTTGGATTGTAGAAAAGCATATTCTGGGCTGTCATTAAAGACTGGTGGCGCTCCAAGCTACCACCTTTTGAGTGCATAACCTTAGCTCCAGGAGGTGGTTGATGTCTTTCAAGACTCCCATACAAACTGTAACCGGACACTTTGGACGATCCCATTGTTTCCATTCGCAATTGTTCCTCCGTGTGCTGGTGTGGTTGACAAACAATAAAGTTACCCTTTGATGGAATGTGCCCTGAATACAACCCGGTTAGATCTTCCAAGTGTGACTGCGGCGTTAAATGGGCAAAGTTAGCTGGTGTAGTGGACGGGTCAAAGGAGCTAGCAACAGATGGTGATGTGGATGATGATGATGATGGGTTAAGATTTAAATTTTGTATAGATGTGCTATTAGTGGGAAATTTCAATTTAAGTTTTTCGGACTCGGCTATAGGATCTAATTTTAACAAATCAGCTGCTGGCAGCTTGGTAGTCTTAAGTGAAACGTTCGATTTGCTGTCATCTAATCCTACGGCTAGAGTATTAAATACCGAAGCAGGTGTAGTGTACGCAGCTGGATTGATGCCTCGTTTCTGGTTCTCCATCATAAGTCTAGCTAGCACTGCCGGATTTTGGGCTATGATATATGTCTGAGCTACGCCTGGTGGATCATCTGATTTGGAAGACATCATGCTGGGAATGTCTAAAATTAAATTAATAAATTATTAACTTGTAGATAAAATGTGTGTTGGTCTTCCCTTACCAAAATCGTGCATTGTTCTGGCTGGCTTTGATGGCGGAATATCGGTCTCGTCGCCTACCCAGGACATAGTCGCAACTCGACGATGCTCTCGCCTCATTGTCTCCGTTGCACTCATATTATCCTCCGTCAAAATCTCACTAGAAGCATAAAAGTTATATATTAACATCTAACAAGCTTTGATGGAGATGGAGGAAATTTCAATCTGAACATACTATAATGTTTCCTTAACACGCTTAAAATTTGGTCTTTTTAAGGGCTCATAAGACCAACACTGAGACATGAGTGAGTACAACCGTGGCGGACAGTTAGGTGGCAAAGGTAGACGCTCTCCATTTTCCAGTTTTGAAATGACATCGCTATTTTTGACACCCTGAAATGGCTTTACGCCCAGCATGAGTATCTCCCAAATGCAGACACCTAAATCAATAATTAATTACATACTATGTCGATTGCAACGACAATAAACAAACATACCAAACATCCATACATCGCTCGCAGTGGTGAATCTTCGAAAATTAATTGACTCGGGCGACATCCATTTGATAGGCAGGGCAACTGAAATTGGGAATATTTAATTTAATAATAATGGCATAACGATAATAAATGAACTTTGTAACTAACCTGTAGGCGTTGAATGGTAATACGATTGATCCGACACCCAACGGGATAATCCAAAATCTGCCAACTAACATTAAAGAAAAATGTAAAAACTTCTTAAATTATTACATGTAATCATTTTTTAAACAAACCTTAACACACGAGGGTGAACTAACAAGCACATTTCTGGCCGCAATGTCTCTGTGTACAAATTTTTTGGATTCCAAATAACTGAGAGCCGTTGATAATTGGTAACAGTATTTGAGAAGTGTTCCATGGCTCAATCTAAATCGAGAAAAAATGAAGTTTATATAGAAATATATGTAAAATACATACTTTAAAATTTAAGGTCGCGACAAATACAAGATTTCGAAATCTTGAAAAATGTATTCAGGATATGACGCTGTATATATCGCTACTTCAATGATCGACTAATTTGAGAATTATAATTAAATGATGGGATATGTGTAAATTATAAAAATCAATATTTTATCATCAACAACTGTTGATTATGCGATTTAAAATAATTAAACTGTTAAAAGAATGACATTTTACGATAAAAAGGGCTTTAAATCTTCCAAACGAGTGTTAAAATAGGATTTTAGATGAAGAGAGGTGCCTCTTGGTATAAGAGACTTTACGGCATTTGAATTACATACAAACATACAAGATGGCCAATATTATCTTATAAATTAAGCTAAAAACGAGCAAAAAAATGCATAATTTACCTGTCACTGTTTGCTTTAAGATATGCCCGTAATTCACCAAGTTTCGCCAACTCCATGACAATCCAAATGGGCATAATACTACAAATTCCAATCAATCTAATAATATGAGGATGATCGAATTTCTGCATTATGTCTACAAAAGAAGAAATGCAATTATACTGTCACTGGGAATACAAATTAGAAATAGTTGATTCAATTTCACTTACAAGCTTCGGCAAGAAAATTTTCTGTCTTTTCGGGATCTTCATTCGCTTTGCAAGTTTTGATAGCAACTTGAATAACATCAGGTTTAGTGTCATTATTCTTTTGTTCAGTACCATTGGAATGACTACTGGTTATGGCCTTTACTTTGCTTGATTTCGGAAGTGTATAAGTACCCACATAAACGTCTCCAAATTGCCCAACTCCAATTTTAGCACTAAGAACAATGTGATTTCGATCCAGCTCATAATTTCGCACTATATAAATAATTCAATAAGTGGTTACGTTTAATCATTTCTATATTGAACACTTTACTAACCCGTTGGCGTTGAGTAATCACCCTCCCCCTCTAACAAACCAATTTCAGCGTAGTCATCGGTGAGCATTGGTTTTCCAGTGCTCTGCACTGTCTGCTGAACTGAGTCATTGGGAGTTGCCGTTGTTGCCTTCTCATCTTTCGATTCATTTGTTTCTCGTTGCCATATTGAAAATTCAGGATTTTTAGATAGTAATCTACAATAGCCATCAATTAAATCGGCAATACTTTCGGCAGTCTAAAGTTAAATGCATAATGTTAATCAAATTATTGAAATACTCTTACATTTAAAATGCATTTTACTTACATTTATACCATTACATGTTATTACCAAATCTTCCACATTATTGGATGCAGATATTTTGATTTGCGTTTTTATTTTCTTGCAATTGCAATTAGATTGCTGGGATTCCAGTTCAGTTGAATTTTCCCTGGGTAGTTTTTCTTTTGGTAGCGTACAGGTCTTAATACCCATAACATCTTTAAACTGGGCCACATTTGTTAAACTTGCTTGGGGGTGAGTCTGATAAGAGATTCCTTTGTTCGACAATATATATAGATTATTGTTTATACATAATTTAAAGATAAAAAATATTATTGCTTACCTATGTGTGGACCGACATGCAGTATCCCAGATATATTCCATGCTGAACTCAATGTGACCGAAAATTGTTCATAATCCGTTAAATGAAAGCTTTTCAACAGATCGAAAAATCTATAAAGAAATAGTTATATTATTAATTAATATATTATTAAATCCTTTTATATGTTGTTTAAGTAACTCACTTGGTCAAGTATTCAATGTCATTATAGTTGTAGACCTTCTTGTATCCATTTTGTATCATTTTTTTGAGGTTCTTTGGCTTTGTTGTGACTATCACAGATTGCGGTAGAAAACTTTTGAATCCGATTTCTTTTTCAATATAATCGATGTGTTGTTTCTTATCCGGCGCTTTCACAGTTATATTTTTGAAATAATGTCGTATGCCCAGGCAGCATAGTTGAACAGCCAGTTCCGTATCAATAGACGTAATATTGGCCTGAATAAAGTCTTCCTTGACCTGAGAAAATATGAACTTTTTTTAGCTTACTCAACTTTTTCATCGAATTTGTATTATACCTGATCAAAGTAATAGAAGCATGTGGTTTTGTCTTCATCAAACAGATCCCGAATACTGGTCGGCACATAGCGCACCCGTAACTCCACTCGCCAGACTCGATTGGTAATGACTCGTCTACCATGGCTCTGGTCCTGAATTTGCACCAGCTCTGCTTTTGTTGACTCATCATTCTTGGGGCAATCCACATTGGAACATCCTGGACTTAGGATGTGTGTTAGAACTTTGTTCATCGGAGTGGTGCGGGCCAGCCAGAGCTCCTCTTTGGTTATCATATTTAGCATACGACATGCATATCGCTGACTACTAGCCTGCGGTTGACCATCTCGGCCAAAATCTTTAACCGTCTTAATGATGATGTGGGAAACCGTCTCTTGTTCGCTAAATCGAATAGCCTTAAAACTCTTGTTCGGCATATGAACATGGAGTACATAGTCCTCCGATTGCACTGGAAAAATAAAACGCAATTTGCATACGTTTCTAATAAATTGCCCAAGAGTTTGATACTCAACTTACACTCATTGCAGGAAGACGTTAACTGATTACTTTGGCTCTGGTTGGCACTGGTCTCCGCAAGGTTCATGTTGCAAATATATCGCACAGCAGGCGACGCGTTTAATAAACTGCTACCTGTTCGGATGATATCAACATGAAGATTTCATTTCAATAACATGTTTATTTTTATTGTAATCAGATAGAAGTGGTTTTATGCAATACCCTTATTTTTCGTATTTTATTACACAGGTGCTGGTGGTGGCACATCGAAATCTGTCCCGTACATAAACCACACCTAAGAAACGAAGAGCGACTTTATTGACCAAAAACGCAGAGGAGGAGGCCAAATCGATTTAATCTGAACCATATAAATATGCATATGTGTTTATTAACATACATATGTATTTATTCAAAGAGACACTGTGCGATTCATTTCAAGTTTCTCCTTAGACTATAAAAATGCATCGTACGTATTTTTTTATGAAGATGTATGTTTGTTGTGTGGTTGTATATACATATGTATTAAGTTGTAGGTGTATCTACATATGTACATATGTATATGTATATGCATACGTAAAATTCTTCAGTGTACAGGAGAAGCAATCACAAGTAAATGATGACTAGTAGGCTACGGTATACAGCTTCGCATATTAGCTTGTTATTAATTGATACGGCTAACAAGTTAATTTACCAAACGCCTTTTTTTACTTTCCTTACTTTATTTCTTTCAATGATTTAGTGTGCCCAGGTGGTTATTACAAACCAAAATAAACTCCAAAAGTCTAGACTGTCGTAATTATTAGTATTTTTAATTTTCCATAAGAATATCGATATCGATTTCATCAATACAGTGCTGCCAGTACCAGTGAAAAGAAAAAGTTAAACTCGTATGGTGTACAGCAGTCCCTTTAAATCTCGTAAAATTGAGAAAGAGTTTAATTTATTTCATTTCGATATCATTATCAACTTTGTTAGTACGCTGTGTATTGTTCTTTACAATTTTGTAACTTTTGGGTAACCATATGACCGCGCATACGTTTACTTTGGCTCACTTCTTACTGACACATCTGCATTTGCAAACAAAGGTAAAGGTACAGGCAACACACGAGCTAGTGGCCAGCAATGTCTGATTCGGAAGTTAGCAACATTTCGGACAGTGGCTCCGAAGATGGATCGATTTCGAACAAGTCACAAAGAAGTACTCGATCAAAGTCTGGATTTCGGTCAAGGTCTCGCTCCGTTTCCAGGTCTAGGTCTAGATCTTCACGTTCGCGTTCCCGTTCCCAATCGGCACATTCTGGATCTGGGTCTGATTCTCCGCAGGCTCGAGGGCGTCGCCGCAAAAGCGATGAATCGGAAGATGAGGAAGAGCCTCCTGGCGAAGATATTGACTCTGAAGAGTACGAGGAAGAAGAAAATGAAGATGACCATCCAAGAAAGAAGAAGAAAAAGGAACGTTTTGGTGGTTTCATTATAGACGAAGCCGAAGTAGATGACGAGGTAAGATACTATTTCGGTATTATGGTTTAAATCAAGTTGGTTATAATTTCTATTTGCTGTCTTTTTCAAGGTGGATGAAGATGACGAATGGGAAGAGGGAGCCAATGAAATTGGTATCGTTGGAAATGAAATCGATGAATTGGGCCCCACAGCCAGGGATATAGAAATAAGAAGACGTGGAACCAACCTTTGGGAGTAAGTTGACAACATAAACTGCAAACGAAAAAAAATGACAAAATCTAACCGATTTCAATTGTAGCACCCAAAAAGAAGATGAAATCGAAGAATATCTCCGTAAGAAGTATGCTGATGAAACGATCGTAAAGCGCCACTTTGGCGATGGAGGAGAAGAGATGTCCGATGAAATAACCCAACAAACACTTTTGCCGGGCATCAAGTAAGTTGATATCTACTCAATTCTTGCAACAATCGACTTACTTTTTATGTTCTCAAATCAGGGATCCCAATTTGTGGATGGTTAAATGTCGCATAGGCGAGGAGAAGGCCACCGCTTTGTTGCTAATGAGAAAGTTCTTGACCTATTTAAATACTGATGATCCATTGCAAATCAAATCAATTGTTGCACCCGAGGGAGTTAAGGGATATATCTATTTGGAGGCCTATAAGCAAACTCATGTCAAGACGGCCATCGATAATGTTGGCAATTTGCGTATGGGCAAATGGAAACAGGAGATGGTCCCCATTAAAGAAATGACGGATGTATTAAAGGTGGTCAAGGAGCAAGTTGGCCTCAAACAAAAGCAATGGGTGCGCCTAAAACGTGGCTTATACAAGGATGATATTGCGCAAGTGGATTACGTTGATTTGGCACAAAATCAAGTTCATCTAAAACTTTTACCTCGCATCGATTATACACGAATGCGTGGAGCATTGAGGACTACAGCTACGGTATGCTTAATGTAAAAAAATATGAATAATATCGATAAATAATTCTTTAATCCACATAAAGGAAACTGATGATGGCAAGCGGAAGAAGAAACGTCGTCCAGCAGCAAAGCCTTTTGATCCAGAGGCAGTCAGGTAAGGAAATATGAATATATAGCAATGAATGTATATCTATAATAATATTGATTCTTTAGGGCCATTGGAGGTGAAGTTCACTCAGATGGTGATTTCTTACTATTTGAGGGAAATCGTTATTCCCGTAAAGGATTTCTCTATAAGAATTTTACCATGTCGGCCATTCTGTCCGATGGCGTAAAGCCCACATTGGCCGAACTGGAGAGATTTGAGGAGTCCCCAGAGGGTAAAATAGTGGTTACATTTTAAAAATTAGAAAATTACCTGATACAATCTTTTCCTGCTTTGAAACACAGAGGTAAATCTAGAAATTATGGGCACCATGAAGGACGATCCTAGTTCAGTGCACTCATTCTCCATGGGTGACAATGTTGAAGTCTGTGTGGGTGATTTGGAGAATTTGCAGGCAAAGATTGTTGCCATCGATGGGACCATGATAACGGTTATGCCCAAACATCAAGATTTAAAGGATCCACTTATCTTCAAAGCCAGTGAGCTACGAAAATATTTCAAAACTGGTGATCATGCCAGAGTTTTGGCGGGACGCTATGAAGGTGAAACAGGTCTAATTATACGTGTGGAACCTTCCCGTGTGGTTCTCGTCTCCGATTTGACAAACCACGAACTTGAAGTTTTGCCAAGGGATTTGCAACTTTGTTCGGATGTTGCCACTGGTGTGGACTGTCTTGGTCAGTTCCAATGGGGAGATTTGGTGCAACTTGAGTAAGTCACATATTCACAATACATATACCTTTAGATAAATAACCAATTATTAATTCTTGTAGTTCTCAGAATGTGGGCGTTATAGTCCGTTTGGAGCGGGAGAATTTCCATGTTCTTGGTATGAATGGCAAATGCATTGAATGTAAGCCAACTGCTCTACACAAAAGACGTGAGAATCGGAATACCGTAGCTCTGGATGCTGATCAGAATCAAATACGCCGACGAGATATAGTCAAAGTTATGGAGGGACCCCATGCGGTAATTTAATATAGTACAACCCTTTAGTAGTTAACTCTATAACGTCCTTGCATTATTCCAGGGACGCTCTGGTGAGATCAAGCACTTGTATCGAAGTCTGGCATTCTTGCATTGCCGCATGTACACGGAGAATGGCGGCATATTTGTGTGCAAAACTCGTCACCTTCAACTTGCTGGTGGTGGCAGCAAGACAAATGTGAACAATGCTGGTAATTTGGGTGGCTTGGGATTCATGTCACCGCGCATACAATCGCCAATGCATCCATCTGGTGGACGCGGTGGTCGTGGCGGTGCACGTGGCGGCAGAGGCGGTTTTCGTGTTACCCGAGATCGTGAAATTTTGGGTAAAACTATTAAGATCAGTGGCGGACCATATAAAGGTAAATTTAATTTTTGCAACATTATAAACATATATACTTAAGATCGTATTTTTTTTATTCAGGTGCTGTCGGTATAGTAAAGGATGCCACGGAGAGCACAGCTCGTGTGGAATTACATACTTCATGTCAAACAATATCGGTGGATCGCAACCACATTGCCATTGTGGGAGTACCTGGCAAGGAGGGGAGTGTGTCCACATATGGACGCACACCAGCACGCACTCCCGGCTATGGGGCCCAAACTCCAAGCTATACAGCCGGTGGTTCGAAAACTCCTTTGGTGGGCAGTCAGACACCAAATTGGGATTCAGACACTCGTACTCCTTATGGTACAATGACGCCATCACACGATGGCAGCATGACACCTCGCCATGGTGCTTGGGATCCAACGGCAAATACAACGCCAGCTCGAAATGCCGATTTCGATTATTCGCTAGAAGAGCCAAGCCCAAGTCCTGGATACAATCCGAGTAAGTTTATTTTTTTGTTTGCTTAGTTGACATATTTTATTCCTTTTTGATATTGTTGCAGGCACTCCTGGTTATCAGATGACATCTCAATTTGCTCCCCAAACGCCTGGCACTCTTTACGGATCAGATAGAAGCTATAGTCCTTTCAATCCTAGTCCCAGCCCAGCTCCATCGCCTTACCCAGTGGGCTATATGAATACGCCATCGCCGTCATCGTACTCACCGAATACACCAGGAGGCATACCACAATCACCATACAATCCTCAGACACCCGGTGCCAGCTTAGACTCTTCGATGGGCGATTGGTGTACCACTGACATTGAAGTTCGTATTCACACACATGACGACACCGATCTCGTTGGCCAGACTGGCATCATCCGCACGGTTTCTAATGGTGTGTGCTCCGTATTTCTGCGACAGGAAGATCGCAGTGTGTCCATTGTTAGCGAACACTTGGCACCAGTTCAACCAGGTAGTGGAGACGAATTCAAGGTGATCTATGGTGAAGACAGAGAGTCCGTTGGCAGGGTAATCTCCAAGCAAGAGGGCGACGTACTTGTCTGCAAGGTTTTGGATGAAGTCAAAATGATTCCGATAAGTCATCTATGCAAGATGAAATCAATTGATTAATTTCCCAATACAAATGAATGTTTATCTACTTATTCCAATATCAAGAAATCAATTATTAACAATAAAATATCTACAACTTCGCCCGTTTATTACAAGTTGTCGTTTTGCCCTTTTATAAACAAAACTGCTAATAATTAGAACACTCGATCTACAGGCAGGTAACCCTGTGTTTTGGTAAAATCATAACTTATAAAGAGATCGTAAACGGTATATAAAACAGGGTGTTCATCATGCATGTGAAAATAAGAAAACAAATTTTTGTAGAGCAACTTAAAAACATTAAAGCTATTGATGGTATCAGACATCCATATTTTAAAGCACTCCTAAGTTTTCTTTTAATTAATTTAACTGCTGCTCAAATTGAGACAAGAACTCGATTTGAGACGAAAACATTGAAAACAGCTGCTATGATTGTATAAACAATCGAACTAGTTCATGCATAAGCAACTCAAATCGAGCTGACACTGAACTGTAACACGCCTCTTTCCTTTCTTTCCTACATACCATAATGGCGGTACGTTTCGGGAATTTTTTAGTGGCAAAGAAATTGATATGCATCGACAATAAAATAATGATATTTCATGAAATGAAATATACAGATTAGTTGTATACAATATACTTGTGCCAACTGAATTCATATTTTTTGTGAAAATGACTCGAAAGTGATAAAACTTCATTGATTATTTCAGGCCGTTGCTAAGAAGGAACCAAAAATCAAGCGCGACCCGGCGAAAAACCCAATGCGGGATTTGCACATCCGAAAGCTGTGCTTAAACATCTGTGTTGGTGAATCTGGTGATAGGCTGACCCGTGCCGCTAAGGTAAGTTTGTAATCTTAAATTGGTGAAGGTTAAAAGAAAGTTTCTTATATGGCCAATTCGTTTTGTTGTGTCTGCACTTGCAGGTGTTGGAACAGCTTACAGGTCAGCAGCCTGTGTTCTCCAAGGCCCGCTACACAGTGCGTTCCTTTGGTATTCGTCGTAATGAAAAGATCGCTGTCCACTGCACTGTGCGTGGTGCCAAAGCCGAGGAAATCTTGGAGCGAGGTCTGAAAGTGCGGGAATACGAGTTGAGACGCGACAACTTCTCCGCCACTGGAAACTTCGGTTTCGGCATTCAGGAACACATCGATTTGGGCATCAAGTACGATCCCTCTATCGGTATTTACGGTTTGGACTTCTACGTCGTGCTGGGACGTCCAGGTAAGCGCTGCTGCAAAGCTTTTTCAATTTATCATATTGTATCGTATCTACATTCTTGGGCACTTAATTAGGTATCTCTGCTAACTTAGGCATTGATACTCAGTAATGTGCCCATAAAAATTGAAGATGTGCTTAGATTAATTTGCCTAAATGCAAGTTTTTACGGTACAACTTGAACATACTCTTTTTTTTTTGTTTTCTTAGATTTTATGGCCACATACATTATATTAATGGTTCCCTCATTCGTATTCTTTTTCAGGCTACAATGTGGCCCACAGGAAGCGCAAGTCTGGCACTGTTGGCTTCCCTCACCGCCTGACAAAGGAGGATGCCATGAAATGGTTCCAGCAGAAATACGATGGTATCATTTTGAACAGCAAGAAGTAAAAAAAAAAGTGCTATTCGTATGCAAGTTTTTAAGATGAGAAATTCTATAATAAACCTGACTTCTGTCAAAATGTATTTATAGATTTGAATTTGTATCATACATCAGGAGTTAATTAACTTTAACTTGATTGAATGTCTGATATTTCAGCATTATTCGAGAACATAGTTTTTTTGGGCTATTCTACTTGGTCATGGATTGAGTACAATGACATGTGGGTTGTCCAACTGCAACTATAGGTTACTGAATTCGTGTGAGCTGGCCTGAAGTCATTTGAAACCGGTTTTATATTGGAATCTTATATTTAATACAGACAACTATATATAGATAACTCCTGATAAAATGTGGTGGATAGAATGTTAGTCTCTCCATTGTCGTTACAAAGAATTATTTGACGAGGTTGAGGTACTATGAAATTCTGTCCGTGTGCCCTGTTAATATCAAAGTTTTTTGAATATATTTGTCATTTTTATGAAATTTGCCAACACTGCATTAATAGGGTATTTAAGTGCAGGGCACTAAAGCAAGTCCTTTCTTATTTATCGATTTTATTTTCATCATGTATCGATAATTTTGTGTTTTCAATAGAGACGAGCGCGGAAAGCAAAATTTGAGCCCATTTGTAAACTTAATTATAAAAATAATTTCCTTTAGTTCCAACGCCTTTAAAGCGATAAATTTCTGATTTAAAATAACCGCTGTAATTCAAATCTACAAAACGCTACTCAAACACCCGTTGAGGAAATTGCAACATCAGCATAGTTACGATAAACAAAAGATCGAACTACAATTCTTCCCCTAATACTATGTCTCCACTTAGGCACGAAAGGGATTGGAATGCTGAGTCTGCGACTTCGTTTTCGTCTGAAAAGTCAGTCTTCAATTATCATCTAAGCAAACAAGTTGCTTTAAAGTGGAAAGAAAACTAAATTTGATTAAAAGTTGATGTTTTGCCTACCAAACTAACCAAAAGTTGCATAATCTGGAAAAAGTATTGGCATTTAATAAATTGTATGTTCATTGCATTAGTAAAACATTTAAGTTCTATCGAATTTAACTTAATTTACAGTTTAGCTGACGAAATACAGAAGAAGGATACCCAATAGCAGGCGTAGGAATAACATATTTTATGTTAACTTATTGATAAAGAGTAGAAAAAGACAATCTAAAAGATCGAAAATTTAGTAGAAAATTGTAATTCACAATTTTTTGACTAGTTGCTTACTTTAATTTTAGTTCTTCTTAAATCACAATTTTATTTTCAATCTTCCTTAAGATAAATTTGCATACCCATCTAAGAATTTAATTTATCGTTTCCTACTGTCGATTTTCATTGTTATTGTGTTTATAATTGTAAAGAACCGAACTAATCAAGTCATTCGAGATATTATAAAATAACAGAAATGGCATTTTATAACTTTTACAATCAAGGTTACTATGACTACGAATCTGATTCGGATTGGCAGCTTGAAGAGTTATTGGATAATTATTCATTTCTTTTTAGGGGTACAAACCATAGTCTACCTTATATCAGTTACAGTGTAGCAGAAATCAGGACTCAAACAAGTATACCCATTTATACTAATGCCCGCAAATATCCGATGCATTACGCACAGGAAGTAGACAATTATATAAATGAACTATTAAAAGCCGGAGTCATTCGGCCATCACAATCTCGTTATAACTCCCCCTTGTGGGTATCTCTAGGAAAACCAAATGATGCTGGCGAAAGAAAGTTAATGATAGTAGTCGACTATAAAAACCTTAATTCCGTAACAATTCCCGATAAACATCCAATTCCAAATATAAATTCTATACTAGCTCAGTTAGGCAATAATATATATTTTTCGGTACTTAAGCTTAAAGAGGGATTCCATCAAATCCTTTTGAAAGAATCTGATATTGAGAAGACTGCATTTACTACACATAATGGCAGATATGAGTTTACACGATTGCCTTTGGGATTAAGAAACTCTATGGCAATTTTTCAGCGTACTCTTGACAACGTACTTTTTGATCATATTGGCAATATCTGCTACCTCTATATCGGAAATATAATTGTCTTTAGTCAAGATATAGAATCCCATATAGATAATTTGCAAATGATTTTTGAAACTCTTAGCGAAGTCAACGTATTGTGCGATCTAGAAAGGTGTGAATTTTTGAAAACCAGAATAAACATTTCAGGATTTGTCATTTCTTCCAAGGGCATACAAACAAATAAAAATAAAGTACTAAGAATTGCGAATTATCGTCGTCCAAAAACCTTGAAATCGCTAAAGTCTTTCCTTGGTCTATCCTGTTTTTACAAGCGATTTATTAAAGACTATGCTAAATTAGCAAAACCTCTCACAATCCTCTTAGCAGGACACGGAGGAATTGTACGGAAAAAGTATTCAAAAAACATTCCAATCAATCTCAATCAAGACGCTGTAAAAGCGTTTAATAAATTAAAAAGTATTCTCATGAACGATAAAGTTGTTTTAAAATTTCCGGATTTTATGAATCCATTTAATTTATGGACTAATACTTGTAGATATAGTATAGGTGCGGTATTATGTCAAGATAAACAACCTATTACTTTTCTTTCAAGAACATTATCGAAAGCGGAGGAAAGGTATTCCAATAACGAGAAAGAAATGTTAGCAATTGTTTGGGCTCTCCAGAGACTCAAATTCTATATATTGGAAAATTCCTGGATCAATATTTTCACTGACTACGAACCAGTTAGTTGGAGCGGTAATGCCAGGGGTAAGAGATGGCAAGCAATTTTAAATAATTACAATTACGGCCTCCTTTACAAAGTTGTAGTGAACCCCTCAGATTTTATATAAGGGACTTAAAAACGAGTAAATTAAAAAATTTGGATGCGAATATACTTGATTTTCTTACCTAATGAACACAATACATACAGTACTTATATATTAGTTAATTACATATATTAATTCCCTTGAAAAAATATATATTAAATTGATAGAACAACATTAAGAGAAAAATAAATGTCTTCCACTTCGTATATATATAAAAATGCCTAACGTAAATGAGGACTCGATTAATCGTTAAATCTTTATAAATACACTAACTTAGAAGTCCGTATATATACTCGTACAGAGTTCTGATTTAAAAGTTACCTACAGAAAAAAATCATATAAATTATTTATCAAATAGGTTTAACTCGACCGATTTGACTGCAGTAAGATTTTCAATTTTTAACATTATTCACATATTAAAAACAATTTATATAAAACATACCATTTATTGGGCAAAAATTCATTTAATAAGAGTTACATTCATTTAAGAAAACAACATAAAATTAATTAAAAAAATGTTTAAAGATTTACATGAAACAACAATATTATAAAACTATGTACTAAAGCGAAATATCATTAAAGAAAGGGTTAACATCTTTTGAGCCAGTTATAAAAACTATCCTAAAAATCTATGAAAGAAAACAAAATTATATAAATATCTTGGTCTTGTAAAAATATAAATAAGTTAGCTTTAGGTGTAAAAAGTGATTCCATATACATATAGACTACAGAAATGGAGAACTCACTCCAAGATCACCATATAAGATTACACTATGCCGATGGCATTAAATGGCGTATAAACACTTTGAAGCCCATCATTAAATTTCGTAAGATCTTCTATGGAATACCACAAGATCAATATGACAATCATATCAGTAAGTCGGCATTCAAACAGGTGCAAAAATAATCTTTAGGAAGCAATGAAGCTTTCATAATAAAAGGAGAACCCATACTGCAAACACCAACCAGGAAAGTCATGGTAACGCATGGTGTTCATTGCATCATTTATCCTGATTATTTTTAATAATCAAATACAAAACAATCATTTCTATAATAAAAGAGCAAAAAACACCACTGTGATGTCGGACACAAAATATCATCGTAACAAGACACCGGTTTTTGAAAATAAACCACTTCAGCCTAAAAAAATACAATGACATCAAAAAAATGCCTTTCGGCTTGGAGTTAAATGCTGATCCAGCAACCACAAAGAACCTTCAAGAGCTAGCTTAGATTTAAGATTCATTAGTGTTTCATTTGTATGACAATAAAAATTTATATGTACAACAAAGTATTGAAATATTTATTTTCTAAGCAATTTAATTTGTTAACCAAACTAGAGTCTTATTTGATGCGCATTCTATTTCTTTGAAGACATTGTTTTCATTTTTGAAAATGATATGGATATTATATTACATGGTATCCGTCTAGTACAGTCCTTATATAAACAATATTCTAATTCGATAATAAAGTAATAGTTTGTAATTAATTGATAAACAACTAGAAGGCCGAAGTTTGTATATACTTGTCTCTATATAACTTACCAGAACCATTAAGAGTATTCGACGGTTGTTATTTATATTTTGGGAAAAGCAAATAAAAACAATGTATAGCATATAGTCGATTGAAAAACATCAGCGAGGTCGTAGATAGTCCATATTCACGACCGTTCGTTCCTAAGGGAGCTATATGATATAGCCAAGGCATATGCCAACAAACACCAAACTTCTGACCAAAAAAATATATCCTCTGTAAGGGTATAAAAAAGGATACACTTTCAATCTGGTTTACCTGTTTCCTCTTACTGATATCTCATATTCATATAGGTCGAAATTGCATTTAAATTTATCCTAGCTGTTTATCCAAATTGGATATTATAAATCTAATATCCTTATAGCTCTTACGTATGAAGGATTTGCCAAATACGCTTCCAAATTGTAAGTGCTTCATTCTATTATGCCAATAACAACAACAAAGTGTTTTCCAATGTCAGGCTGAACTTGAAAATTTAGCGATTTGAGGCGGGCGTCAATACCACATCCGAAAGTTGAAGGTAACACCAGTCTCAGAGTTATGATAAATCGATGGTTGTCATGGGAACATATTAAAGAAGTACGTAGGGCCAAACAAGCGGAAAGTTGAGAACTTTTACCGTACAGTTTATGGATAAACAATATCAGCGGCAGTCAATGAAAAGGAAAACCAAATAAAAGACAATGGGAATGTTGCACAATTTAACCGATTTGATCAAGATAAAGAAGGATAAGATGACAATTTTGGTCTTGGGACTGAATAACAGTGGCAAATCGACAATAATAAATCATTTCAAGAAATCGAGCGAACAAAATGCCATAATGGTGCCCACAGTGGGATTCATGATTGAGCAGTTCTACAGTAAGTTTGTAAATAAATATCTTTGAACAATTATGTATATTGCAAATTATATCAATCTCTCAAGGCATGGGCGTTAATATAAAGGCTATAGATATGTCCGGAGCTACACGATATACAAATCTCTGGGAGCACCAGTTTAAAAACTGTCAGGGGATTATATACGTCATTGATTCAAGCGACCGCATGCGATTTGGTAAGTTATCTTTCCCATCCAAAAAGAATTCGGGATTTACAAACTTATATTTTGCAGTTGTTATTAAGGATGAACTGGATCTCGTGCTACAGCATCCCGATTTATCACGATCTGTGCCCATACTCTTCTATGGAAACAAATCCGATCTAGAGGATTCACTTTCGAGTGTTAAAATAGCCGCAGGTGCTTAATTTGTAAAATTTTTCTACCATCGTTCGTGTGAAGAACCGTATTTCCTTCTTTGTCTTTTTAGCGTTAAGTTTGGAGAATATTAAAGAGAAACCGTGGCACATCTGCTCAAGTAATGCAATCTCTGGTGAAGGTCTGGGCGAAGGTGTTCAGTGGCTTGTGCAGCAAATACGTTTCGCCATGATGAGCAACAAATCTGGGATCAAGGTGAAGTCCAAGCACATCAAATGAATGCCAAAAATAAAATGAAAATTATTCTTGTTACTTTATGTTTTAATGATTCAGCAATGTTACGAGTATTCATTGATTATTATTCTTGTCCATTCATTTCAACTTTGGACATTTACCATATGCATATTTATAATGTAGTAAATTAATAGAAAATTTGTTTTGAAACCCTCTCTCTCTCTTGTAGGGATAGAGAAAGTTCTCCATTCACTAAAAATTAACAGAGGCGAATTATGTTTTATTCAAATTTGCTTTTCTTTTTCGTTTAAACGTATGTAATATTAAATTAACCAATAATTTAGCAATCTAAGAAATTAGCTGCCATCAAAAGTTCTAATGCGATTTCGGGTGCAATTGGAAACTCCGGTATTTCAGTGGAACTGTTGGTATATCGTACTTTGTAAGTGAAATACATGCACACCTTTTGCAGAACGTGTGACCTGTAAAATAGAGAAGAAAAAATATATTATAAGTTGGATTTTTTTTTCTGCAAAATGATTGTACATTATGTCAGTCAGTAGTCAATTGGTTTAGGTTGAATAATTCTCCAAGTCTGGCTACAGTTTCAAAAGTAATTTATTCTAACGATAAGAACGTTTAAAAGCTTTTGGTTTTATTGTAGCTTAATGCAATTATTAATCATATATAAGATTAGTTTGCATTCTAAGTGGCACAGGTTATTATTTTTAAAACCTTTTTAAATGTGCACATAACTAACAGCTTTGGATATTTTAAATTACCTATAATACTAAATAGAAGCAAAGTACCTACACATCCTGCAGGCCATAAAATATAAAATGTGAAAGTGCAGAAAGAACAACAATTTTATTTTACACAAAGATTTTTTCAAAAAAATTAAAAAGGTTTGGATTTTAGCTAGATACAAATTACTGAGGTTCCACTGTATTTAAATATATGTAGTACGTATGTAAGTTAGATAAAATCTGGCTATCAACATTTTCTATAGGAAGGGTCGACCAACATAATCTAGTTAAAAGTCACCAATCAATTGGTGACTTATGTATGTATCAATTTTACAGACCTTTAAACGGGAAATCCTGAATGTGATTACAATAGTCGACTGAAATAATATTTCGTATATTGCTGAAATATCTAATGCAACATTCAGCGATGTAGATATGGATATATGTACATATGTATGTATGTATGTACATACATATGTGTATTCACAATACAGTTCAAACAAGATACATATGTATGTATAAAAAACCTTAATCGATTTCAAAAAACTTGCATTAATTCTTAATGATTCATAAATTTTGGCTTCGATCACGTACCAATTTAAGAATATGTATGTATGTATTTTTGCTTGTCATATAAGATCACAATGTACAAGTTCTAACTGTATATACACACATACCTACATACATATGTATGTACGAATCCACAAACATGCATATTTAGAAACCAAAATAAGATTTACATACATACATACATACACATACACTACGTGATCGTACTCGTGTATGTGTGTTTAGTATTGTGTACATATGTATGTATGTACATACACATATATACATATATATATATATATATGTATGTATGTAAGTTTGCTACGCCGGTCAATAGGTCGTTGTTGTCGCCGTCATCGTCATCTGTCACCTGAGCTGCAACCGTAATTACGCCGATTGCTAGCTGATTTGGATCTAAGGCTTATACTTACGGTATTTCTCGGAAATGCACTTCATTAGCCTCGTTCTCCGCGAATTGTCCTGGCCCGGATAACATGGCTTTAATAGTCCCAGAGGTGAGAGCGTGTTCACGTTTTACAATAAATTCATGGCCGTCTGACGAAATTAGCTTAACATACATAGCATCCGGCCCTTCACATCCGCCATAGATTTTGTCGCTGCGCTGCTCATCCATTTCAAATTATAAATTTTTTTAATTTTTCGCTATTGGTGAGTTTAACTATGGTGAATAAAGCTGTTTTAGTGAATTACTGTTGTTGTTGTTCAAACAGCTGATTGATTCATTTTTGTTTTATCGATAAGGATTTAAATTATTGGTCTGCTTTTTCCGTTTCTGTTTTCCTTAGACGCTCAAGTAATTTAATGAGTTATTATTATTAAAACTTTAAAATTTCCATAAAGTTAATAAATTTTATATATTGGCACAATACTCATTGATATTTTTCTTTTTGTTTCAATTAAAAAAGCTATCGATAATATCGATAATTTTAATTTCATGCAAATTTCTGGCTGATCGAAAAAGTTTTCTCCCTTGGCGCCATTTGTAAAATAAATTATTAAATATTTTATCAAAAATAACGGGAAGACGGCTGGTGTTCATAATTTTTGAAAACAGTTGAAGTTTGTTTTTTTTAAATAGACAATGACAATGTTAAAGTATTGGAATTTTTGCTCATTAGTCTAGGATGTACTCGTATACACATAAATAACAATTAATTAATTAAACTTATTAACCTATGTATGTAAATGCTTAATAAAGAATTAAGTTTAAATTTCCATATAGCATCGCGTATTATTTTGTATGTTTCTCATTTTAATAATTTGTATAGTACCGGAGACTTTTATGCACTAACTTTGGTTAAATTTATGAAGTTTCCTTCGTCGTAGACAGTATACAGATGGTTAATAGCTAATGATTGTCTAGTAGAGGAGAATGTTGGAAAACAAACTAGTTATTTTATATTACAGCTAAACCTTTTGGCTTTCTAAACATTGACTTGACCCAAATACACATGCTGGGCTGTAAAGGGAAAGCTAAATGGGATTTTCACAATATGTTTTGTGGTTCTCACGGCTACAATTACTTTGTTTATAAAGAAAAAGCAATCATTTAATATCTATATACATAGAAGGACGACCACTCTCTCTTTATGATTTAGCCCCCCGCCCACTAATAATGCAGAATAAAAAAAATTATAAAATTTTAAATTAGAGTTGTGAACAAAATGGGATCCGACTTTATTGATTACGTTGTTAAAAGAACAAACATTTTAGAACTTAAGCTTTGTTCTCGTTTTTTTTTTGTTTTTTTTTCGCAAAAAATTTGAGTGTTTAATTCTCGTCGACCTCAGCCTCTTGTTCCTCCTCGAATTCGGCATCTTCGTCGGCAGTGGCTTCCTGGTACTGTTGATACTCAGAGACCAGATCGTTCATGTTGCTTTCGGCTTCGGTGAACTCCATCTCGTCCATGCCTTCGCCAGTGTACCAATGCAAGAAAGCCTTGCGACGGAACATAGCGGTGAATTGTTCAGAGATGCGCTTGAAGAGCTCCTGAATGGCGGTGGAGTTGCCAATGAATGTGGCAGACATCTTCAGGCCACGTGGCGGGATGTCGCACACAGCGGTCTTAACGTTGTTGGGGATCCATTCAACGAAGTAGGAGCTGTTCTTGTTTTGAATGTTGAGCATCTGTTCGTCGACCTCCTTCATGGACATACGGCCACGGAAGATGGCAGCCACTGTCAAGTAACGGCCATGACGAGGATCGCAGGCAGCCATCATATTCTTGGCATCGAACATCTGTTGGGTCAGCTCGGGTACGGTCAGAGCACGGTATTGCTGGGAGCCGCGGGATGTGAGTGGGGCAAATCCAGGCATGAAGAAATGCAGACGGGGGAATGGAACCATGTTGACGGCGAGTTTACGGAGATCAGCATTCAATTGGCCGGGGAAGCGGAGGCACGTCGTCACACCAGACATGGTCAACGAGACCAGATGGTTCAAATCACCGTAAGTGGGGGTCGTCAGCTTAAGGGTGCGGAAGCAAATATCGTAGAGAGCCTCGTTATCGATGCAATAGGTCTCATCTGTGTTCTCGACCAATTGATGCACCGACAATGTGGCATTGTAGGGTTCCACCACGGTGTCGGACACCTTGGGCGAAGGCACAACCGAGTATGTGTTCATGATTCTGTCGGGATACTCTTCACGGATCTTAGAAATCAGCAAGGTACCCATGCCGGAGCCAGTGCCGCCACCAAGCGAGTGTGTGAGTTGGAAGCCTTGCAAGCAATCGCATGATTCAGCCTCTTTGCGAACGACATCGAGCACGGAATCGACCAGCTCGGCGCCTTCTGTGTAATGACCCTTGGCCCAGTTGTTGCCAGCTCCAGACTGACCGAACACAAAGTTATCGGGTCTGAAGATCTGACCGAATGGTCCCGATCGGACTGAGTCCATGGTGCCGGGTTCCAAATCAACCAAAACGGCGCGTGGAACATATTTTCCACCAGACGCCTCATTATAATACACATTAATGCGCTCCAATTGCAGATCGCTGTCGCCATGATAGGCACCAGTGGCATCGATGCCATGTTCATCGGAGATGATCTCCCAGAACTACAAAACAGAAAAAAAAAAAAAGAAAAAGTATGGATATCAAAAATTACGAAATAGGAATATATATATATGTACGTATATATGTATATTGAAAAATGATTCAAAGTTTCATTCATTTTATTTTATTTATGCAATAAATTAAAAAATTGTGGTTTGAAAATGGCTTACTTCTAATAAAAAAAATTCCCATAAATAACTTTTTTTTTCATGTTTTTCAAGGGTTTTGCAAGGTTAAGCTTTCAGTTTCTGCCCCCTGCTGACTCATACATCGAAATGTACTTGCATGTGTATACATATGTATGTATGTATGTCCTGTTTGTGATAGAAAATTAATTCTATTATGTCCTTAAATCCTATCTGTCTGTAATCATCAGATGTTTAATCTAACATGTGGGCAGAAGAAAAATGTTGTATCTAATCCTTGACAAGCCCACTCCTCCCCTGCTCCAACTCTTCTTTCTTTGTAGACTATGTATGTATGTACATAGTATGTACATACATATGTATATCTAGAATTTTACTTGTTTTTCTTGTCTTGTCGTCTCATAAAAATAAAAACCAGTCCATGTTTAAACGTTTGTCTCAAGTTCCCCCCCTCACCATTCAATCTTCTTTTAGCAATTATACATACACATACATACATAATCTGTATGTACCTACATTTATAAATATATGTATATACGATATATGTATGTATATATTCTTTTATTTATGTATGTAGGAGCAATAACGAACAACTGTGTATGGGCCGTACACTGATTAACATATCGGCTCAGGACGGTCCATATTTGGTGCTCATGACAGGCAGAGCACAGAGACACAACCACGACAACAGACCATAACGTCATCTGGTGGAAGAGGTGGGCCGGCCCAGGTTGGAGTGTAGGCAGCTTGCGCAGCTGTCGTTTTCGCTTCACTTGGCATTGCCTTCAGCGTCTCTGCATTTTCTATTAACAACCTCTCTGCCCCCACGCACGCCGGCCTCAATTGAAATTGAACAAAACATAGCTCACAGATACATAGGTCGGCCTCAGACTAAACTTCTCGCCGCCTCCTCCTCTCTTCAATAAATCGAAAAAAAAAAAGCATAAAGAGAACGCTTACATCATCGCCCACTCACACTAGCTCACAGACAAACTACCGGAGACAAGCCGCCGGGCGTTGGCGTTGACGTTGACAGAGGTTAAACTGCAGCTCAGTGACAAAAACAACAATTGAGAGACGAGCGACCGACCATATGGCGCTTAAAATCGACTTTTCGTGCATATTACGTCAGCATACTTAGCCCAAAAATAAGTTTGGGTCGTTGTTTATGTCAAGTAAACAAATAAAATAATTAACTAAAATACTTTGGCTAGAAAGTGGAGACCGAGGCCAAGATCTGGGAAATGGAAATGCGTGGTTGTTTTCAAAGTCTAAGCCGCGCTGCTGCTGCCTGCTGCGCTGCTACAGTGTCATAGCCGGCGTCGTCATCTATAACGATTACTCATCTACATACAAATACACACATACATACAGACACACAAACACATACAAAAATGGGCACAACAAAAATTATGTTGCAGCTGCTTTTATTTTGGCATCGTTAAGGGTTGGTTTCTACCGTTTTCCAGGATGCGAGTATTGATTTCCCTAGGAAAATGACAGAATGAGAGGATGAGGCAGCAAATTCGGCCATGAAAGGTACGCATGTGCAAGGAAAAGCCGCACCCGCCGCTCAACATTTCTCAGTCAAGAGTTCAACCACATATGTATATGTGCACACATACACACACACATACAGAAAATTCCTTAACCATGGTGATGGGATGGAAATTAAAAGGAAGGGGGAGACACACCAGAAGAACTTAGTGCATCGTGCTGTGCAATTTTCTCTCTTATGCTTGGCCATAAAAATAAATTGAAGTTTGCACTGCTGCATCAAGAACTACATACTTATGTACATACGTGTATATGTATCACATGAAAGTATACATACATATGTAAAATATACATATACATACACACATTCATATGTAGGTGTAGCTGGAAATAATCAAGGAATAGCGTCATGCATATAACAAAAAATTATCGATAAGATAGACACTGAGTTTGGATAGTTAAAAAAGAATATTGTATATACACAGAAGCATGTATGTATGTGTGTGCGTGTTTCTGTATGTAAATTTGCAAATCGATCAATTTTATATGTATGTATGTATGCGTAACATTTATGAATCTATCTATGCATGTACATATCGTACATTCAGACAAATATACCACATATACTCCACTCTCTTATACACTGCGAATCGGTCAACAAGAACCGGTTCAGCCATTTTAGGTAAAAATGACGTCAGATTTTCTCTTCTCTCTTACTTATAAGCATACAAGAAAATAAGCGAGTATAGCGGCAAACCCGGTCAAAGCACATAAAGTCTATATGTATGTATGTAACTACATACATATATAGACATTCCCTTCACTGCTTGTATACTAAAGTTGCTTTCACATTAAGAAGGGGGAAAATTCAGAAAGTATTTTTATGACTCACTACTTCATCTATAAGTATACTATATGTATGTATGTATGTACGTATGTATATGCATGCATACATCGCTATATATGTATGTATGTGTATGTATAATGCAAGTGTAGACACACCCAACATAAATATGTATGTATGTTTTGATCGGTACTAACAAAAAGGTATGCAGCACTTGGGCGTGTCTCACAAAACTTGGTTCCATCAGAAAATTGCACAAGAGATTTGGCAAACATATAAATGCCGGGCACTTTAATATATACATATGAATACATACACACACAATGGAAAAAAGCCGGTGGCCTCAATAAAATTTCTGCCACATGGGCAGGCAGTGGGAAAAATGACGCCATTTTGGCAACTGTACTTTGTTTTTCTTAATTAATATCTTCTTAATTAGAGATAAATCAAGGCTTTAACATACCTTAGCTCCGATTTGGTTGCCGCACTGACCAGCCTGGATGTGTACGATTTCTCTCATTTTGTACTTGATTTAAATATTTTTTTGACTTTTTACTTAAAATTATCTTCTCTTGCTTGCAGCTGTACAACACAACTTTCCGCTTCACACGTGTCTGACGGCGTCTGATTTTTTTGCGCTCTATTTATAGCCGTTAGGCATCTCACACTTGTTTGAGGCCATCTCATGCACGTCTGAATCGATCCTGTTAAACTTAACATAATGTTTTAAATTTAACAGACTGTTAGACTTAATAGTTCTTTTTAAAATTGATTTTTGGAGCTGGTTCTATTTTGTGAATATATATATGTAATACATACTATTCACTTAATATTTTAACTAGAATGGAGGAGGCGTACTTTTGGATCGTTTCCCCAATGCTAAACTATTTTTCTAACGTTTAAGCGATTTCCTTTAACCATAAATTTAACGAAATTCACAAAAAAGTTCAATAACCAGTGTTGGTAAATTTTATGCGGTTCTACTGAATTCAAATTCCAATCCTTTTCGAATCTGTTCAACATTTCCACTAGAAATAGCAACGTATATTAATTCCAATTGGATTGCGATTGGTTCCATTTCGATTTCAACTTAAATTGCTGTTAGGTTCCTAGTATTTTAGCAGGCTCCAATAACCCGCTGTTAAGCTCCCGGTATCTTAAGAATCTGCAGGGTTGCCAGAAAATATTAATGTTACCGGTGCTGCCATGTTGGTGTTTCTCCACATTCGCTCTATTTTCCCCCTATTTTAGTTCAGGAAAAAGCAACTAGAGTGGTGTCGGAGTTTAAGCAAAAATTAATAAAATTAATTATTGTGAAAAGTTTCAATCGTGGTGTATATATTACTATCAACTTATATCAAATTCTCATCAAATAAAATATTGAATGTAATACGAAAACATCTGATTTGGTTGAAAGATACATACATATTACACATACACTCTCTTGTGTGTGTGCATATATGTATTGCATTTGCATTTCGTTGTGTGTGTGTGAGTGTCGTCGTTGTCGTCGTCGTCTACTAACCACTTGGCGTTGGCAATTCGAAAATGAAAATGAAATTAAATAATAATGCATTACATCAATAAGAGCCAGATCGGAGTATAGGTAATTCGCGTATTAGACTCCTTCAAACTTAAACTCGACAAGGATACGGAAATTACCAGCATTTCACGCCTCCTATACCGTGCTTGCGTATTGGCTCGGAAATATCATTTTATTGGTAAGTATAAATATAGTGAGTGAAGAGAGGAGGATGTGGCCAGCTAGCAAATCAATACTTTAAGGGGCTGCCGTTCTGTTCGCATTCGCTGTTTCGTTAGTTTTTCTTTTCCATTCGTTGGCATCGCGTACGCCTTGTCCGCAACCGCCCCCGATACCGCCCCCCGGCTCTTCATCGACCACCCGACCGCCGTGGCCCAAACCCAAAGACAAAATAAACTCTATGCATGTGTGTGTGTGTGTGTGTGCGTGCTTTGTAATAACGAGTAAATTTTCTGCACATACGAAAAAAGACAAAAACCGAAAAAAGAGACCGAATAAAGAAATTCACATAAATTTATGTAGAACTACGGTGTGTGTGTGTTTTTAATACATATATATAAATAGTTGAGTGTGTGTGTGCTTAAAATTAACAAAAAAAAAAGTGATTTTTTTTAATGAAAAAAAAAGGGAATTTTTGTTGTTGTACATATTTTTAGCATTTGAAGCTCCTTATTGAAATTATTTTTAACTAGCTAAAATGTTTCGACGCAATGATTTACGTGATTAACTTTTACCAAAAGAAATTCTTTGGACTTATGTATGCACATTAAAAAAACATATGTATGTACATATATACTTTTGTGTGTATTTAGGAATAAAATACATACATACATACTTTTGTATGTACAATGCAGTAGTGTAAGTACATACACACGCACGTACTTTTATATATATATGTACATATACATATGTATGTATATAGGGCGAAAATGTACACATTTATGTATATATACACACATACATACATAGAATATGATATTTTTATATATTTGTCATAATGCCCATGCAAGATGTATTAGGGGGCGTGGCCAATTGTTATATACACAATATTGATAGTTTTTCTTTTAGCCCACCTGCCGATCCCTGTTTTTCAATCCCTTATAGATTTACTATATACATATATATATATGTATATGTACATACATACATATGTACATTCTTTTATATTATTCACATATGTATTTGTGTGTGTGGGTGTGTTTGTATAAGAACATATACATATTAAAGTACTTAAGTAATCAATAGTAAAATTAACAAATTTTTAAATAATATTTATATGTTGATCCAGTCCCACCCTTCTCCTCCCTCATTCGCCCGGATATGTAATCACTTTCAAAAATACTCGGAAACGTTCGAAATTCCAATTTGCAATAACCGATAATTTCCAATTGGCAACAATAAACACATACCGGATGCCAACTGTGACGCCTTAACGGTTCTTTATGAAATAGAAAATGAAAAAAAGTCAAGAAATAGAATTAAAAGTGCCAAGAAATGAAATGTTTTAAATGTTAAGAGTTTTACTTTGTTACATCAACAAAAATACCAGGAAAATAATATATTTGGAGTAGAATTTCTTAAAGTGGTTTAAGAGGGCAACAAACTTTCTTTTTAATCGATTTAATGACATGGTTTCTGATTTCTTCCACGATTCCCAACACGGAATTATTGATTTGGAATGAATCTGAAAATACTTTATTAAACAATGACTTAATAAATCCACAAAAATATCTTTCCACATTAATAAGTTAATTCCTTATTGTCTTAATCCAGTCCATAGATTGAGAAAGAAACAATTTTTCTGATTGTTCCTATGGCAGCTATATAATATTGCCATCCGGTTCTGGTGAAAATTAGTTGAAGTTCACAAATATTAAATTTCGTGGCATTCGCTTAATAAAACGAACAGAGTTATTGAGGTTAAACCTTATTCACGACCGATCGCTCCAAAGGGAGCTATATGATATAGTCGTCCGGTCTCGGGGGAAAAGATGTTGATCGAGACAGACGGACAGTGTTAGATAGACTCATTCTATTCATACTAATTGCAAACTTCTGACCAAAATGAATAAACCCTCTGCAAGAGTATTAAAAAAATAGTCTCTTAGTTTGATAAACTATGTCGGTTAAATAGTAAGCTGTTAAGTTTCGAACTCAATGTATTATTTTTTAAACTTTCAATTATAAATTTTATATATTTCTTTTCATTGGTTATAAAATAACTAATTTATTTGAACCATATTTTAATCCAGGACAAGTCAATCTTTGAAACATAATTGAAACGACTTTGTTTCAGATTTCCTTCCTCTTACATCTGTATATAACGATATATCTCTTATATTAAGCCTATATCCATTAAATTACTGACTAAATAAAATATTATAGTTCATACGTGTATTGCTAATTTTCGTTTTTTAATTAAACGATACATTATACTAAGTTCATCAGAAGGGCGATATAACGTGAAAAGAGATGACAAGCGAAATTCACAATTTGTTGAATAATGTGGAACATATTGTTATGGAAATGCTGGTGGAGCTAGTGACATATGGATCTGCCACATTAAAAGTGCCCCGATATCGTGGTATTGATAACTTAATGGCTTTAAGCGAAACCGGATTCGCTACCAGAACTCGGCCAACATTTTCATCATTTCGTCGTGTAACGTACAATAATGTTCGGAGCCAACACCGATTTTGCCTGCTTGTCTATATGTTGGCTGAAATTCATCATATGTTGGTTAACGGAGGCAGTTGCACTGTGCGGGGACTTTACTATCGGGACACTCAACTTATTCGAGCTCAATCGTATATTGTGGCAGCTAAATTGGATGCATGTCGTATGCTGAACACGGCTCCATTTCACTTGGGAATTCTTTCGGCCTCCAAAGGTCTCTTAACAGGTACCCAGTCAGATATATATAGATTTGTAAACGATCGATACCTTATCTAATCTATCTATTTTTTTGTGGCCTATTCACTTTAAGGGGACATCAGGATGATAATGACCAATGGAGATGTCTTAGATTGCAATGCCTATGCCGGTGCGATATCGATGCCAACGGATTTTGAAAAAGTAGAACACATTGACACAAATGCCGATCTGGTCTTAATTGTCGAGAAGGAATCTGTTTTCGAAGCTTTGTTGTCCCGGAACATTCTTAGTTCATTTGGCCTACGTCTTATTTTAGTAACGGGCAAGGGATACCCGGATTGCTGCACTCGTCGCCTTGTCCATCGTTTGACTGTTGAGTGTAATTTGCCTGCCTACATACTGGTGGATGCCGATCCGTTTGGCATTGAGATCATGCTCGTCTATCGCTACGGTTCGCAATCCATGAATTTTACTTCAAATCTGTTAGCTACGCCTATGCTTCGATGGATTGGATTACATCCTTCAGAAATATGTACTCTTGCGAATGGGACCGCACCCTTGAGTAAACAAGACAATAAAAAAATCAATGAAATGCTGGCCCGCAGGAATATGGATGTTGGAGTGCGACAGGAATTGTTCATGTTGCAACAAGTGCAGCTGAAAGCTGAAATCGAAAGTGTGATTGGCTTTCTGTGCGGCGATTATATACCAAATAAAGTCCATAGGAATTTATTTCTTTAGCAAAACAACTGTTCGTTGGAAATAACTTTGAATATCTGTAATTTACAATATTTAATATATCGCTTTTTTTATAAGACCTTTTTTCAAGTATCAATTAAGTAGAATCTCTGTAGAATCTCCTATGAGATCTATATTATATACATTATATACGTCTATATGTATATATATTGAACTAGTTAATTAACATTACTTTGACATCTTAGGTCACAAAGGACAAGAATTATTTATTGAAATCTATTTTTAGTTTATTAATAATGCAAACGCTTTTGTAATAGATTATCACTAATAATTACAACTAGAAAGGCAATCCATACGAAGATGTGTGTATATAGGAAAATATTTGATTTCATTATATCTGATACAGAAATAATGACATTAAAATTATGAACTTGATATTAATTTGTTCAATTGGTTAGATATTTGAAATGGAAATAATTTAACATTGATTACTGTAATTAATAAATAACCATAATTTTATGAATGGGCATTATATTTAAATTAAATATGAAATTGTCCAGTTTCTATATATTTTTCTTGATAGGTTAAATTAATTGCTATATTTCTGTATCATAGGTGTTTGGTTTGATTATGGTACAGTTTTATGTACCATATTTACTCAATATGTTATTATAAATTTGTTGGGTGCTACAAATGAATATAACAAGAAAAAATATTACCAATTCGTGGAGTCTTGTGAAAAATTTATTTTAGATTTAGTAAAGTAAGAAAGAAATAATTGAAAACCATCCTTTTAACTTTCATATATAGTTTTATTTTTAAATATTTAATCAATATTTTAATATTACGTTATTTTCCCTCATTTCAGATGTATAGAAAAGCTTAGCAAATGATACTATATGAACTAAGCACTTGAATTACCGCAAGAGTAGGATAACGGACTCTACGGGTACCGTGAAGCGCAAGGATAATACTTAGAGGCCAACAAGAATCTAATGATTTATGTGCAATTGTAATATTTAAGACGTACATAGAATCTCCGAAATACTGAGCCATACAACAAATTCATTTTGAAATCTCGGAGAGAAAATATGTCTACAGCAATGCGAACAACACTGCAGCCAGTTCCTGAAGCTCTGCCAGCCGAAAATGTGTCAAATGGCACTGCGACAACGGCGACGACGCCATCGGCAACGGCATCAATTGCCGCTGTTACGGCGCCGATCGCCACCGCTGCCTCGAGCACAACAACCTATGCCACCAATACGATCAGCACATCCTCCAATTCTGTAAAGGAGCAGCAGCAACAGCAGCAGCATGACTCAGCCAACGCCAACATTGTCTCACTGCCACCAACGACAACGTCCGCCGCCGCCGCCGCCGCCACCAATACCAACACGAACACAAACACCACAACAGCCAGTAGCAATAGCACCACGACAGCGCCAGCGTTAGCAACATCAACATCTGCGTCTGTGGCCGCACCGAATACAAACCACTCGCACCAGCATAGCCATCAGCACCACCATCACCTGGCCAATAATGTGACCACTGATGGCGCTCGACTTTCGAGCAACAATTCTAGTGCAGCGGCGACCGCTATCAATCATCATCACCATCATACGCCTGGCAGCGGTGTGGGCGGAGTGGCTCCCTCCGTCAATAAGAATGTTTTAAGCACACATTCAGCTCACGCCTCTGCCATTAAGCAGCGAACATCATCCGCAAAGGTGAGTCCCAACACAGTTATCTATTTCTTTATGTACCTCTTTATCCATGTTATCCATTCTAAAGATAGTAGCTTACATATCAAATTCATACTCAACTCTTGTATTCGTATGAACGTGTTGTTTATAGTACATAATGTACATCAATCAAATTGTCCCGTGTCCCAAAAACCGCATTACTCCTTCTTAAACCGATAGTTAATTAATAAAAATGGATGGAAAGTGTATAAGATCCGTTCCTTGTCTTCTACTTGGGAAAGATATACATATGTATATATGTATAAAGGAACACTTGTCGGCCATAAGAACCCAGAAAAAAAGTCGTATAATAATGTTTTGGATTTCGTAATTGGATATCATGAAATTAATCCTATAACCACTAGGTTTGAAAATCTCTTTTTGTAGTCACTTCTATAAAACGAGCTATTGTATTAGTTATATCAATGCAAATTCTTAAAACAAGTATCAGATGGCCTTGGAACCGATTCGGTAGATCGATTTTTTAGTCATTCATCGTTCATCTCTAGTACGGGAAACATCGAAAGCGAATGATTGCAGCAGTCTTTTTCTTTATATATGTATCTGTGATGTCTTCAACAACAACAAAACACAAGCAAGCATACATACATATATACATACATATGTGTGTATGTAAAAACATGCTTAACGAGTTGACTTCAAAATGAAAATGCATGTATTTGTGTGATCGTGAGTAACTAATATCTATATCTCACTAGCTACATATGTATGTACATATGTACATATGTATGTATGTACAATATTTATCGTTCCTTTGCAGTTGAAATTACATTCTGCTTGCTATTCATTCAAAAGCTTTTCGGATCGTATTCCCAATTCCTACTCTCATGTGGAACTTATTACGAATTTCTGTTAAAGTCAAAATTTTTCGTCTTGGGCGGGGGAGGTGGAGCCAACCACAAGGCACGTGAAGCTTAGCAGCAGTAGTTTTTGCTCATCAGTTTAAAGCTCGGTCTGATGGTTAGTGCTCTCTTGTGCTCTCCTCTTGGGTTCTCTGGTCTCTCTTGTCATTAGAGTATGATTGAATTTTATCTTGAATATTTCTTCTTCAACAAGTTTCTGCATTCATGAATATGCACACATATGTGTGTATGTATAAAAGTGTATATGTATCAATAAGCAAAGTCTGAATCACCTGCTTTTTTTCCAGCCAGATTATGTAGCCCATGCGATATGAACAATTTTTATAGGGTGTGTCGTCGTTGTTGTGTTTGAAGATTAAGATTGGGGCAAACAAAGTCAAAACAACAGACGGCAGCCAGCCAGCGTACTCTACTGAGCGAGCTGCGACTACAACAGAACTTTTGCGATACGCGCAGCCAAACCAAATCCAGACCAGCAGTTCGCTCACTTTTGTATATCCACAGAGTCAGACAGAGGCAATGGTCGACAAAAGCTTGTTTTAGTATTAAGTTCCACTTCATTCGTGTGGTCACTGTCGCGTACGTACGCCGTTGTTGTCATTGTCCGTCTCCGTCGCCAATCGTTGGTTGATATCGGTTGAACGATGATTCTCCTCAAAAATTTTTAATTCGTTTTCTGGCATTGTGACCATTATCGCACCAGCGTAAGGGCAACGGTGACAAGCACGATTCTACGTCTACGACTATTACGTCAAAAAACAACCAAAATCTGCAAAAAAAAAAACAAAAATAAAAAGACAAGCACGCCTGCGGGTTGTTGTGGCTTATGCTTGTTAGTGTGCTGCTGCGCAGTTCGTCATCATTGCCAATTGTGATTATAATCGCTGTAACAGCATCCGCGTTAGTGCGTTCTGTTCTACGCTCTCCTCTTTTCGCACATTGGAATGATTGTGTTTGTAATTTAAAGTTAAAATCAAGTGCATGCGTACGCCACATCAAGAGTGAAAGAGACAGACAGACAGAGAGAGAGAGAGAGATATAGAGAGACGGGCAGGGCTGACACAACACGCTCACAAAACAGGCACATCATACACACACACTTATACAAACTGTATAACATTGATTCGTCTATTTAAAAATAAATTCAGTTAAATAGTGTTTAATTTATAATTCTTGCATGTGTGCGTGAGTGTTTTCTTATAGTTATATACATATATCCATATACACATATCCATACATACGTCTGTGTGTGTTTGTGTAATAATCCGTTGGAGCGTGGCTTATTTTGTCGAAAGGGAAAGAAAAGCAACCCAATTGGGAATGATAAGTTAATTTAATTATAAAATATAAAAAGTAGTAAGGTGCAACAAGCCAGCCAGCCACAAGCAAACCAACAAGAAAGGGGAAAGAAAAGAAAAACGAATAAATTCCTATCCGTACATATGGACAACGGCAAAAGTCAGATTTTCTGAGTGTGTGTTGTGTTGTCTGTGTGAATATGTGTGTGTATATTTGAGCAAGTAACGCTTTAACAACGCAAACGAGGTAACTAGAAGAATAGCAACAATAACGACAAGAGTGCCAACCCGAAAAAAGAGCAAGAGAAAAACAAAAAAGCTTTGGTCCCCCAACGTGTGTGGGGCTTCATCGCTTTCGTACCACGTAATCTCCGCTACCGCTTCCGCCACTGTCGTCTCTATCTTCACCCTCGTCGGTTTCGCTGTTGCCGCTGGTCATCTGCTCGCTATCTACATATATCTCTCTACTGTCTCTATGGTTTTCGGCTTTTACGCGGGGTCTCTCGGGTATGCGCGGGCGCGACCAACACACCAATGCTTGCGTTCCATATAACTCTCGAAACTGTGGAACTTAATGTGTGGTGTGGACGTTATCGCAAATGATGTGTACATAGTTAGACGCCTATTTAAAGTGCGATAACTGATAAGAAAACACTTTATACTTATTATATTCTGCTATTCTGGTCTTTACCCCGTCCATCCATCCACGAACCTACATACGTCTACATATATCTATTGACTCGTGTAACTAGAAACAAGTTTTCAAAAGATTCAACCTAAAGGAAAACAAAGTAGTCCATACATATACATAAATGTGTATAAATATAAATATGTACATAGGAACGTACATACACACGTCTGTATATGCATATACCTTGAGGCGGGGCACACGCAAATAGAATGTGCAAATAATAATGGAGGCTGCCACTGCGACTGGGGCTTGAGGCTGGGCTTGCTTCAATTTTCATTTGTTGTGCTGTTAATTCTCTAATAGAATTAAACAAGTTAAGCTCTCAAATAAAAGCAAAACGACAAAGCGTCGCCTGAATTGTGATTGTGCCATACAGACAGACACACAAAACGTTACATACTATAATATACACTAAAAATTATATATATACATATATATATTTATATGTATATGTATATATATATATATATAAATATACATATAAGAAAATCTGCACATACACTGATTTCAATGTTTACAAAACGACATTTCCACTTTAAAGTAGTAGAACCTTGTGCGAAAGAATATGTGTCACAGTCAAGTAGCTGCTCATCTGTGATTAATTCAAAGAATATATTGTTTGAATCTGAATCAACCAAAGAATAAATAAAACCGGCTTAGAAACATGGGACAGACGTCAAGTCATCGGCAAACGACCCATTCATCAAGTAGCCACAATAATAATAACAAAGACGAAACTACTACCGCCCCTTCACAATTTGGCAATAGGCGTACGTCTGGAAGAAAATCAACATCGGCAAAGCATTACACAACACTGGTACAGCCGTTAGGAAAGGATGAAATCTCCATTTTACGCGACTCCTTACTGCGCAATGGCAGTATTATGCGCAAAAACATGGGAGATCCTCAACTTCGTCCGGTAACGATAAGCGAAATAAAGCCCCAACCAGCTGTTCAGACAACGATAGCGGGCGTTGCGGAAAGTGTTGACGATGAACTCGCCTGCGGCAGCAGTAGTACAAAAAATCTTATGAGCTTCCAGTTGCCGGTCGATCGCACCGCAAAGACGGAAGACTTAGCCGCCGAATCATCTGTCCCTATTTCCAAGGAAAAGCGAAATGAGTTTTATATTGTTGGCGATGGTTATCATAGGACCGATCACTGTTACTATCGAGGTCCCAATGGCGATTTCCACAAGCTACCGTCAGATTCATTTCACAAAATGTCGGAGGGTTGCTTCGTACGTATGGCCGATGGGGTTTTTCGGCGCCTCGAAATGCCATCTAAATCCCAAATATCGCGAAGGTCATCGAAGGCCGATGATATCGCCGGACCTGATACCAATGGAAATGGAAACTCAGCCACTAATGTTAAAAGCCAACTTATGAAATTTCTCAAAAGATCAAAAAGCCATACGCCCGCCACTATTGCTAAACTACAAAAGGATAAGGAGGAAGCTCGCCTCGAACGGAAACAACGACTGTCGAACGCCATGCGACAGAAGAATGTGGCTCTGGCCGCAACGACAACAACATCAACATCAGCATCGAGTGGCAAGCAAGGGAATGGACCAGGTGGAGCCACTGGCCGCAATAATAAAATCGTTGTAACTATGATCGAAAATGGTGGCCTTCCCATTGTAGCAACGAGTAAAGCTGAGCGACCCAAAGCAACGTCGACTACTGGGTCTGAAAAAGCGCGAACTTCGAGGGTAAGTGGGCAGGGGATGATGTTTTTCAGTCAATCTTGGGATATGGGGATAATAATCGTTTTTTTTTCGACAATATATTTTATATTTTATATTTATATTTTGTTTAACTTGTGTGATGACAATTTTGAAATCAAACAAATGCGAATGGCGGGGGCCAATTTAAAAAATCAAAATATACATATATCTTTCAAGTTTCTTAACTGGTCTATAATAACTGTTAAGGTTATATACTTACGAACAAACTATGGGTGCTATATAAACCCTTGGAGTTCCTTGAACATTAATTAATATTACCTCCCTATCCCGGCGCCTCAATACCATGACAACACCCTTTATGACCACCTTAACAAAAAAAAAAAAAACACAATTTGAACATATAAAATTTATGGTTTAAATAAATAAATTCGATTTAAAAATAAAGCAAGTAAGCCGTCCTTGTCAACTTGGAATATGCTCTTTACCAAGTAGAGATCCTTCATAAAGTCAAACTTCCTCAAAAGCTCCATCAATATAATAACAAAATTGAAATGAAACTTTTAAATTGCCGCAACAGCAACCACATGTGGCTCAGTCATAACATCCGTTGCTGCATTTCAGTTTAAAAAGTATACATATTCGTAATCTTTTAGCCTATGGGTACTCCGACACTATGACTATTACTATTTATTCCATCTGATTGAAATTCAGATGATGTATAACATATATAATTTTAAATATTATCCTAGAACTAAATTTTATTTACATATTTCTTCAGAACATTGTTCTTGCGAAATTCGGAGGAACCGCAAAGATTCCTTGAAGATTCCTTTCCATGAAAAGCAGAAGATTTAAATTGAAAGTTAAGACGAGTTAATTGATAAGATTATTCAAATTCAAGAAACTACAACAATTTGGGAACGGACAACTCTGAAACAGCTTGATATGTATTACACCTTCTCTTTCTGTTGTCTCAAAATAATAAAGTTCACTAATTTTCATTATTATTAGGTAAAGATAATATCTTCGATTTTTTGTGGTATTTCGTGTTAATGCACATTTTTAGGGTCTCTGTTGAATTAAATATCTAAGGTGCGCGAAACCTTTATTTAATGTTGTTTCTATTTGACAAAATGGCACATGTCAATCATTTAAAAAATTCTTTTTCAATGGATGATAGATGACCTTTACGAAATTCATTCATACAAACTTACATTCTGTTAGCTTTGGGGTGGTTGGTTTTCCCATTACCAAACCAAAAGAGGCTATTTTTAAGGTACTAAAAAAATCAATGTAAAGCTACAAGTGATGGAATACAGTTGAATTTATAGAAGACGCGACCATAAAATTAAATGAAAATATTAAGTACATATTTTTACCGTTGTGTCCGAAAAATCAATATTTTTTGTTTTTAGCCAGAATAAGTTTCAGTCGATAGTGGGTCGGTCGACCTTCCATTATAAAATCTATCTTTTATTTCATTAACTCTCACATCTTTGCGCATACATAATACATAGTATTAAATCCTTAAATTCGAAATCATTCATTTGCTTTCGTTTCATTTAGTGATGTTTTCTTAATTTAAATGAAATCTTCCCACCTGTTTGTTTGTTCTTGTCTTTTTTTATATGCTGCAAGATTCTATTTAAATAAGAATCGGTGTTGGTATATGTTTGTTCCCTCATTTTCGTTTTTTCGTTTGTATAATAAAAAAAAAAAAACAAAGAAAAAGTCCAACAATTTGATTATGATTTTTGTTTTATTTCAGATTTTCTGTTTGCATGCAATTTTCAGACTAAACCCCACTGCGTCCACCCACATTGATAGCATAATCCCTTCAAGAATGATTATTTTTTCATTGATAAAGTTGCCCACACAATTCGTGAATCATTGAATTAATTAATTAGCTGTTTTCAACCAGTCGTTGTTTTTTTGCCATACTGTAAAAGGACATTGAATTGTTTGATCACATGGAGGAGGATATTTGTTTTTTCTTACAACCACGTCCGTCTGTAATTTTTATGTAAATTAAGCTTTCAATTATGAATCCAATTGTAACTGCCCACAACCAACGAACAGTAGATATGTACATACTTATAACAGAAGTTCTTAGAAGAGAAAGTTGTTTTCAAATCATTCTCAATATATAGAGCAATAATATTGCTGAAATTAAGGTTGTAAGGGTATACAACTTTCGAGAGATCTGATCTATGTATAATGGTATCAGTTTTGTTTATCAAGTGATATTGATAAAAATAATCAAATTTATGTATGAAGCCCTCACGAAAATGATTGCCTAAATCATGAATATTAACATGGTTCAGATTAGATTGATCTTTAGGTGGGAGCTTGAGTATTAGCTCCAAATTTTCCGCACATGCGCGACTCGCTCTGTAATATCTTCTCTTTTTTTTCTTTCTCAGCGTTACGCTCAGGTGATATCAGTTATGTGTGCATGTATATGAATCTAGTATATGTGTATGTACATATGTATGTGTAGATAGTCATATAGTCACATACATTGATAAATCAGCGCTTTGAAGAGGGGGCTCTTTGTTAAGAATAAACAGATACGGATACGCCTGAGTGTTCATCTGTGTGTTGTTAGTTGCAGTGTATCTGTATTTGTGTGTGTGTGTGCACAACACCAATACCAGTATAGAGCAACCCACTGATGTGTGCGTGTATTGTGTTTGTGTATTGGGGCCGACATTTCTGACTTTGTTGCGTCGCTGTTCGGTCTCTGCCGATGCCGCAGCTTTTATTCTGTCCGTTACTGACGACTCTGGGAGTACTCGCACTCCAGTTGCTGCTGTTTGTTGCTGTGGTTAAAGTGGCTGTCGGCTGCTGAGCTATCGCTGTCGCTGTCACTGTCTCTGCTCTCTGCTGTCACTGCCAACTAACTGCCTGTTGATTGTAGTTGGATCTTGGCTGGCGGCGTTTACGTCAGAGTTACATTCGTACGGACGGCGAATAATTAAGACAACGGGGCTGGGACGAAATTAATGTGTTATACCTCCACTCTGTGAAACGAATGCAATGAATTGCGAAAGCCGCGTGTGACTGATACTGATAAGATAGCTTCCGATAAGGACCTGAAGAAAATTGCGATTTGTGCTTAATAATCCATTTTTCCACAATTGTTATAAATAAGAAAAAAAAAAGTTTCCCAGCAACAAAAACTTAAAGTTAATTGCCCAAAAGTAGTTCAGTTTCTTTGGGCTTTTTACCATGTAGTGGTAAAGCTGCATGTGTGCGTGTGTGTGTTAGTGTTGTGCTTGTGTAATTGTGTCTGTGTGCGTATGTGTGTGGAGCTTGAAGCTTTTCTCTTGCTTAGTGAACCAACAAAAAGCGAAACGAAATGTGTAGATATCTAGAAATAAGTAGATTCAAGCCTTATAACTATTTAAACAGTAATTTAAATGTGTAAACCAAAAAAAAAATAGAAACAGACCAAATGAATCATAATTGAGAGCGAGTGAGTGTAAAACGCGTGACAGTGACACACACCAACATACACACAGATACTCTCTCACTAACACTGTCGCATCTCACAACTAAACTTGTGCAACAAGCAGAAGCCGTTGGCAGTATATTAGGTGGCGTAGAGAGCGTGAGAGTCACGAACACAATACTAGTAACCGTTCATTGCACAGGTGTGCGCCTTTCGATGAGAGTGTGTAGGTGCATGGTCTCTCTCTCTCTCTCTCTCTGTGTGTGTGTGTGCGTTTGGCGCTCTCCCCAATTTAGACATATACATGTTTAAGTATATATGTGTGTGTGCATTTCAGTGTCACCAGAGAGAAAGATTAGCTCTCGTTGTTGTCCGCCAGTTGTCGTAAATATTACTCTCATACCAGCTTTTTTTTCTATATGGAAGTGTGTCTACTTTGTGTTTAATTCATTTTCGAGGTTTTAATGCGCAGCAACGGTGTTTTGCTGTATTAAATACTAGTATATGGACAAAGTAATAAGAGGAGCTAGCTCTAAATTCGTATCTATGTTTCTTTTTTCGCGGTGAATTTAGAAAGCACTCTCGAATGTAAACACATGTACATATATGTATATACCTATATATGTATATATAAATATATATATATATATATATACGTTATGACTGTAGCTGTGCTGCGGGTATCAGCAGGCATAATGAAGTAAAACCCATTGAACTGGCAGCAAAGTGAAAATCAATGTTTCAAACAACGTTTTAAACTTCCACACAAACGCATATACTCAAATGCAGAGCAAGCAATAAGGTTGTACGCCAAACAAACTCTTTTTTTTTTTTTAGTGTAATACAAAACGAAAGAAACGCAAATAAAGAATAATAGACGAGAATAAAACAACCAGCAACAAACGAAAGAAAGAAAGATATAAAGAAAAAGTTGCGATCTCTCCAAACAACAAGTACTTACATAAATATATAAATACATACAAACGCAAGTACGTGAAAACGCCACGACCACGCATCAGCAGCAGCATCAACGAAACAGTTAAAGAAAGAAGAAAGCAAAAGCTGTGGTACTCGCATTATGGAGACGTCCACAACGACGACTACAACAATGACCCCCGACTTAAATCGGGGTGATACTACACGGAAGAGTGTAAATCATTCATCACGTAAGGGACAGGCTCCACTGCCTCCAAGAATGAGTGTCCCAAACAATAATAATAATAATAATAAAAGCAGCAATGATACCGATAAACCATTGGATCAAAGTAACACTTGCCCTCAACTTGCCCCATCAAAGGAAATCGATCTCAGTGCAGATGGAATAGTTGAGTTGCGGCGACTGGGGCCAACTGAACCGATGGCACCTCTGCCACGTGTTGCTGTTTCGGCAATACCCACTCTCCATCCATTGCCAAAGGAGCGTCAGAAAGCGCCATCACAAATGCAGATGCTCATGCCTGCCGAAGATGATGTAGGAGTGTCGTTTGCCTTGGGTTCCATTGAGGAGCATATACAAAAAGTGGAGGAAAGCTTTAAGCAGCAGCAGCAGCAGCAGCTCACTGATTCGCACCAAAGCCAGAAACATCGCAAGCAAAGTAAACGCTACGGAGAAACTGAGAATCTTTGGCCGGGTAGTAGTGATATGTCCTCGGAAAACGATTTTCAATATCTAAGAGGTCGGCGCGATGAGCTTGACGACAGCAACGAATTGATGCTATCTGAGTTTCAGCGAGGAAGTGATGGACGCAACTCGATTGGAGCCTATTCCAAAAATTCATCCATTGCTGGTGGAACTAGCGGAGCGAAGACAAAACTGGCACGCACTGCTTCAGATACAAAGAACACAGATACGGTGCTAGCAATGCGTAAGCAGAAGCAGCAGCATAACGACGATGGAGCACAGCAACCAACATTAGGACGCTCATCACATATGACGCCAACTCCAGCAGTTAGAACAACTCGAACTGGAAGTAGTGGTAGCAGTAATAGTGTTGTCGACTGGACAGTTCCATCTAGATTGACTGCTCCGACGATAGCAGCAGCGAAACGACACGAACAAAATCTTCGTCAGTTTGAGGAATTGCTAGCCCGAAGATCCCATCGCCCCGCTACTAAGACTAATGGAGGAACAGCTACGGCTAGCAGTCAAGCTGCTTCTTCTAAAGGGAGATCCCCAATTGTAGCCCCAATACCGCCTTACCACTCGACGCGATCCGAGTCCGTTCAAGGGCACACAGTTGTGGATGGCCGTTCAGGACCCACTTCTACTCCGCCGGTTGTGGTGCAAAAGAAAAAGGCTGGTGTTACTGCTCCAATGCGTCCACCGAATGTGGCTGTAAATCATATCAATGTAGACATTGTTGTACAGGTAAAATCAATAACCATTTTAACAATACCAAGCGTAACCAACACCACCCAACCCATTCTTATTTAAACGAACCTCTCTGACCTATTCACTCTGACGTAAGCAGATATTTTTTGTGGGGACAATATTGTATATTTAAATATCAATGAAGTACAAATTCTCTTAAATCATTCTAATCAAATTTTAATTGAAATGTGCTTTAATTTTCAGGGTTCCCCTAATATGCAAATAAGAAGTAACGCCCCAATACGATGGCGCGCCACTGAAGAACACATTGGCAAGTATAAACTCATTAAGACGATCGGAAAGGGTAACTTTGCCAAAGTAAAGTTGGCCAAGCATCTGCCCACTGGCAAAGAGGTTGCAATAAAGATTATTGACAAAACCCAATTGAACCCTGGGTCACTACAAAAACTCTTTAGAGAGGTAAGTCATTATATATACAAATTTCTATATGTTATGTTAATTCGATTACTAATGCTGATGCCCTTGTCTACGCCGTCTACAGGTTAGGATAATGAAAATGCTTGATCACCCTAATATAGTGAAATTGTTCCAAGTTATCGAAACGGAGAAGACATTGTATCTTATCATGGAGTACGCATCAGGCGGTGAAGTGTTTGACTATTTGGTATTACACGGCCGGATGAAGGAGAAGGAGGCGCGTGTTAAGTTTCGACAAATTGTTTCGGCTGTGCAGTATTGTCATCAAAAGAGGATTATACACAGGTACTTAACCGGATTGGTCTAAATCATATTCTAAAATTGTTTTCTTTACTAAACTTGATAATTTTTTTTTCCTAATTAGGGACTTAAAAGCTGAAAACTTATTACTGGATAGCGAATTGAATATCAAAATAGCCGATTTTGGATTTTCAAACGAATTTACGCCTGGCTCAAAGCTAGACACATTCTGCGGTAGTCCACCCTATGCGGCACCTGAGTTATTTCAAGGAAAAAAGTATGATGGACCGGAAGTTGATGTCTGGTCCCTTGGCGTTATCTTGTATACGTTAGTGAGCGGTTCCCTGCCTTTCGATGGCTCCACTTTGAGAGAGCTGCGGGAGCGCGTACTCAGAGGCAAATATAGGTAAAGTCAAAGCTTATACATGTATCTGGAAACAATTAAAGAATCAATTTTAAATCATTTTTTTTTTTTTTGTAGAATTCCCTTCTATATGTCGACTGACTGTGAAAATTTGCTCCGCAAGTTTCTAGTACTAAATCCGGCAAAGCGTGCTAGTCTTGAAACAATCATGGGCGATAAATGGATGAATATGGGGTTTGAGGATGATGAACTTAAACCTTATATTGAGCCCAAAGCCGATTTAGCCGATCCCAAGCGGATAGGTAAGACGGGTACTGTATACGAAATTCATTACTAATATTATTAACGAATTGTGTGTGGAATGACAATTTCTTTTTATCATATCTGTCATGTAATTTTACTATATATATATATATATATATATATATATATATATATATATATATTTGTGTACTATCTTTATTTTGCCTATATCATCATATTGTTTTCATTCGTATACCCGTAATTTACCTAATTAGCATATGTTGTAGTAGTATGTACATTTTCTTTGGTTGTTTAATCCTATTTGTAAATTCTCACATATATAGCTGCAGGATCGCAAACCGGTGATAAAAATTCGCTCTCGATTAGGCGTAGTGCATATAATTTGATGTTGATGGTGAATTTCTTAATCGGCGAAAGGAAAATGCCATGAAAAAATGTATGCAATTTCGTGTATAGAAAACGTTTATTTAAAACGAACCGGCAACATTTTTGATTAATTTCCTAATCTTTGTTCTCTTTCTCCTTACTTTCTGACTACAACATTTCATAATACTGTAAAAAAAAAAAAGTAAAAACACTCCCTACAAACCGAACAACAACACAAGGAAATGATTATTGCTATTTACGACATCAAGAGAATGGCAGAACGGATAATTTATGTTAATTGATCATAACACAATATTACTTTATTCATTGTTTCTTAATTTTTCGTTTTGTTTATTTGCAACCACAAAAACACGTATACTATTTATATTGTACCTGAACACATACATACATATGCGTACTTAAGTCAAATGGAACTACCGCCGTAGTCAGTTTAAGTAAATAATTTTCATTTAGTACTATCAATGGGTAAATGGTTTACCATTTCCCTTGGGTGCGCATTTAAAAAAAGTCTTAATAAATGGTTAGGTTTTCTAGTCAATCAATCTACCATCTGAATTCCTATATATATATATACATATATATTATTCTTTTGCGTTTTAGTTGAGTTTTAGATTCAACATTATTCTCACGCTCCGGTTTGGATCTTGCAAAATTGGTTTATGGTGATCATTTATAAATGTTACTGCTAAATTGTTATTGCTGCATGATCGTATCAGTATTTCTAATTAAAAATTAAAGGCTTTGTTAAACACACAATTCTGGCTAATCCAAGAATTGGATATAAAATGTAATCACAGATTACAGATAACTGTCACTGACTTTATAGCCGAATATAATGTAATTGTAATGAATTTGCATGTAAAACCTTTGTCAATGTAATTGTGTTGTATCCAATGGCTATTATGAATACATCCATGAGTTTATTATTATCTCTATATTTTCATCGTTCATTTTTGATCCGCGATGTATAGAAGCCCTGGTCGCCATGGGTTACAATCGACAAGAAATCGAAGCTTCGCTATCGCAGGTGCGCTACGATGACGTCTTTGCCACATATTTGTTGCTTGGACGCAAGAGTACGGATGTAAGTTATACAGCTTACACCTAACCAGTTTCGGCATAATAATATAAAAAAACTTTTGCTCTGCTTCACAGCCGGAAAGTGATGGTTCGCGATCTGGTTCATCCCTGTCACTGCGTAATATATCTGGCACCGATGCGGGAGCAAATATTGGTAGCGCAAGTGTCCAAAGTCCCACTCATAGGGGCGTACACAGGAGTATATCGGCGTCCAGCACTAAGCCTAGTCGTCGAGCTTCGTCCGGTGCGGAAACATTGCGTAAGTCCCATTATTGGGGCTGACCATAGATACGAGACCATAACACTCCATTTAATCAATCCATTGCAGGTGTCGGGCCGGCAAATGCAGCGGCAACAGCTGCTGTTGCAGCGGGGGCAGTTGGTGCGGTAAATTCGGCAAGCAATTACAATTCATCTGGAACAGCGGCGGACCGTGCATCAGTGTTAGTACTTTGCACAATTTTATTCAATAGGTTTTGTTTGATTTAATTTTTTTTTCTGATTAACAGAGGTAGCAATTTTAAGCGTCAAAATACCATCGATTCAGCTACAATTAAGGAAAATACGGCGCGCTTGGCTGCACAAAACCCGAGGCCGGCATCGGCCACCCAAAAGATGCTCACCACAACAGACACAAGTAACAGATAGATAAAAATGCATTTTCATTATTTGATTAATCATTACATATAAATATATCGACTTACTATACAATTTTTTTTTACAGCGCTAAATAGTCCTGCCAAGCCGCGCACGACACCCAAGTACGATCCCACGAATGGAAATCGCACGGTGAGCGGAACAAGTGGTATTATACCACGTCGCTCCGCCACTCTCTACGATAAGACTTCGTCAACGGAGAAAACCAATGTAATTCCTGCAGAGACAAAGTACGTGAGCGTTTTAATCTCTTTTATACTGTGCTCCATCATCCGTTATATGATGATCACATTTATTAGTGATGCGCATTTTAGTACCATGTTTTTATGACAATTACTATATTATTGTGTATTAGTTTGATTGCTGATATTCCTTTAAATTCCTTCCTTCCCCCCACCCCTCCAACTTCAGTTATGTTTTACCGTCGCATCATACTTTATTGGCAGACATCCAATATATATATCGTTGGTGGGTTCGTTGTCCAACGACGGCCTGTTGCGAGTTGTTTATCTATCATTCCTTTATTTCACTTTAGTTTGCACATGGGAAGTTCTACAAATTTGATTAGCATATATACATTTAGCGAGGAGAAAGAAAAATAAGAATAAGATATCATATACAGTGTTAACTGTATGTCTTTTACATGCATATATTTATATATATTAATATATAAATAAGACAAATGTATATACAGTCATGCACAGTTCAGTTCAATTTAGTTTTATTTGTTTCTTTGCCGTGCATTAGCACAAATCAAAAATCTTTTTCATTTTGTTTCATATATATATATTTTCTATTACGGCCTAATTATCTAAAAATAACCCCTATCCAAAATCCTTAACAAAAAAATACATAAATACCTACAAAACCTTTTTACAATTCTACCACTTTTTGGCATAAATCAACCTTTCCATGAATGTAACCAGCAGCGGATCGGCAGCTCCCGCTGGAAAGGGTCATACAAAAAGCGCGTCTGTCTCGAGCCCTCGCCCCTCAGCAGACGGATGCGTTTCAGTCTCAAATGATCCGCTCGGAACGAGGTATACACAAGTGTAATAAAAAGAACAAAAAGAAAATTTCAACAAATTACCGTTACACTGAATTGTTTCATACAATTTTTCGTTTTTTATTTGTCGAATTGGTTTCATTCTTGTTTGTATTATTTATACGATTGGCTGGCATTTCATTTATCAAGATAGTAATTGTACTTTATGACCTTTTATTTATGTATATATCAAACAAAAAAACAACATGCATAGAACATAGACTTTATATTTCCTATTATTGGGCTCAATTAGATAGGTCTTAACAATACTGAAAAACCTGTAAGCACAGCAAAGTCCCTTCCTTGGCGTGAAATAATTTTCGATTTTGGTTGTTTGTTTTTCATCAACAACATCGAAACAGTTGTGATTTAAAAAATGTGATTTTTAAGGATTTGTCCAATGCCATGTAGGAGAATAAAGCCAAATATTCTTTCGATCGATACATTGGTTTTGACTGAATTGCACTTTTCAGAGAATTTATAACAATAATATTGGCCAAAGAAAAGTCCTTGAGTTCTTCGTACTGTTTACCAACACTGGCACTGTCTGCGTTCTGTGCTCAGTGCTGTTAATAACTAAAAACGAAACCTCTTCCTCATTTGGTGATTCTTTTATAATTTAATTGTACCTAGGCTTTATAATAAATACCGGCTTAGTGCAGATATATTAGATTAACTCTGATATTACTGATTTTCGATTACTATAATTCAATATAATACCTAAAATTAACATTTTATTGTACTATAAATGACCAATCTCTAATGTCTTCTCTTGTCAAAGCCAGGTACTTATCATTTAGCTTTTGTACTAACAATATATTTCTTTATTCTTGTCAAACTGAAATAACAATACAATCCAAAGCCATTTCCTAGAATACATTTCCATCATAGACTCATCACAACTGTAGCAAATTAGAAATATTGGACTTATGCATATTTATCAGATCGTCAAAATATATGTGACTATATTTTCTATATAGATTATTCATTTCTAAAACAAAAGGACAAGAAAGATTTTTTAACATAGCTTTCGCAGCTTGTATATATGTATGAATCTAGATAATTTCTATGTATCAATATGAAGAAAAAATATCATTCGAAGTATGTATAAGAAAATACTCCTCAAGCTGGCGCACGTGTTAAAGAACTCTTTTATTATATTATCTTTACACTTCAATCCGGGCGATTTTTCTTTTCGAATACTTTTTTAAATGTTGATGTCATCTATTAGAGCGAGCGTTCGTCTTATAATTAGAGTGTATTATTAACTAAAAATTATATATTATATGTTTAGTATTCGATTAGTGTTATGTGTCGGCCTTGGTTACCTTTGTTTTATATTGACAATATTTTAAACGATCTAACTGTGTTTGATCAATTGAATAATGTAAATTTCTTATCTTTTCATGTTTTTATACAATTTTGAACATTGTCTGTTAAAAAAAAAAAAAAAAAAAAAAAAAAAAAAAACAAATGCCTAATTTTGATACCTACTACTACTACTACTACTACACTACCACATAATGTACATCCATTCTTTGTGTGGTGTTTTCAATCCGCAACTACAAATAACACCACCAACACCAATGACCAAACTGAATCTGCAACAACCACCTTCTCCGAATCTTCCTTCCGACGCTCGCTCAATTATTGTACTGCTACTACCTTTTCGTTTATGAAAATGCAAATTGAAAATCTGAAAAAAATCAACATGAATCAAATTCAATTAATTAATGAAAACTCCTTACAAAAATGAAACCAACTTAAATTATCAATGAATTTGATATGAATCGAATTCAATTTGGATTCGAAAACGAAATGAAACAAATTTTGGTGAGTGCAAATTAAAATCCTACATTAAGTGACCTTATTTAAATAGAGAGTGAAAGGTCGTGGGCGTAGGGGTCTTCACATACATAAAATTAACATATATCCAAAATCCAGAACTTATTACCACTGTTATTTGGATCTATGTGTGTTTGTGTTTGTGGGTGTGTATGTATGTATGTGTAAACGATCACCTACGACCACGACCTTAGTCACAATGTATCAATAAGTAAACACAACTATAGCATATGGTTTGATTTTTACAATTATTTGTTTCACATACTTTTTCACTTATCGTTTCTCCATCAATTTCAATGAATTTTGGCAGTACTCACAGTTTCTATGTACATATATATATGCATAATATATATATGTATGTATATGATGAGTATATATACTTTTCATTTCTTTACATTTTGATTAGTTTATCAAAAGCTTTTTTTAGTTTCCATCGCAGAGGAGAGATTACTTGGGGCTAGAATAGTTATTTATGAATAGTTTTTTATTTCGTATACCCAACTCTTAAGTGGTAGTTAAAAAGAAATAAAGAAAAACAAAAACAAAATAAAAAGAATATTTGAAAACTACATAAGTACCTACCTACCTACCTATACAATATGTATATCCCAAATTGATTTTGCATTATATAATTCTAGTCACCTAAACGTATTCCTTTTTTCATGCATGGCAACAACAACAAGGAATTCCTCTCACTAAATCACTTTAAACTAATTGATTTTTAAAAAATTAATCATAATTTCCTGCTCCGCTCTCTATCCTCTATTATAACCCAGTAAAACTCTATATTCGTATGTATATATAAATATATATATAATCTTCGTTTCTGCGTATTTTTCTTCTTCTGTTTTGTTATTGAACTTGTTTCTTTAATTTGCATATATGTAAATGTTTAGTTTATTTCCATTTTTTTTTCGTAATAATAATTTAATAATTTATTATTGTGCTGCTGTTGTAACTTTGGAATATACGATCATGTATATAAAATATTTAATGCGGTTACTATAATCTAACAACTTTTGCTCATTTGTATAAGACCAACCCACCCACAACAAGTTTAATAGCTGCTCTCAAGTATATCGAAGTGTTCAGAGACACTACGTACACGTATGTCTATGTCTATTGTCGATCTCATGAATCTGAAGTCTACCAATTTCCATTGAAATTATACATTCAACCATTCCATTTCTATCTACTATATGTTCAGTGCTTTACTTTCAAGTATTAAAGGCTACTCCTTCATGGCATGATGGACTTACTATATACATACATATATTTATAATGCTTTCGACTCAAAACTACCATAAATACATTCATACATACATATGTTTAATTGCTGCGAGTATGTAGAGCATTCTGCGAAAATTAGATAAACAAAAAAGGCTTCTATTTCTCCATATGTAATTGTATAATATACTATATACGTATATATACATACATCTATATATATCCTTCTCAGCTATCTAATACCTGCTTTAATGTATGTTCATCTCTCTTCATTCAACTAATCAAATTGTTTTATTTTATTAATAATTTTTAAAATTACAATTGTTTTAAGGGATTGTCTTATCAAAAATTTACATGATTATTATTCTTTTTTTTCCCAACTTTTTTTTTCTTTTCATTTTGTTTGTGTCTTCTTCGACGTGATTGCAAAAAATCCACAAAATATATCAAATTAAACCAATACAAATAACCTTGGTTACGCTCTCGCCCCGCCCTCTCCATCAACTTATCACATCAATCAACAATATGCTTGATACGCGCTCGAACAAAACAAAAAAAAAACTCAATTATGAACCATCGTCACACACCACCCATCGATAAATTCAAAAATTATGCTGGATTTGGATAAATATCGAACTGATTCGTTAACCGATGTACGCCGCCCCACTCATCCTTACATACATATATACATTGCCATATCTACCCATTTATACTTATATATATATATATATATATATATATACACATAAACACAAACACGCACGCAAATACACACACGCACATAAAAATGTGACGAACACTCGAAACGGTTTTACGTTACGACGATTTTACTACGTTACACATTGCAAAAAACAAAAATCCGAAAAAAAAAAAATCACAAAAAAATGTAACAAAATTTGGTTTAATGAAATGAAAATGAATTACCACTGTTTACTGATTAAAACGTATTCGTTCTCTGAAATGCAATTCATTGGATATTAATATATATACATCGACAAATTGAATCGTTACTGATAACTGAATAACGAAAACCGTATACACCGAAAATACCGAATTGAATTTCCATTCATAATCAATCTATGTGTGTATACGTGATTGTACTTGTACATATATAGTCTGTTCGATCGACTTAGAACATCGGCTGTTAAATCAAGCAGACACTTTCCAAGGAATGTTCCATCACGTTCAACCTTTCACTCTGGTGAGTTTTCTGTTCACTTATTTTTATTAGTTTTAATATGAAATACGTTAATTTTATTCACAAAACCTAAAAAAACAAATACAATCCGAGCATAGGCTAAAAACAAAAACAAAAAAAAATCGCAATTTTCAAAAACCTCAATACCTATTTTCTATTACTGCTACTACTATTACTTCTACTTCTACTACTTCTATTTGTGTTTCCGATTTAAATTTTAATTTTATAATTTTCGTAACGATTTATCAATATTTCTCATGCTGCATCCAAAATCTAAAATGGCAACTTAATCGATCAATTGCCTCCTGCACGTACATACCTACATATATGTATATGTATATGTATACACTACATCGCATTCAAGCGTCGTACCTATTGATTTGATTTGCCGAATCGAATTACATACATATATATTACATTTATTATTAAATATATTTTCTATCGACTTTTATATTTAGATGAGTGTATGTTTATTTTAATTTTCGTGCTTTCGTTCGTTCGTTCGTTCGTTCTTATTACAACTCATCGCTTTTCATTTTAGCGGTTTGCGCATTTCTCATGCACGTGTGTCTAAGTCATAATGTTTACCGAGTATTATGCATAATCCTTATAATTGATCCTAAATGTATTTATGTACGTGTGTCTTTAGAAAAAAATAAAATAATAATATTAAAAAAAAAAAAAATAATACGAAAACGGATGGAAAACTATTCATAGCAACACTTTCCTAGTTAATAATTATTCTAATGGTGATCCCAAGCAAAGAACGACTGGATCATATTTACTATTATATATACATATATCTAACACTTAGATGACGAATTATATTTTATTTTTTATATATTTATAAATTTTTATTTTATTATGTATCTTTCGAAAAAGTGACGTGCAATGAATCTGATGATATTTTACAAAAATCCAAAGGACGTTGCCACTCGTGTTGGTTAACGGTATTTTGAGGTGTGATCAAAAAGTAATCAAAGTTCTAATTTATAAGTATTTACAAAAATGATACGAAAAGAGGCCAAATATCGTGTAAGAAAACTTTGAAATTCTTTACATTTTAAAGTGTTACATTCATAATGGAAAGAATTCCTTGAAACACGAATAGAAAGTTCGGTTTTCATTGTTCTTGGTTTTACATTGGAATTGTATTTATTGGTATAAAGGAAATCTTTTGATCACACCTCGCATAGAATAAATTTTTAACTAAATTAAGTACTTAATTAACTATTTATGTCTGTACATTTTGTACAGAGAAACAACAAATCAAGTCAGTTTTTTATTTTAGAATATATGTTTTTGTAGTTCCTTCGAGGTAATCTGGTAATCGCCTCTAATAAATTAACTATGATATCTATAGGTCAAACCAGAGCACGAAACAACACAGCGCTGGAATACACTGGAACAAGTGGAGCATCCGGCGACTCATCCCATCCCGGTCGCATGAGCTTCTTTTCCAAACTGTCCTCACGTTTTAGCAAACGGTAAGTACAGCTCAACTATTTGCAAAAATTTATTTAAAATAAAATGTAAAAAAGAAAAAAAAACAAAATTGCCAATTTTCTTTCTTCATTTAACGTGTAATTACAAGAAAAGCAAATGCAGTTAAAAAATTCAATTTTACATTACTTTTACAACTACATGAATATTATAATTTTTGTGAACATATTTGGAAAAAAAAACAAAAACAAAAAATGTTTCTTATTTTTGTTTTATGTTTCATTGTTTTACTTTTCTTTTTGTTGTTATTTTGTTTCATATTATTTTCATTTGCATATTAATTACAACACATACTCATATGTATGTAAGTATGTCTTAATGTTTTGTACAAAATCCATTCAGCAGGGTTTCATACAGAAGAATGACATATTTTCGTAAACGCACCTCTTGATAAGAAATATCGCTACAGATATCGCCAATATAACGCAATTCGGAGTAAAGATTTAGTCACTCATAAGTATAATATCAGAAATTGGGGATCAAATTTTTTAAGTATTTACTGGTCGATAAGCTATGGCAAGAATAATTATGTATTTATGGACTATATACAATATATATTTAATTGAGAAGTCTGAAATGAATTCTTTCAGTTTATAGCCATTTAAATTTTTTAATTGTCTGATCCATCTTAATATAACACAATGACAGTACACTCTTTCATTTAGTATAAAAGCACATACTACTACTAATTGAACCTTCCGCATCGTTAGATTAAATGACTAAATTTCCAAAAGCAAGAAATTATGTAAATTTGAAAAGACCAACCTATTAAGTGAATAGTTGTTTCCTTTTTGTAAAACTTTATAATTTAGTATAAAATCTCTAATCAAATGGGTTGTTAAATAATTACCACTTAACATTCAAATAAATGCACTTATTCAGCACCAAATCCTTTGAGAATGCATAATGATTTCATCTAATTCTTGAAATTCAATGAATTATAATGAATGAACCGAAATACCGAGTCGAATTTTGTGTTTTCTATCTCAGCATACCATCTTATTATATTTTATAAAATTTAATTTGTTTTATTTAAATAATAGTCCGATTCTCGTTAAAAGTGAATTGTAAATAAATAATATCAATTTCAAAAGCTTAGCTTTTTGCCTCACTTTGCTTAAGTTCGATATTATAGCAATTTTAAAAAAAATTCAGTAGAGAATTTAGAAAAATTAGTGAGTAGATTCAACTTATGTATGTATTTGTCGAATAGTTTAACCATTTAGCATTGATCTAAAAGAGGCATATATACATAAAAACGATATATATATGTAGGTATGTTGTACATATAATCGGTTCAAAAAGTTCTTGAATTTCTTGATTAACGGTTAATAAATAAATCATCACGGCATTATTCACTTGGGGGTGGTTAATTAAGACTTCTTTAAGTGATTGAGAGAGAGTTACAGAGAGAAAGAGAAGTAGAGCATGAGAGAATAATAAAAGGGCAACGACAATCTAAACGGTGTTCCCCCCACAACCAACGCGTTGAAGATAACAGTATGCTTTCCGCCCAGTCCCCCAGTAGCACCTCCCCGCACGCTGCTAACGTCACTAACAAACAGTTATTTTTTGATCCATTAATATAACAACGATAGATGAGAGAGCACTTACATTTTTTTTACTTGCATGACGAGAATTATTATGGCTCTATGTTAAATTTTATTATTTTTATATTAAACATTTATTATTTTCTTTTAATTCTATATACATATGTATATTTCTTTTACTAATATTTAAAGATGTAATGCACCTTTTATGTGGTTTAAAATGAAAATGGCTTTTCCTTTTATTCTTATTATTTTTTGTTTCTTGCTCTTTGTTTTTCAATTGAAAGTTAAAAAAACAAGTAAAAAGGAAAGTATGTATGAAAGCATATACATATGTATGTACTTATGTACATATGTATATAGAACGAACACATACATAACGTATGTACTTAAAGGTCGACGCATGCATTTTATACATACATTTTTTAATCAATCTGTATCTGTATTTAGTTAGCAAAATCAACCATAAGAATATATATATATATACATATATACATATATGTATATATATCCAGAAATTGTAACCCATCCCGTATGTGGTTCCAGCTATACATATATACATACATACATATAGTGAAAATGTGGCATCCGATTATATATATAGAGTCAGTGTTATCGTTCAAAAATGGGTCACGTGCGTTTGTTGTGTTGCTGTTTAAACAAGAACAAAACGAATTAAGCATTAAATTAATTAAAACTAATACAAAATTCTAAAGAGCATAAAAACGATTCTGATACAAAACCTAATAAATACATACATACAAACATACATACATACATACAGAGATGCGTACGAAAATAACGAAAAGATTAACGGAACCTGCCAAGTACAAGCTTCAGTTGTTGAGAACTCAAAATGTCCAAATCGGTCGCTTCCTCTCTGTGCTCTCCAAAATCTCCGTCACCCTTATTAGTGTCGTCTTATATTTTGAAAAATCGTTTTTAGATTGAATTTTTTTGTTTTTTTTTTTAATCTATATAGATACATTATTTATACCCACGATTGCTTTATATATTATATGACTATCGTAATTCTTATGTTTCTTCATTATGTCATCACACTGTTTAGGAAGGCTTTGTTGTTTTCGTCCTTTTTTTCCTTATACTTTATTCAATTTTAAATTTTCCAATACATTATGCAAAAAAAAAAAAGAAAATGATAAAACAAAGAAAAATAAAAAAGATGAATTAAAAGAAAAATGATTATCCGATTAGTTTAAATTAAAATATTGCGTTTACTTTTCTTTTCCAATGAAGAAAAAAAAAAAAAAACAAAAAAAAAAAAAAAAAAACTTGTACCATTTTTCCGTTCTATTCTTATCTGTTTTCCTTGGTTTCATTTCTCGTATTTGTTTTTTTTTTTTTTACCCATTATTAATATTTTTTCCAGCCGTGAATAATTTGTTTAAAATTTTTTCTTTAATTTTAGGCCAAACCAGTAATTAACAAAACAAGCATTAACTACTTCTTGTTAATAGTTCTAAAAACTGAAACTGAAACAAACGATTCCCCCATAGAGTAAACGCGCGTGACGGAGAGATACAGAGAGAGATATGATACAGAGCAGAGAGACAGATTACAAATTACTGATCACAGATTACAGATCATATCCGTATCGTGTCGTATCGGATCGGTTCGGATCGGAATGGAGCGGATCGGAACGGAATGGGTCGATCGTTTGTGAATTTCGATTTGCATTTGCTATGCACCGATTTCTCAAACACAAATCAAATCCGATTTCGATTCCGGTAACGATTTCGATTCCGATTCGTTAACCCCTCCAAAAGCGACAACGTTGAGTTCCGTTGCGTTATCAAATCAATTCACACATGCGCCTATGTTTTATTAAATTTATTAACTAATTATACATTTACATTTATATAAATTAAAATACATGTATTTAAAAGTAAATGAACAACAAACAGGAATCGCCAATTCTGTGTTTTCATTGTTTGTGAAGCAATAAGATGCGATGCGTAAAGAAGAAAACAGGCGAACAAAAGATTAAAGCAAAAACACAATTAAAGCAAAAACAAATAAAAAAAATTTAAAATCTAAATTGAAATTAACCTAATCTGAGCACTTTTTGCTATCACTGTCACGATTATGGATTATACATTATTAGTAAATATTACACCCACGGGTACTATCTACATATATTTACATATGTTAATTGTGTATGGCAATTTTAGTTATAAAGAGAAAAATTGTTATAGATGCGAGATCTTGTGGAATGATGCTATACAAATTAAATTGCTCTAACAAAAGATGAAATGAATACACTATAACGAAGTTGCAACTTTTGTAACAATTTGATCTTAAATTTGATTTAGCAATGCGCTTCTTCTCTGTATGTATGCATGTGTTTGTATGTATAAATTTAGATTTGTATATCAATTGAAAATAGCTATTGAAACGAATTGTATCTGTCGATCATACAATCAAAGTTAACGAACGAATTAACGTATTAGCAGTTTGCAGTTGATCAATCAAATTTACGTACTCTACAACTACAACTATAAAACTAAAACTAAAACTAAAGCTAAAGCGATAACTATAACTATAACTATAACTAAAACTGAAGCTGAAGTCTAAGCGCATAAAACAAAGAGCGTAATATTAGCATTTTTAAGAATACCATCAATACCAAGTAGTCACAGAAAAGTAAAGAAATTATACTTAATCTAAATCAAGGATAAATAATGTATTAGAACTTGTGCATGTGACCATTTTATTTGTACAGATGATTATCTATAAATCGTGTTATCATCGAGCACCTTCAGTGGGTCGATAAGTAGTTATTATACATATATACAATATATATATATATATATATATATATATATATATATATATATATACATATTAAGTTTCAAAGAAATAATAATACATTATTAAATAAATTAGTAATTTAATAAAGGCATAATAAATTATGTTAACCATGTATTGTGGTCAAGCAGCAGCTACAAATTTGAACACAAATGCAAGTTTTTTAATTTTATTACATAAATAATGGTTGCAAAATATATAAGTATTTAATTACAAGGAATATCGCCAGATAATTATCAAGTTCGCAATTGGAATATTAAAGGTTAAGACTTATAGTGCAATTTGTAATCGTACTAAATTATAGTGCAATATAGTACGAGTTTATCTATTTGACTAGTCGGTCAGCTAAAAGAGGTCTGTGAGTTTAAGTTCTTGACGTGAGTTGCAGTCGGAGTATTATGCATTTAAAAAGAAAGGGGAATTCCTTTTATCTATGAATTATTTTAATTGACATCATTAAATTTTATATAAATACTAATATTTCATAGTTCTAATATCATCAGTGTTAGGATGACACTAGTTAGTCGTCCGTTTAGTTTTCTTACAAACATTCATCAGGTTATTAGTAGTGCGTTGATAATAGTTTTAGTTGATTAATAATGCTCTAAGTAGTGTTCTCTTATCTTACACATTTTACATTATTACAGTACATCCACCACGGAAGAAGCAGCAAAACCACGCGTATTGCGCTTTACATGGTCCATGAAGACAACATCACCATTAATGCCCGATCAAATAATGCAAAAGATTCGTGAGGTGCTCGATCAGAACAATTGTGACTATGAGCAACGGGAGCGGTGAGTGATATAATAACTGAAAGATATGTATATATGATTCTAAAATATGCTTTTTTATTAGATTTGTACTTTGGTGCGTTCATGGTGACCCAAATACGGATTCGCTTGTACAGTGGGAAATAGAAGTCTGCAAATTGCCTCGACTTTCTTTAAATGGAGTACGCTTTAAGCGAATCTCTGGTATGTGTGTAAATCTATATATATTCCGAACAACAATTAATAAACTATTTTTTTTTATATAGGCACCAGCATTGGCTTCAAGAACATTGCGTCTCGCATTGCTTTTGACCTACGGCTGTGACTTAACCAAACCAACAACGAGGGAAGCACCGATGCCGCCACTGTCACTGTCGCTGATACCACTCAAGATGACACCTTATCCACTGCCGACTGTAACATGGCCAGAAGCAGCTCTAAGCTGTCTGAGCTATCACTTTTATGTCGCTCATTAACCAGTCAGCAGGGATCTCAACGGCGCAAAAAGAGCAGATTGTCTACCGGAGGCAATGATGACCAAAAGAAGTCCAGGTCACTTTTGTCAGCTTTTCATATGTACTCGCCCTTTAGCTCTAAAGAAAATGTAGAGTCGCGCGAGGTGCTACCAATGGTACGACCATCCGACTATAGTTTCCCCCAATCTGTTGACATGCAATCGGCCAGTAAATCAAGAGAGCCAGTGACCACACCTCTCTATGTTGATTTAAATCCAATAAATGCCATTTTGGAAGAGGAAGGCGAGAGTGTTGTTCCCACTAGCAAGCCAATGAACACAATGAAAGTTACTGGTATCGGTGTAAAAAAGGATAAGAGTGGAAGCGATAGTGACGGAGGCGGTGGCAACCGATTGAAAAGAAACATCAAACATACTGGTAGCCTTATTGTGCGAAAATTGAGAGCCTCACGTCATGGGGCAGGAGGAGGAGGAGGAGGAGAAGAAAGAGATGCAGGCAAAAAGGATGCTAAATCAACCAATTCAAACGAGTCGGCGGCCGGCCCAAGTGCCAATGCCATGGATAATGATAACGAGAAACCAAACACCATACAAAATACAACAACAACAACAACAAAAACAACAACACCAATGCTACGCACCACAACTCTCTAATTATAATGGAACATGGACATAGCATTGCAAAATTCATAATTTTAGTAGGGGGGGATTGGGTCCGGGATAGTAGTGGGAGGGGCGCCTGGATGCCCTAAGCACAGACAGAATCTCAAGTAAATTAATGCTTAATGCTAGCATCTCTATACGTTGAATATACATAAATTTGCATACATATAGATATATATACATATATATATATATATATCGTTCAGATGAACTTCTCTATCTACCAATATGTTCACGCATGCACAAAAACGCACCCACACCCCAATCAATATAAACGCACAGTCAAACATATATAAATACATACAGACAGACATACATACATACATACATACATACATACAAACAAACATGCAGACATATTTTGATAGGAATATAGACATAACCATATGGTGACTAGAAGATCGAACCCCAGGTTCATTCCTTAGTATCAGCAGATGGTTGGAAAAAGGAAAAATCGCAAGAAATCATTAAATTAAAAACAAAATTCAATTCATTTAATAATAACAATAATAAGAATTATAATAAATATTTAACGAAAACAAATCAATGCTCTATAAACTGCATTTATCCAGTGAAACGATTTTTTTTGTATATTTCTTTGTTCATTGCGCTTGTTTAAAAAAAAAAAGATAAACACGAGAGAGTAAACCAGAAACCGTGCTGATTGTTTCATTTTTAAAGAATGTTAAACGAAAATATAAAATAAATTAAAAAAAATAAAATAAAAACAAGAACACGCGCATTTAGAAGCATACATGAATTGGATGGAGCAGCATTTCAATGTGAGCTTCAGTATAGAATTGTTGATAGTCGTGTAGTTTCACTGATTGTGTCAGACGAATTGAATAAAAAGCCAACAACAATTCTAGTTATATGCCAAAAATGTATCTTTTGTAATTGTACAGAACTGTACTGTTTCTCTGTTAATAGGCCAGTGGTATTTGTTTGTATGGGAGTGGCATTAATACATCATACAAATATTTATATGGTACTAGTTGAATAAAAATCCGATTAAATTGTAAAGACCTTGGATCAGTTAATCATTTCAATTAGAAAGTATATACATGAAACCACTATGTAAATCCATTTTGATCCTCCTAAACAAAAGAAACACTGATCTCAATTGAGAACTAAAAGACGATCATTGATCCTAACTGATTCAACAGGTTTGTGGTTGTTAAAAAACGAAAAAGGAGGAAAAAAAACACAAAGTATATAAAGAAATAACAAAAATCAGTCTTTGAATACCTATGTATATCTACATATAATAACATTTAAAGTTATATCATGCAGAGTGAATATGTGTGCTATGATTTTATTGCTATTGCTAAATTATCGTATTTGAGGAATCAAGAGTTTTCACCATTTTATATTCAATGTTATACCAACAACTAATGAAACTTTATAAAGTTAGGACTAGCAATGGACACACAGACAGACAGATATATACATACATACATATACATATATGGTAAAAGTATAAATATAAATACATATATGTAAAACACGCTCACACACAATGACACCAACAAACAATAATATATCAATAAAAATAAACCCAAAAAATAAAACCCCAATCACAGCAGAAATACAATTGTAAGTAGCTCGGTTTTTGATATTTCTTTGCTATCGACAATTTCTTTTGCACGCAAAGTAAAATTCATTTAGCATAACTGAGTAAAATTAACTTATTTGTGGTATTCAATTTTGTTTCCATGTTAGATGTAAACTGATAGTTTTGGCGCCAAGAGACTAAACGCCAAAGGTTAATTTAAATGAAAAACAAAAAAAAACGATATAAAATCATTATTTTAAACACCATTATTATTCATTATAATTATCTATAAATCAGAAATACGATGAATCCCAAAGTATGGAAGTTGAAAACATGTTGTAAGAATATCTGATATACATACATAGATGTTTTAATTAATAAATAAAAATGGCATAACTACATGAGAATTTTGTTATTCGTTATTAGAACGTTCAAAAGATGTGATTTAGTAATGGTACTACAGCTATTTCTATGTGGGAATGATCGGTTTAACGCGATCATAAGAGATCTAGAGCTCATCATCAAGACCGACGTCTTCTGGTGGAAAATCGCCCACATCCACCGATAATGGTGAGACAAATCCACCGTAGTTAGGAGCACATGTAAAGTATACTGTCCCATTAACACTGCAAAACCCGAAATGTCAGTTATCAAAATCCCTAATGATATGATTAAAGAAAATTTACCTTCCGTTGTTTTTTCCCAATGGTTCATCGTACTCTATGCCAATAAAGATTCCAGTCTTTCCCTCTAGGCTGCCATTATATCTAATTGTCCCACGACGTCTTGGATTACCCGGCACCGATACTTCGCAACGTGAACCAACTACACAAAGCTCCGCCCGCCGTTGCAACTCTTCTGCCTGTAATCGTCGTTTCTCCTCCATTTGTAGCATTTCCTCTTCATTATATTTCCCTAGGCGGTTCTGCTTTAGGAAATTGCGCACAGAATTCGATCTTTGCTCATATTGATCATTAGTCAGCTCGAACTTTTCAACTGTGCTACTGTCAAAGTCAAAACTGGCAAAACTATCAATAACATGAAGACGCAAGCCATCAGAATTGACGTAGAATCCCAACTGAGCGCCATCATTGTCCAACGTAGCCAGGCAATTGTCGCCTTTGTACAATTCTACTCTCATTGTACCCGCACTACCTCCGGTCAGTATCTCCAACTTGTTCTGTGAGTCACAAATACGTAAACCAATGAGAACATCTGCCATTCAATAAGCTGCGAAAGCAGCTATTAAAAAAGGATATGCATACCTTGAGTTGGGACACCGTCAAATCTTTTGCAAACTTGACCTCAAAGGCCACCGCATCGTTGTGCGAATTTGATACATTGGCCTTAATGTAATCTGATTGATTAATCGTTTGCAATAATTCCGACATTTGAGCTTTGTTTGAGTGTGAATGATATTTGTTTAGCTATGTTGCCAAGCTATTATCGTGGGTCTTTCCGGCTATTCTATCGGTCTATCGATTTCTAACTCCGATGGGAACCTTTGCACTGATTCCTTAAGTTCGTGAATATTTTAAAATATTATTTAATGGGCTTTACTTTTTACTTGTTAATTGTGTTATCTTCACTTTTTTCAAATGCAAAGTGAACAATTATTTGGGTTTTGTAAAACCAAATACAAATTTCAGTCGCTGTGAAAATTATAGCTATGCTATCGGTGTCGAATAAAAATAACGTAAGATAAAAGTAATGACATACATACATATTTCAAAATGCTCCTGTTCTAACATCTGCTTTTCTAAAAAGTTAACTTTTTATATTAGATTGATTGCTGGGTAATAAATTTACTAAAAGTCTTTTATTAAAGGATGAAGCATTTGGTGCATCATTGTTGGGAAATTGTGACAATTTCCTTATAAACGTCTATCGTCTATTTTAAGGCAGAATACATTTCTAATGAGTGCAAGTTTGTGCATTTTAAACTTAATATTACTTTTTTGGTGTTAGAATTGCTGTTTCTTAACTAGGGTATTGAAATTAGGATGCAGCTAAAATGTACGGACGAATATCCTCCACATCCAGAAGCTGTTCCGGTTCCACGCGCTCGCTACACATTGGGCATTCACCATTTTCCGAGAGTATACTGTAAGAGGGAATTAAATCCTAAGTCATAACAATAAAATTAAAAAAATTCGACTTACTTCTCCATCTCGGAACGAAAGCAAAGAAAGTCGCACTGAGGACATGAAGTCATTTGTTGTTTAATGATATGCTGACCGGTGGCTATGCAGATGGGTAGAGTGGTTTTGCAGCTATAGCAAGTTACTTCCATGTTGGCTAAATTTGCATCACAAATTGGACATTCCATGGTCTCGTCATCGATCTCATCGCGAAGGTTTTTGATACCCTTTGGAGCTTTGCGGACAATCGATTCGATCTTCTTTACATAGCGAGTATCCAATTGATTGCGATAATCTGGACGCATCAGCATCGAGGCAAACACAAAAGCGGACTTTTTAAGACCCGCTCGATGACATTCAATAACAGTGGATGTCAAAATGGGAATGATATCTAGAAAAACATTAAGGATAGAGAACATATTGTTTGTCAATGCATTGCAATAAATTCTCACGCTCTGGAAACTGGGAAATGCAAGTGGCCACTTGTACAAGAAGCTTAGCGGCCAACAGATGATTTCCAAGTTTGACATGAATGCGAACCAAGGTATAGCGATGGAGCAATATCAAGTTATGACGCATTTCAGCGGTTACTGATAAATTATTTCGACGTAACTCTTGGTACATAGAATAAAGCAGATCTCTGGCTGATTTATAGTTGCCTGCTAATTGCTCCTGATTAGCAATAATTACGGCCGTCTTAGCGGCATCCTTATAGTGTTTCCGTGCCATATATAAACGAAACAGATAACGTGGATCTTTAGGAGCTCCATCGAGTTCACCTAGTAAAAATTCAATCAATTGCGATGCCAACTGCTCATTGTTAGATGTAGCTACACAATCAATAGCCAACGAGAGGGCTTGTTCTTCTTCATTGCTAAAAGCTGATGCCTTAAGAAGGAACCTTAATGCCTTAGTGAAATCCCTAGCCAAGAAATAATATTTTCCTGCCAGCAACGTATACTTCTCACTCTCAAAATAGTGAGCCAGGGCTAGATAATTGGATGATTTCACGTTCTCCAAACGTTCCAAAAGCTCACCGTGGCGACGTAGTTTGTTATGACGCTGAGCCAAAGCAAATGCCTCTTCAACGCATCCGCAAATGATAAGGAACTGAAGTGCTTGTTCAATGTCGCCAATTTTCTGATAAAACTTGGCCAGCAATTTAGCTGAATCCACAGAGCGGGATTCTAGTACAATTTCCGATGCTGCATGTGGGTCACATAAATGCTCCAAATATATTCTAACACAAGCGTCCAAGTCCCCGGCAATACGGTAGCTTCGAATGGCCTCTTCGAAGTGGCCATCTGATTCCTTGGCTCTAGCATAGGCTGCATGTAATTTACTGCTTTTCACTTTGGATAGCACATTGTTTGCCTTGTTCCACATCTTCAAGGCGATGTAGTGGCCACATGCCTCATCAAAGTAACCACCCCGTTCGTAAAGTCCGGCGGCCTCGGTAATATGACCAACAGTTGCCAATAGCTCAGCACAATCAAAAAGCAGTTGCTTATCCTGCAGTTCCACAGCGTATTGTATCTATATGTGATGTATAAAATTCTTATTTAGAATCTAGTTTAGAATATAGTTAACTACAATTGAGAGATTAATCTTACGCCGCGTCGAAAGTCTCCTGTACGTATAGATGTACGCGCAATGCCCATCTTGCAGAGACGCACATGTTCCTCGTACTCTGGAGACTTTTGCATTAATGTGGGCTTCAAAGCATCCTCGTTATTAATCAGATCTTCTTTGTAGCCTTTCTCGTAGTTGTACAAGGCGTCTGCATAGTTTCCACTAGCCATACAAATATAATACAGATTAGATACAAAGAGAGAATAGACTGGAATAGACTTCTTTACTTCTTCGTGTATAAACGTATTTTGATTGGTATTTACTCTAGTCGAATTCTTTTACTTAACCTTCCTACTCTCATTAATCGTAGAATAAATTTTGATCTTTATTCACCATTAAGGAATGGTTATATAGACTCACTTGAGTTAATGAACGGAATAAATCGATCAACCATTATCTACATAAACTGTTTTGTTCTATCCTATTCAGATTGTAACTAGATAAAAAAATCTGTCTTACGTGAATTCCAATTGCTGGGCATATTCTCTCGCTATGTAGGGTACCTCTTGTGGCTCATGTTTGTAGGCCAAGAGCAACGCTTGATCCCATTGCAGAAGGTCACGACATAACTCCAATGCGGCCTTTGTATAGGTACCTTTAAGTAGATAATCCTTGGCTTGTTCGAACTGAGATAAGAGCATACAACAGCATCCACTTAACATGGCTAAATCTTCCACATAGCGCAGCTCCTCCAAGGCATTCACCATGGCGGCATCGCCCAACTGTCGATACGCACGAATAGCTGCTCATATAGAAAACCAATTGAATGAGAACGCATGTGATAAATTGTCACAATATTACCAATTTCCGGCTCCAGATCAGTAATAGCCTGCTCGCCAAATTCACGCCAAGCACTGCTCATATTCATTTGTTCACACAATTTGTATGCTTCGTCAAACTTCTTAAGACGGATCAGAAGTTGTAGGTTATCCAATTGACTGTTACTCGGATTAATCACATGTGTGCTCAGGGATTGAGTCGCATATTGTCCTCCATCGATGTGGAGTGCCATTTCGCCAGCACATAGCAGCAATGGCAACTGTCCAGGATTTAACTTAGACTCGCCTACCTTTCGTGTGTGCATACCCTGGACAGAATGGCGAGCAAATACATGAGTAGTTACAATTTTCGCATCATAGGTAATGAATATATTTGGTTGGGTAAGATCCCAAAGACAGCCCAAACACTGTTTGGTCATATCTGCGATAAGCAAGGACTCCTCCATTGCCGGCAGAAATATATAACCCTGGGCATGATCATCAATGAAAATGGTTTTGGTTCCTTCAATATCCGTGAAGAGTTGGCGGATACCCATGCTGTGCCTAAAGATAGTGCAGCTCTCCCATTTTTCTAATGAAAAAAATATTAGATGGCCAATCTGCGAAGAAAAACCAATTGGATGGATGAATTGATATATAAGTTTAATATGGTAGAACTACCTACGTCTGTGGCAAAGACGAGCAACTCTTGAGTAAGTGCAAAGCAAGTAATCACCGCATCGTTAGGAATGGTCGGCAGAGTACTCGGAAATGTGGCCAGCAGTTTATCCTTGCAAGCGGGATTATCCGCACAAATTGCTTGAAGGATCAATTGGGGAGGACATAGAGCTGCGCAATAATCAGCATTCAAGTGCATACTGCTTATATTTGAAGGCAAATCACGTTCACTTAGTGGTCGCGGTTCTTCGCCCAGACTTTTACCAAGATCGTAGAACCAAACATGCTTGTCGATTCCAGCTGCCAGGTTGTATGGGCCAACGGCTAAAAAGGTGGGTTCCCCCTCCAGGGGCAGACGAAATGGAATGGATCTCGCCTTGTCGGGAGAATATATATAAATGGAAACTTCGGCCAAGCTGCTGAGCATCACAATCCGTGGAGCGGAGACAGCAAACATATGTGGGAGTTTGGTAACATAAGTGTAGACCGTGCCGCCACTGGTGGTAACGGCCAAGAGCTGCCCATCTGGCGACCAGTCAATCATTTGGACCCCCGCATGATCGGGTACAGTAATGATCCGTTCAGTTTCCTGGAGATTTGTTATCGAGTGAACTTTAATGCTGTGGAAAAAGAGGTGTTATTAAAATTTTTTTAATGTGAGCCACGGCTTACTTGTCATCTCCACAGGAGGCAACAATATCCAGTGAAGGGCAATAGGCTAGTCCGGTCAGCGTGTCCTTATGATTTTTGACTTGCCACAATTCCTGGCCCACATCCTTAGGGTGGGTGGAAATGGCCACGACATGCCCATTAGAAAAGCCTAGCAATATATAACCATCGCCAAACCATTTGTGCTGCAATAGGGATCCATAACGACTCTGAAATCCAAGCTCAGTGGGATTCTCCGGTTCCGGCAAATAGTACAGGAACAATGTACGCTTGCCTATTATCATGCTGATGGCATTATCCCCAGATATTCGTTCATCAGTTGCCATCTCGGCAAAGTATATATCAGTCGGCACATCTCGCAGTTGTACGACGCGCACAGTGTCTCCATCCTCGTTACTTAAAGAAAAACTTTTATCATCCGAGCCAAGGGCAAGCAGATTTTGAGCTGACCAAGCGCCGCATGTAATGCGCTTACTGTGCTTTCCTATCACTGGTGTCCGTTTTCCACTCCGATGATTATATATCGCCAAGTTGCCTCGTCCTGTACCCACAGCCAGTAGCTGGTCCTGCTTCGACCACAAAATGCAAGTGAGTGGATCTCTCAGTCCCGACTCCACACTTAATTTTTGTTGTGTTCCATAGTCCCATAGGGTAATGTTTGGCGAACCACTTGTTATAATGCCCAACAAATCTCCTTCGTTGTCCCATGCAAATCCTGAGCAAAGACTGTTTGTATAATGAAAAAAAATATTAAGAAACTTACAAAGATTCTTGGTCAATTTCGGAAGAGAAACTTACCCGGCAAGTATAAGCCGCTGAACCATTTGACCCTGCCGATTATACAATACCACGGAGCCGTCAGTTCCAGTGGTGGCCAGTAAGGCTCCTGCGCCCTTTTGCCAAATGAAGTAAACATCACCGATTCCGTGGGGTTCATCATATTTGTAGAGTATTTTCTCGAAAGACATTTTTTCCAACTATGGGATCAAACGGCACTCTTGCTATATATTAACTGTCTCATCCTACATTTTCACAATTTTCCGGGTTTTGTTTACGATAATTTTCCGTTGCTATGGCAGCAACAAGTTGAGAGAGTCAAAACAGAGAGGCGAAAAGAAAAGCTTTTTATTATCGATAACATCATAATTTCGTTAACATTGATTTTCAAATTTGGTTTCCATATTTATGTTATTAAAAGCAAAACACAACTTCAGCAACTCATTTAGGCATAGATTCATTTTCATAATTATAGTTTTAATAAGTTTGTTATTTAATTCAAGTTCGTATGCACGTTACAGGTTGTCATTCAATTCATCGATAGATGTTTAATAAACTGTCCGTTTCTTAACAGATGTTTTTCGCGATTTAATTAAAATACTATTGATATCGGTTGATTGCACATCACTAAAGAAACGCTATCAAATTTGGCAAGCAAAAAGGAGTTTGTTTTAAGGAAACAGGAACAATTGGGATAATTCATAAACATGTCAGATGATTTACCAGAAGCCTTTGACTTGGTAGTAATGGGGACAGGTACGATTAACAAACAATGAACTCTGCCAGAGTAGCCAGGACAAAAAGCTCGATGAGTCATAATATTGATTTCCAACCTCTCTTGAAAGGTTTTACGGAATCCTGCATTGCTGCTGCTGCAAGTCGCATTGGAAAGTCTGTGCTGCACCTTGATAAAAATGAATACTATGGCGGCGATTCCTGGGGCTCCTTTAGTTTGGATGTCCTATGTTCTCTATTTGAGAAAGAGGCGAATGATCGATCCGCTTTGCGAAACGCCAGCTATATTTGGCATAACATAGCTGTAGCGGAAGACGAAACACCATTAGCCTGGACACGGGATGCGCTTCTGGCCAAGTCACGTCGTTTCAATTTAGATCTCTGCCCACGTGTGCTATATGCAGCCGGAGAGCTCGTTCAATTACTGATCAGCTCAAATGTGTGTCGTTATGCAGAATTCCGAGCCGTCGATCATGTTTGTTTAATTAATGATGGAGAAATTTTATCAGTGCCTTGCTCAAGAAGCGATGTCTTTAACACGAAAATCCTTACAATGGTGGAGAAGCGATTGCTGATGAAATTCCTGATGACCTGCCAAGACTATGGCGTGGACAAGCTAAATGAAGATACTTTGGCTTTCCGAAACCGTAAGTTTGTCGAGTATTTGCAAGCGCAGCGAGTTACAGAGAAGATTGCCTCATGTGTAATGCAGTCTATTGCCATGTGTGGGATCAATACCACATTTGAGGAGGGCATGGAGCGCACCAAACGATTTCTGAGTAGTCTAGGCCGGTATGGCAATACACCTTTCTTGTTTCCCATGTACGGCTGTGGTGAGCTGCCACAGCAGTTCTGTAGACTTTGTGCGGTTTTCGGTGGAATCTATTGCCTTAAGCGCTCGGTAGATACCATAGGTGCGGACAGCCAATCCCAGGAACTTTTGTTGAGTTGTGAAGGAAAGACACTGCGTGCCAAACATTTAGTTTCTGCACCTGCCCATTTACGGGTTTCGGACAATTACCCAATGCCTTCGAGTTTCCCACACATCTCTCGAGGATTGTTTATAGCCCTCAGTCCATTAGGCAATGAGGAGATAAATAAAGGTGGCGGAGGAGTTAATCTTCTGCGTCTGCTGGCTGATGGAGGGTCTCGTGAAGCCACTGTTATTCAACTCTCTCACTATTCTGGAGTATGTCCCGAAGGATTATGTAAGACGGATTAAATTAACTGCATATCTCTCCATTTATTCGAAGTTTTATGCTTTTCAGACATTATCCATATAACAACGCCCGCTCAGAGTGAAGATCCAATTGCTGACTTAGCACCATTTACATCACAGATTTTTCCAAATACATCGCAAATAGTTTTCAGTGCCCATTTTACTCTTACTTCGGCACAACCCTTTGAGGGCAATGCAACGCAATTACCTATATACTGCACAAGTGGACCTGGTTATGAGTTGGACTACGATTCAGCCATTGCTGAGGCTCGTTGCATCTTTGGGAAACTCTATCCAAATGAGGATTTCTTGCCACGTGCTCCGGATCCGGAGGAGATTGTGATTGATGGCGAGGATCCCAGTGCTTTAAATGAACAAAGTTTACCAGAAGATTTGCGAGCTCATCTACATGATATGCACCTGTCGACTGAAGATCAAGGAGCGAACTAGCATAACATTTTCCCTCTTAGATTTAAACACTTCCAAAAATCCAAAGTTTTTGAAATATTTTTAACTTTTGATAAGGTTTTCTAAAAAATTTATATATAAGATTGAGTACAGTTGTATATATATATATATATATATATTTATATATTTATTATGTATAATTATTAAAATTACTAGGCATATATTTTTTATGTGTATGTGCTTGTGTGTTATCTATGATAAATAAACTTTCCAAAAATATGGATTGCAATGCATCAAATATATTATTTATCTTTCTATGTATATGTATATATATATGTGTGTATATATATTGCTTGACTGCTTTTTCTATTTCTCAGAGTAGTTTTGTGCTTTATTAAAGAAAGTAATAATTAGGAAGAACATAAAATTGTTAAATTCTAAAGACTTTGATTAGGATGGCTCTATAAATTCTACTTTATAAAAATTGTAAAGTTTTACTTTAATTATTAACTTCAATTATTCTTTTTTCAGTCATTTTAGATTGCCATCAACAATATTCGATACTCAAATATCAACAAGGAAAAATATAGCCAAATATGGGAGCTGGCCAACATGGGCAGTGAATATTAATAATACAGACGGCAGGCAGCCAACTAATATAACTTTATCGAGCAGATACTATACATATATCAATATATTGTAAACGCTTTACGGTAATATAGAGGAATTAATGCATTCCAAATATCCAGAGTAAAGGATTAAATAAAGAAAAATTAATGCTGGGTTAAGGGTACGCACACATTATGGTTGAGGATTTTACAATCTAATCTTTTTTTTTTTTTAAAAACAACGTTTCCATTCCTGCTTCCTTATTTTTCAATGCATTTTACATTAAAGCTTTTCGTATTTTCGTTTCACTTTTAGCATTATTCTTTTGCTGGATGAGATTAGTGAGATAGATAATTAATTTGATATTTCAGTTACTTTCTTTTATATCTTAATCAGGTTATTATTGATATTTTGTTGGCGTTTGCGCTTTGCATTCATTGCATCTACAATGGGCTGGCGCTTGGCATTGTATTTCTTATTTAGTTGTTCGATTTCCAGTTCCATTTCGTGATCAATATTACTTAGACGCTGATGAAGATCATCGAAGGTGAGAAACTTGAGAAATTCAAATTCACCCTCAACATATGCATGGGATTGTGTGTGCAAATGTTGATTCTGATATGCGGGAGGTGGTGGAGCAGGATTTGGGTTAGGAGTTGGGGCAGGCTGATTATTATGCAAAATGTTCTGTTGATTGTTAACGGCAATTATTTGCTCATTCATTAGCGGATATGCCATTACCATGTGCTGTTGCTGGTGTTGCTGTAGTCCGTACTGATTTATGGCAGAGATTTGTCGGAATTGCATTTCCATGTTATGTTCCCAGTTGTTGGCGTCATTGGCTCCACTGGCCAGATGCTGATGCATTTCCTCTTGCTGTTGATTCTGTTGTTGTTGTTGCTGCTGCTGCTGCTGCTCGGCAGCAGCTGGGGAATATTCTGACGTCATAGATTTCTCTCCAATATTTTTGCGCTCAAAGTGATCTAAGAACTGTGGACGATACCTATATCGTGGCTTTTGGTCGTCACTGCGCTTCGCCGTTGTGGAATCGTCAGAATCAGAATTTATAACCATTGTGCCTAAAAGCCATAAAATATTTACTACTAGACTAATTAAACTAAAATATTTTATCCATTTGCTTACCCAAATTGGATTCCAGTTCAACCATAGTGCCAGAATCTACTACTGCCACCTCACCAGACGCAGGAGATGGGGCTGATGGTGCCGTTGCAAGAGCGCCTCCAGCGCGGCCTATACCGCCCGGACCTAGTGTACCATCATCAATATCCTGTTCAGAATGTGCTATCATTGTTGCATCCGATGCGGACGATTGCTGGTATTTGCCAAATTTCTCTGGCACCAATGTCCCTTCGTCAATGAAGGTTTTAACTGTGCCACTGCCCCCGAATTCTGTTTCCTCCTCGTGTTCTGGAAGTAACATGTTAGGATCCTGACAGGCGAGACTTTTTGCTTGATTGATGACCAGGGCCATGCCAGCTGCACGTGTAGCTCTCTGTTGTTCTCTTATGGAGCATGTTTCTTCCAGCATGGGTTTTAATATACTGCGATGTTTGGCATTGCGTATGAATTCATGCTCAAGGAGATCTGTGGCTGTTGCTCGTTCATCTGGATCCTTAACTAAGCACTTGCTAACAAAATCGATAAATTCGGTGGTCCATCTATCTGGCTCACGAAACGAGGGCGGTGGCTTCTGTGGAATCATAAATATCGCTCGCATTGGGTGGATATCACCATAGGGCGGTTTGCCTTCGGCCATTTCCAGAGCCGTGATACCTAGTGACCAAATATCTGCCACACAATCGTAGCCAATCTCCTCGATGACCTCCGGGGCCATCCAGAAGGGTGTTCCAATCACAGTATTTCTTTTGGCCATTGTATCCGTAAGCTGGCCGGCGACACCGAAGTCCGCCAATTTGGCATAGCCCTCCGTATTGAGAAGGATGTTCGCCGCTTTGATATCACGATGGATCTTGCGACGCAGATGCAGGTATACCAAACCCTTGAGCGTATCAGACATAATGGTAGCGATTTCCTCCTCTGTTAGAGTCTTCTTGCGCAGACGCATTATGTCCGACACACTGCCGGCACCGCAATACTCCATGCATATCCATAAATCATACTGCTTAAAATAGGATCCATAGTAACGGACCACATAGGGAGAGTCACATTGTTGCATAATTGAGATTTCCTTGATAATCTCATGCAGGTCGGACTCGACAGGCACCAGCTTAATTGCCACTATTGAGCTGCTTTCCTTGTGCACAGCTTTGTACACAGAACCGTAGCTGCCCTCGCCCAATTTGTACATAATGTCAAATACCTTCTCGGGCGGCTGCAGCAGCGACTCCTCTGACAACTTCTTCAACTCGCCATTCGAATTGGACGACATTTTTTTTTATTGTTGGGCTCTATTTCCCACCACAAACGCGTGACACAGACAAAGCAATAATAATTGACGATGGCGGGCCGTTTGGCGTTCAATTTAATCACAAAAATAAATATATTTTCTTACAACAATTTGTTCTTTCTTTGTATTAGAGATGAGGATAATTCATGTATCTGTGACTTGCCACAAGAATTTAAAAGTCACTGGTAACAGTAGCGGCAAACTATTTTAGACTTGTGATATTTGGGGTTCATCATTTCCATCAGTATCATAGCAATATTTATTGAACGGATAGTATATTTTTAAATACTATTCAAAATTTTTGAATTTATACGCACAGTTTATGTTCACATATGTATTTATTTATAGTCACCGTGAATGAAAAATAACATTTTCTCTCTACATAATCGATAGCATTTTTATCCGATAACAAAAGAATTTTTGAAAATAGGCAGACTCGAGGAAGATTTTGATGCTATATAAACTTTAAAGTTTCTATTATGAAAATGATCAAAAATTACAGTTAACAGTTTTTTTCTTATTACAACAAAAACAACGGTATAAAAAGATATATAAAAAAGTACACCAAGTGTATTATTTTGTCCTTAGCAGTAAATACATTTTTATACCTATTACGACTTTTGCGTTCCCCACTATTTTAAAAAAAAGATTTGTTTTATAAGAATTAAACAGGTATACAAGAAAAGAGCAGGGTTTTATTTAAATTGGGTACAATTCTAGTGCAACGTTTTTTACGACTAACGAAACACCTAAGAATCTCTGCGGCTTAATTGTTACTAGAATCCCTCTGATATCAGAAGCCCATGAATTTTGGTAATAGTTTTAAAAACAAACCACCCATTGTCTGGAAAAGTATAGTGGGTGTTACTTTTGGGAATAAGACAACGTTTGAATTAGTTTGTCAACGAATGGCTTATCAGTCACTGCGCCTTTGGCTGCCTAGCAACGCGTTGCACAGTGATTTGCGGTCATTGCTATCAAAGATACCTTTTTGACAAAATTGAAACTGTTAAAACGTTTTAGTCCTTTATGAACAAAGGACTAATTGTTTAGCTCTAGGTATATTTATTAATATCACAATGATGTTTAGTTGGATCGAAGAATTGTTAATGCAAATTACTTCTAAAGCTTTCGTTTCGTCTTGTTTATCACACAAAAATGAAAATTCGTTGACTTACCAAATTTAAGAACGCTACAGAAAAGAAAATCTATTGCTTAAATGTATCAATTGGAGTTAGGCTTGACCCACAGTGCGCTCCATAGAAACGACACCGACGCGTCACCCAACAGCAATAGTGGAGTCCAGCAGGTTAGAAAATTCCTGCGCTCGGCAGTTTGTTGTTTACTCTACGTGACTTTAGTTCGACGGAAAATGTCTCATTCGGCAAAATGTGGGACTACCGCCTACGCGAGCGGCTTCCGCCCCTCTAGGGGCTACCATACAAATTCCGTATCGTTAAAACAACGCTCCAAATCGGCAAATCCACCGAATTTACGTCCATTTAGTGGCCGACCCCGTTTTGTTCCGCCCTTTTCCATACAATCACAACAAAAAAACACTGTTGTCATTAACGGACCAATACACGACGGAATCTCAACGACTGCAAGTGCTCGAGGTCGTCCCCCAAATCCAAAAAGTGCGTAGCGGTTTAGTTTGGGTTTATTTGTTTAGCTAATGACTTTTGTTTATTGTTGATTAGGCTTAAAGAAACAACAAAAATCCATCTCTACATTCAATTTGGGTGCTGGACTTAATGGCGGTTTGACAGTTAACGGTAACGATTTGGGGCGTGGCACTCTATTTCGCATGTATTTCGATCGTGGCGATTTGCCCATCAAAATGGAGTATCTTTGCGGTGGCGACAAGATTGGATGGACAGTAAGTATGAAAAGTTAAATCTAATAAGTTTTTGTGAACATACATTTTAATAATTATTACGAAGTTTTCATTTGTAATACTTTTTGAATAATTCGTTGGTGTTAAAACTTAATTCATATAAAATACTAATGTGTAAAAAAACTTTAAGTTGTTACGACGAAGTGTTAAAAAAAAGTAAAAAATCGTTTTTAAAAGTATCAAAAATTCACTTTTAGAGGTGAAACTTTTAACTTAAAATATGAATACAATTCAATATTAAAACACATAACTTTTTAAGCTTTAAGTAAAGTATGAGAAGAAAAACATATACGTATACTTAATAAATCCTTTCCATTTTCTTGTTGATGACGTCTAAAGGTTCATGCAATTACAATTATTTTGATCCTGTGCTCCTGCGTGTTCAATTATTTCAAGTGTTGGCTATACTGGCACCTTAAAACAACAAAAGCCCAATAATATGTCATTGTCTATTTCCGGCCTTAGTCTTTTGGTAGGAGCAGGTTGCGCTCCGATTGCCATATTATGCTCCTGACATTGAAAACGTCGCTATGTCCAGATGTCAGTCAGTTGGAATAAAAACGCGCACTGCGAAAAAAATATTTCTCCTTGTATGTGACCCCTTTTCAACCTTTGCTAAAATGGATACATTGAATTTGTTGAGAGGTTTGAAATGCATAAGAGATAATATACATATTTGGCTTTTCTTTTGAACAGAACTATGCAAATTTTTTAAATGATCGTATCAGGTAAATGTTTTAAAAGAAACGATCCACTTAAACAAGCTTATAGAAGGGCTAACTTCTGTGTTTTTTTTAACTTATCACGAACAATATAATGTATGACTTACAATTCGTTGGCTATATCAAAAAAGTGTTACATAATTTTTATGAGAGTATGCAAAAATCGGCTTGTTTGAGACTCTGATTATGCATATTATCAATATCTTACGCTTCGAGCCACATTTGAATTCTGAGTGGAATGATTTTGAGAGTGGTGCGTTTGTTTATTCAGGCCATTAAAAAAGGTAACTCATTTGCATGTGGGTGATATGTGAGTGGCAATTTTGTCTTTGCGTGATTCGCTTAAATCTAACTAAAGAATTCGAAGACAGATTTCCAGCAATTTCAATGTTAATACACTAGGTCCTACCTTTCCACATTCGTGAAATAAAATCCATATAGCCTTAAAAAATATAACAAAGATACATATATGTATGTCTCAACATTTGGGTCAGAGTGTCGAAGAATAGAAAGGACCACAATGTGACTTTAACTGTATTCTCAATTGGTACTTTAAGCAAATAGAGTTCACTCCACATAAAACATATTCATTATAAGAAACTAATTTTTTAAAACAAACAAAAGGATTAAATATTATATGCAGGGTCAAAATATAATGAAAACTATTTGGGTTTGCCGTCAATAAGTACTATATTTGATCGACTATTTAATTATATATAGTATATATATTGTTAATTAGTATTCTAAATGAGGCGAGTAATTAGAGCTAATTATTAATTTAAAAATAATATAAAGCAACTTTTCGTTACATACATACGAAAATGTAATTGATAACAACAAAAACCTAGGTCTTGAAATATGAATAGTATAAACTGTTTCATTTCGCGTAAAATTTCAAGTTGTAGCATTTCAATATTGTTGAATACGAATAACTGAATATCGATCTTATTGACTTTATTATTTTTTGATCAGCATCAATAGCTGAGTCGATATGACCATGTCCCTCTGTCCGTCTGTCTGTCTGTTTCTTCGCGCTTTTTGGAACTTAAATTTTGAGCTACGTAAATAAGTGTCATATCAATCTGTTCATTGATGATGTATCTAAATCAAGTTTAAAGATTCGTCGGATCGGACAACTGTATGGTATAGAAAAATTGTAAAGATCAGAGGTAAAAATTTGTGTTGTTCAAAACAGTTCTTGTGAAAATTTTTTTTTGTTTTTTTGAGTAATCTCAACCAAATTTGGCATACAGTAATTAATTAATTAATTGCGAGGAGCGAGTTAGCTTCTTTGACATTTTTATTTTATATTAAATGAATTATTATATTTTATTAAAAGTGAATTATGTTTAGATATGAGACTATAAGATATGTATATATGTATATATAGATATACTGAAAGTCGGCAGTGACGGCTCGTTTCATTTTAAAATTTATACCGAAGGAGTTTAACGTTGTAAGGTACCTGTTCTTGGTACGGGGTATACGCAAAGACATAAGAGAACACTTGCTTGCTTTATATAACCTGAATTTCTAAAAAAAATTTGGTATCTAATTTTTTAAAAAGAATTAAAATATAGAAAACGAAGTTTTTAAATGCATTTAATACTTCGGTAATTGAATTGTGGATTAACATATGACATCGATAAGAATATTTTTCATTTCAAGACTAAGATCAGCTTTTGGATGTAAAATAATTAACTATTCTAAATGTGAGTGGGGAAATCGTTGTCTTGTACTAATCTCAAAAATCATATCAAACATACCAACTAACTTTTCAATATAATTTGCTTCAGATGATATACATATGGTCCCTTAAGTATTATCATTAAGTACAATTTTGATATCGTAATTAAGGATATTTGGTATAAGTGAAGAAAATATTTGCAAAGGTATACAAACTTCGACATCTTCGTAGTTTACATGAATATATTTTCTAACACTGATCATGAATATATTTTTGTATGTACATACATATGTATATAATGCATGACAACGGATGAACTTTAAAATGTGGATCATTCAACGTGACAAATCCCTATATTGACAATTTTCCCTTATCATATACATAGGTTGACATTGACAAGTTGGATTATGGACTCTATTTACCTCTTTTCTTTGATGGTTTGGCCGAGACAAAGCATCCCTACAAAACTTATGCCCGACAAGGTGTCACAGATTTGCTACTGGCTGGTGGGGAAAAGATCCATCCCGTAATACCGCAATTAATATTGCCTTTAAAGAGTGAGTACCTGGCACACAAAAAAAAAATGAATTTTTTTCCTGGCACGCAAACGTCTAGAACTTTGTTTCGTTTTAATTGGCACCATTTCGCCGGTGTCTACCACCTATTTTCCATCTATTTTAGACGCATTGAGCACGCGAAATTTGGAGGTAATGTGCACGACCTTAAAAATTATACAACAGCTGGTCACCTCATCGGATATGGTGGGACCGGCATTGGTGCCCTTCTATAGGCAGTTGTTGCCAATGTTCAATGCGTTCAAAGTAAAAAATTGTAAGGATGCCACTAATTGGAATTATCTAAGACTTTAATTAATTTATTCCTTATTATAGTAAACTGCGGCGATGACATTGACTATGCTCAGAAGAATAATCTCAATCTTGGTGATCTAATCGATGGGACACTTCAAGTACTGGAACTCCATGGGGGAGAAGATGCCTTCATTAATATTAAATATATGGTACCGACATATGAATCCTGCTATTTAAATTAAATACCGCCAAAATCCTATGTTCTTTTAGTTTATATTGCAATATTTAAAGTGTTTATTGAATTTTACATAGATGCGATTATAATAAGCCGAAAATTTAAATTTGTTAACAAAAAATTTCATATTATTGGAAAGGGTTAAGGAACGTTAACGTTTGTGGAAGGGAAAAATAATTATTGGCGTCTTGAAGTATAGATGTAAATACATACATATATGTATAGAACGTGTTTGTCCATCAATCGACTAATATCCTGCTCATGGGCAGAGTATTAGTCATAAGGAAGCGCAATAGCGAAAATGAAGGCTATTGCACTGTCCCGATCATTTAGCATTCTCGTGGAGCGTATTCGTTCTTCTTGACATTGTGGGATGAATAGCGGTTGTACAAACCCCAAATGGAGTTCATTAGCTTGTCATTATATTTGACTAATGAATAATCGCGTTCTGCAAGGCAAGCATTCGGTTAAAAGAGTTCATTTCCTAACAGATATTTGTACATACGAGTCTGAATATTGAGACCTGGGGTCTTATCAGTGCTAAACTTTTTCATACGTGAAATAAGCGTGTCTTGTGCGTTATGTTGTTCCCGTATTTTGCAAGCGGCAAAGGCTCCCTGAGGTATGGATGCCATTCTGGAGTCTGTGATAAGCAGGTGAAAAATTTTAACATAATAAACATGATATCTTTATTAACACTTACCGTTCAGATTTAAGTCCAGATTTGACAACAATTCAAAATGCTTGTAAATGTTTAGATGGAACAGTTTGTTCCAGCACTGGGTCAAAGGCTGCTTAATTTTCAAGATGTTTGTTCTCTCTTGCATCAACATTCAAGAGCAAAATACAAGAGTCGGTGACAAATAAAAGGGATATGGGAAAGGGAGGGGATGAGCGAGTATTCTAACTTTTCAATAGAATTTCAAATTTATCCTTTATGAATTTTTAAATTTAGTCTATTAAGTTTTTGCTTTGCAAAGCTAAGTGGCATTTGAAGCCGCAAATATCAATTTTGGTTTTCGAATTCGACCGGTCCGCAATAAGCTGATGTACACAACGCAAGGGGTTCAGAATTGAACTGAATTTTGCTAGACGATTCAATTTTTATAGGCGGCATGCGCGGAGAGCCATAGATCACAAAATCTTGGGGTTGGGTCCGTGATAAGCCATACACGGACACACCAGAGAGATCAGGTTGCATTGATAACGAGCGCCATTTTGTTACTGGCGCATGACAGCTTATCAGCTTCAATTTTCATTTTTTTTTTGTTTGTTTGCGATAATTTTTTTAAACAATTATTTTTAATACTAATGCTATGTGTTTACACATTTACCGACCAAAGCACGTAGGCAAGTTAAAAGAAATTGAGTTAGGTTAAAACTGTCCTAAAGATCACTAGTTTCAAAAATCAAACATTGGTGTTTATTGGAAAACAATATATTAACTTTTACTTTGTGTCACTAGCATTGCATTTGATTTACCCAAATGTAGACTGGTAACAACCAGAAAAATACAACAAAATTTCCAGACAGTTTTCGTTAATGTTTATATATATATTTAGTCTGCCTGTCTCTTCAAAGTCTGTTCGCCGATTTGTTTGTATACACGCCTACATCGCAGAGATTAATGCTGGAAATGCTTAATCTATCAAATTGGTGTTTATGTATGATTTTTTGCACAAACAACATCGATGTAAATTTTTAAATCTTATAAGCTTATAGGCTTTTTTATGGGCAAACATTATCTATGTAGACACGAACTAGGGGTTCGTTTAATGATATCACACATCTGGAAACAGTCAAATATAGTGAGAAAGATAAGAAAATTGCTTTTCCAATATGAAACAAATCACTTACTAATCAATTAACCAATCTATTGACTGATTACTGACCGGCAAACTTATAAATATACATAAAATTCACATAAATATATACAAATATGTGTTCGAATGACACACTGAGCTGGCATTGAGAGGACTGATAATAAGTATTCGCCCCTTAACCGTTGCTGGATAGATTTAAAAACTGCGCAGTAGATGACAGTTCAACTCTAAGCGAAATCACTAAAATTAGTAATACTAAAATATGAAAATAATCGTGTCGATCTTACCAAGGGAAAAAATGTGATTATTATAATTTATTGGTCTTGTAAAACTGACCTAAGTTCATGTTAAAGTTTTTTATTTCAATGAGCTTTACTGCAGTTTTAAAATATATTTATGTTTCGTTGCATGTAACCGACTCAGTAGACAGTATGCAGTACATTAACAAAAATATATATTTATTATATATATATGTATATGTGTATAATTACTTGTTGTCAAGCTGCAATTGTTTTGCATTAATCTATATGTGCAATATTAATAAGAGCAATGAAATACAATGACGTGCATATAAGTACATATATACATATATGCACATATATTAAACTGTATTCTTCTATCTTCCAGACAATTACACAATTCGGTATGGGTTTTTTTGTGAATTCTTTGTTTTTCCTACACATGCCAAAAATTACGTCAATACATATATAAAAGGGGCGATGCCCTTTATACATTCAATAGTTGAATTACGCGCCAATGTTAGAGATGATTTTTAGCCCATAGTCGATAAATATTTTAATAAAACGTGATTGTGATATTGTAATGGCAAAAGCACCATATCACACAAATTGACGCATCTCTAGTAACGAGAATACGAAAATTAGCATCACCCTGTTAAAAGAAAACTAAAAATAAAGTAAAGTAAGACACGGGAAATTGTTAATTAAAGTCAAAATTATTATAGTCAAAGTCTATCCGGGGTCGCGACAATGACGTGGAAGAAGCAGTTGGCCGTACTCGCCAAGCCCTACTACTGGGTGAATATATTATTGGCCGTCTCGTATCTTATATCCAAGAAGACCAGCATCGTTTGCACCCGCATTTTTCATCATGAGAACGGAGAAGAAGAGGATTCCTGCGACTTGGACAGCCGCGAGGCTGAGATTCTATTCTTCCTGCTGATTGTTGTGATGATTCGCTCCCGCAAGACGGGCAGCGTTACCATGATCAACTACCTGTCATCGTCTTTTCTATACACAAAAGTGGCCAATATAATACTTTGGGCCTACGCAGACTTTCGTTATGGACTTGGCTTCCTTTTGGTCTGTGTGTTAGTGGGCTTGGTATTACCGGAGCCCTCATACCGTGGGCCAGAGCACATAACTTATTTCCGCACATCTCAGGTGTTTGAGGAAGAATTGGTCCGTGACAAGCGTACCAGTTGGTTGATATGCTTTTACACGGTTTGGAATCCGACCTGTGTGAATTTCGCACCTATATTTGCCGAACTGTCGGCGGAGTACAACACGGACCATCTGAAGTTTGGAAAAATCGATATTGGACGTCATCCTGATGTAGCAACAAAATATCGTATTTCGGATAGCAGTTTCTCCCGCCAATTGCCCACAGTGATTCTGTTCCAGCAAGGCAAGGAAGTGGACCGACGCCCTTGTGTGGATGGGAAAGGCAAATTGCAAAAGTTCTTCTTCTCCAGCGATAATGTCCGTGCGACCTTTGGCCTCAATCAGCTATATAAGCAGGCTGTGGAGCGTCTGCCAGCCTCAACAACAACAGAGAGCAAGAAGTCAAAGTAGCTGGGCGCCCAAAGAATCCAAAGAATCGTCTCCGCCACGTATATGTTAGTACGTGCACTTACTTGTTTTTATTTAAGTTTTAATTTATTTAGTGAACGGCGACCATGAAAATTGTCACGTTGAATTTTTGCAACACATGGCGCTGTTAGTGCATTTTTTATTTGTTATTTTTGCATAAGCTTGCTTAACTTGTAAATCAGAATTAGGCCACCAATTAAATTAAACAAATGTAGAATCTGTTAATTGATCATAATTTTTCAGTTCATCCTCGGGACAAATTAATTTCAATTTAATTTCTACATTTCCGGTGCGTGTGGTTTCACATTCAAATAAGATATTCTATTGTCTGCAACTTTGAAATCAGATGGTGACTAATGGAATAATTTTGAAACATTAATATAAATCACAACTTAGGAATAAATCAAATTGAAATGGTAATTTTACAGGGGTTTCGTAATGGCAATCATTTAAAATATCTTGAATACAGCTAGTTTTCCGCAAAACAAATGTACATATGTATACATACAATCATCAGAATTCAAAACACAACGGGAGAATGTGACCAGACCTCCATCACTTTATGTGCTGTTAAACGCTTAAACCGCGCTTCATGTTGTTCAAAAGTAACTAAAAATTGTAAGTTTGAATAAATAAGTCATATTTCACAAACTGTCAGTTTCAACTTCCGCCCTTGGAATTTATAGAAACCAAAAAACGCGCAAAGTATTTAAATCGCTGCGTTGTAATTAGAGGTCCATATTCACCTCCTCTTTTACTTAGGTAAGTTGAATTAATATATTAAAATAAACTTTAGTTATTATAAATCGACTAACAGTCTATAACTTTTACTAATACTTTTAATTTAATAAGACAATCGACTTTAATATAAATAATAGATCATCCAGTCTTTCAGTTTTTATTGTTTCTCGGCAGTATAAAATATAAATTCGAATTTGATTTTTTCTAATTGTGTACAAAATCAACTATATTTTCAACCTGTCACTTTTATATATGATAAGGATAGTCCAATTTATTCTATAAATATAACTTTTAGTCTCTTAGTTGTCCTTCACATCGAAAAGGTTTCGCCAACTGTGGCAACTGACTGTTCCGGTTTGTATTCCGAATTGTAGGCAGACTGTAAAAGCAACCTGAATCGGTTCATAAAACATGGAACGGCTGAAATAGTTTATTGAGTGTTAAAGAAATATATGTAACAATGGTAAATCTGAGTTTCCGGCGCGATGGTTTTTAAAAAGTGCCTTGGCCTTCAGACAGATGCCATCGAGTGCGGGTGGACTTTTCCAACTACCATCATCACTCGGTCCAACACAAAATAATAGCAAATCCCTTTTATTTATTCAATATGCATACACATATAAACATACATTTAAACGAATATACATAAATGCATAAATAAAGTTGAATGCACACATACATACATATGAACATGGTCTCACACTAGAATGCGGACGTCGACAGACACATGTGAGCATCGCTTTTGTGGTTAACATTTGTATTTATACTTTATTTTCAATGAAACGACATGGAAATGGCTATTGTGTTGTATTGTACGATATATTGTTTATAATGCGATTGTCTCAGTTGTGCGTGGCCGTTTTTATTTGTGGAATTTTGTTAAATTTGCATAAGATGTGCTATCGCTTATTGTTTCGGTCTACCGTTTGTCTTTTGGGAGAAATTGAAGCGTGTTATGTTCCGCTAATAAATACAGTGCTTGTCTTCCTGGATGTCACTTAAAAGTGACATAAATACATACGTAAGGCTTAATTTCGCTTAGAGCAGAATAACATGTTCATATGTATATACGAATACATCTACTGTAAATATCGGCTTAAGTTTGCGTTCATCAATAAGTTCAGTATATTGTCATTGTTGCCTGTATCATATAGTTCATATAATCAATCTTTAAAATTGCCAATACTAAAACTTCGTGGATAACATTGTACTTTAAGTCTACCATCCCGAGAAGTATGCAGCATTTTTTTTCTGGTTACATTGGCTTTGTGTTTCTTAATTTATAGATTAATATTTAATTTGATCCAAAAAATTTGATCAACAAATCATAACATTATCAACTTTTGAATTGAATCAAACAGAAATAACCCGTAGGAGGAATATAACTTTTAATGAAAGATTAATTCTTGCTTGCGAAAACAACTAATGCCTCGAAATTTTTCTGTTCTTAAATAAATAAATTTGCAAAATTATAAGTGCTTAAACTTTGAGGGAAAGACATCGTTTTAGATAAACTGTCTGATAGTGAAAATATTAAATATAATATAAATAAAAATATATATAAAATATTTAATAAATATACTTGCGAATATGTATGTGGTGCAATAAATTTTTCTTACATTCATTGTAAGCGCCCCCACAAGCGCTGTAAATCCGTAGGGTTGATGATGGCCATATATTGTCAATAGCTTTTCACTAAAAAATCCAATAAGCAACTGCTTTATAACAAAGCGCATTGTCGCTGCGATTGCCACCTTGATTTTCCTTCGATGGATACACGGCTGGCCACATTCAATTGATTTTGAGTGATTTTTCTTGGGAACACCCTGTAATACTTGAAAAGATTGATGGTGATGCCTTATTAAATATTTTGAAAATATTCTTGCAGCAGTGAATATAACGCAGATTCAATATTATTATTTTTTCAAAATGTAATCAGTTTACTTTTTAAAAGTAAAAAATACTTTTATTTATAATTTTTTATTTTCAATCCTCTCCTTTTTTAAATTGATTCTAGACTAGACTAGACTTTTAAGACCTTGTAAGGTATTTTGATATTCGATTATCCATAATAAAGATGTCACCCTTATTTTTTATTGCATTTTTATGTCAATACCAGCTGCTGGCGTCTTAATATCGTTTCGCCTGAGAATCCGAAGTGGATTTTGTGTATTTCTGTCAATTGCTTACAATTAAATTAAAATTCAAGTCAATGCCATGCACAGCAGGAACTGCTGGCCAACGTAGGACCTAATGAGAAACCACAAACCAATTTAAGCCCAAGGTGTTTGCAATTCGAAATGGAATCCTTATGCCATATTTTGGACAGGTTTGATGGGGATTAATCTATTGTGCAAAGGACAACAACATTAACACAGTAATAGCAAAACAAACTTCAAATTATCAAAGCTACTTCCATTTTTATTGGTCTACAATATCTAGCGATTCGATTAACATTGCAAATTGTTTTAAAAATTAAAGCTGCAAAACTGTTTTTACTGGAATAGTAATATGTATGATTCAACTAAGCAATTAACATTTATTAACATATAACAATATTTAATGTCTATAATTAAAATCAATGTTTTAAATTCATTAGTTTTTCATCTTAGATGTCAACATTTTTCACAATTAATAAAATGCTAAAATGTTCTAAAAGTGAAAAATTATTAATGTTGGATAAAAATCAATTAACAATTAAGTAATATTTAGATTATCATCGATTATTTTGCAGCTCTGATATAAATAATAAAAATAATATTCAAATATTTCACTTTTCTAATTTTGAACGGAGATTCATTGGTATTTACTACTTTAAAGAGACATTAGAAAGTAAAAAAAAAAACGTCTTCTCCGTGACAATGCCTCTTTAAAATTCAGAGCATTGCCGTGACCAGGATTCGAACCTGGGTTACCACGGCCACAACGTGGGGTCCTAACCACTAGACGATCACGGCTATTGAAGACGCTTGTTAGCCAGACTAAAAATAGCTTATAAAAGCAATAAATAGCAGACCCCACTTGCTTGCATTTCGTGCTCTTGAACAACTTGTTTATGGAGCAACTACCTCCTCCCAAAAGTTGTAGCAATAGCAAAAATAACAAGACCAATAATAACAACAACAACAACAACGCAGCATCGCAAACGCAATTGCCTTCACCGGTGAAAGGCATCCAAGAAAACAACCCAAGCAAAGCTAACAATATAAATAGACCAACTGGCAGGCAATAAACAAGATTTTGGTTTATGAATGAATACGAATGAATTGCGACTACTGCGGGACCATGTTAGAGCTTGGTAACACGAGTGCCGGTGGGGTGTGTGTGTGTGTGTGTGTGGGATGGGTGGGGAGTGGTTATTGTGGTGTTTCAATTAATTTTGCTATCAGCAGCGTTTTATACATAACCATAACCAGAACTGGAACGAAAGCGGGCATCCAAAGGGCAGAGGTCTGCATTTGGAGGAATAAAAAACGCTATGAAACGATTATTCGCACTGTGTGCAGAGCATTGCGGTGTTTGCTCCATATGTTTTATGACGACATGTGAAGTATGTGCAAAAGCAACTAATATGATATTGTTGCCAATTCTGACACACCAAAAGGGAAAAGGAAATAATTGTTTCTCTATATAGAATACATACTAGATATGAGTTGTGTTGCCTTCCAAGCATAATAATTGCAGATATGTTAAATAAGAACTAATTTAAATTAATATTTTTTTACCCAAAGCTGATCAAGAATGAATCTTTATCTTTTTCATAGCGTTGCAAAATTTTAACACGATCAGTAAAGTTATACTAAATAGATTCATAGCTGATTCATGATGGTGTAAATGTTCTTGGGCAATATGCTGATTAACTATCCCAGATATATAAAGGTTAGAAAACGCTCTTTGTCCATTTCTAGTTTCATAAAATTATTGATTTATTTTATTGTGGATTTGAATAAACGAGTATAATTTACGACCTAATAAAGAAGACACAGCTCTTATCAAATGTTTCGATGTTCTAATCTCTGTTCACAGATAGAGATAGCTGAAAAAATATACAAACATAAATTAATGATTTACGCAGTTGATGATTATTATAGATTTGGTTTTATGCAATAAAAGAAAAAAATTAAACAAGCATGACGTCCTATCGAATTGAGTATACCCTTCACCAAATAACTGTATTTTATAATAAAATTTCTTTCATATGGCACAATAACAATGCATTTTCAATTTTTGAGTTATAATTACAGAAAATATATAACATCATTCGAACTCTTAAAGATTTCGGGTTACATATGAAATATATACGGAAAATTGATAAAATCGGAAATGCTTCCTACTGCCTGTTACATGTACTTTGGTATGGTTAATATACCCAATTACCCAATAGATACAGGGTATACAAATAATTGAGAGTGGTTAGAAATATTTTAAACTAGAATGACACTTATCTGTTCTTCATCTATCGGTTAATTACTCATTTAATAAATTTTATGACCCACTAACTTAGATGATCAATGAAAATAAAAATTTGACCCAGCAACAATTGGAATTTGGAATTGCATTTTCTAAATATTCATACTGCTTCTATCTCTGTTTCCCCTAATGACATGAACAAGTTGAAAGTGAATATAACCAACCAAACATTCCAACAAATATTTGTACAATCCAGTTTTCGTGTACTTTTTTCATTTAACTATTTTGTAATTACCCATAGGTATAATACATACGAGTATTATTTCAATGGCACATTTTTTGTGCGCTAATTTTAAGCCATTTACAAATGCACCAAGGTGGCTATAGAGCAGAATGAAGGGACAGGGCACTACCGGCCCTTTGAATTTGTGTTTTAACTTTGACTATGATTATACACACGTGCTCGAAAGGGTATATTAACTGTATTGTCTTTATAAAAAACACAAGTAAAGCAAGTTATTTATATGAAAATATAGATACAGACATTTTGACAAATTTCTTAACTTTCTTAAAATTATTTTATATGCAAGGATATTTAATAATAATGTGTTCTGATTGGGGCACTCAGTGTTGAGTTATGTATTCTTAAAGCTTCTGATATTAACAGAGTTATGTAAATGGACATGTCAACTGTTAATTACATACATACTTATGTTAAGATTATTGTGCAAAAACTGTTGATTAATATGATAAAATATCAAATAAGAATGTATTTAATATTTTGGCAACAAAAATATATGAACTATGTCCAAAATTTCTATGTATTTCTATCTATATAAAGATTATATGCATCTCTCGAGACTGGCAAATTGTAAAGTGGTTTATCATAACAAAATATCAAATATTACTGGATTGCTGATCTAAAATATATTTCTTTTTCAATCAAATTTTCAATATAAGGCCTTCAATATACATATCAGCCTATAGCTGAAATTGAAAGAATTTCTATTCATGCAGACCAGTAAAAGCATAAAACTCTCAGTAAGTGTATTTTAATTGGTAAACACTCCCAAACAAATACTCGTATGTAAATAGAAAAACCTTCGTGCAATTTTCACGGTATTTCTTTTTTTATATTTGCGGTATTTAAAAAAGCTTACTTTGTAACTAAGATCCGTTTTCAAAATACCCTGCAAAAGATTTAATCTGAGTTAATTAAAAAGCAATTTTCGATTAATTTCATCTCTTCTTGTTTTAAGCCAAAAAATGCGCATTACATGTTTCATTTCGTTTTTTATTATTTATTAATCAAAAATGTTTTTGATATGTTTACAAAAGTACCGGTGACTCTGATATACTCTTTAATCATATGTGTATAGGGTATAAAACATATAGAATTAAATGAGAATTTTGTTTTTTCCTTCTTTTTTTTGGGCCGTTTGTTTGTATTTGCGCTCCAATAATTGTGGAAAAGGTCATGTAGAATGGACCGTAAGGGAATATAGCAAAGTCAGCCGTTGCTTAGGAATCGGTTTACTGACGTCTCCCAACCTCCTCTTGTCAGCTCATGACATACGACTTAATTACACGTATCTATATACATTATACGTTTATAGATTTGTTCTCTTTAGTTCAAATGTCAGCAAAGTTGAATAAACAAAGTCAAGAGGACAGTGGAACAGGTAATGGATAAAGCTAGGGGATAGGTAGAAATAAGATGAGAAAGAAAAGCTAAAGATGATTAAAACGAAATGAAATAAAGTGGGATTCCAAAATTTATGAGATAAGACTTTGTAAATCAATTATTTAAAGATTGATTTATGTAACACTGTGTTGAGTTTTGTTTTGCGATTTTATTTTAGAATAGCACTTAAATCTGTAATTACAGTTAAAAAAGAGTACCTTCTTCCAAAGAGTAGATAGATTTTTAGCCCATGGTACTTAAAAAAATTAGCGCCGACATGTCTGCCAAGTCGGGGTCACTTTTTGTGACACATTGATTGCCCTTTATATTATAAATTTTTTTTTAAACTCTGTTTCCGCATATTTCCAATAATTTGCAGTTAGCTACTCCTAGGCAGTAGATGGTGTTGGTGGGTTAACCAATTCACCCTTTGGTCAAAGCAAATAAATATCGCATGGAACACGAAAGTCCATGTAGTTAGCTTTAAATTGCTCTCAGTCATGGACGCGGATAACATGACAATTGGGCTTATTCGTTCACCCTTTAGTATTGATATTCCTCATGCATTCGTGTACAATGATACGCAGACCACTAAACCGATATTCTGTGGACCGTATATGGAGACAGTGAAATTATTTGCTCAGGTGTATCACTACAAATTGCAGCTGGATGAGATTGAGAGCTTGCCCAAGAAGTCACTAGTTGAGCAGAGCATTTCTAATGGCGTTTACAATTTATCCTTGCACGGAGTACTGGTAAGGTCAGAGAAGGAGGAGAAATTACCAAATGAAACGGAACATAGCTATCCGTTGGAGCTAATGAGGAACTGTGTAATGGTGCCCCTGGCGCCGGAATTGCCCAAATGGATGTATGTAGTATGGCCACTAGGAAGATATATTTGGACGACACTGTTCCTTGGCGTTTTCTACATTGCCTTTCTAATGCGTTACGTACACTGGCGGGATAAGAAACAAGTTACTAACTCGTTTACACAAAATTGTCTTTACGCCATGGCTTTACTGATGTACAGTCCCAATATGAACATGAATTTGAAACTGAGCAAGTCCTCCGTACGTGTCCTTATATTCTATACATTGCTTTATATATTGGGATTTATACTTTCAAATTATCACATCAGTCACATGACAGCGTTCGATATGAAGCCAGTTTTTGTGCGTCCAATTAACACCTGGGGAGATCTGATTGCTTCTCGTCTGCGTATTATTATACCAGATTCATTGTTGGAAGAATTGCGTTGGCTGCCTGTGGTGGATATATCGCCACTTGAGAATCAGTTTGAGCCACGAATTTGGCAGGAATATCAAGAATTAATGGCAAATCCATCACGCTCTTACGCCTATGTGGTTACCCAGGATAACTGGGTGTTCTTCAATCGACAGCAACGTGTCCTTATTCAACCCTATTTCCATCTATCCCAAGTATGTTTTGGTGGTCTCTTTAATTCATTGCCAATGAGTAGGAATGCAAGTTTCGCAATGTCATTGAATCGTTTTCTACTCAATATTTGGCAGGCGGGCCTCTGGGATTACTGGCAGGAAGTGGCATTTCAATATTCGGTTAAAGCTGGCTATGCTCGTATATTTTTGGATACATATAATGTGGAACCATTGAATCTCGAATTCTTCAATACAGCATGGTTAGTGTTGATTGTGGGATTTCCTGTAAGCTTTTTGGTTTACTTTCTCGAGTATCTTTGGTTTACTAGAAAGATAAAAATGTTGGAATATAAATATAATAGTAATGGATAAATTATATGTAATATATATACATCATATAACGCAAATAATAGAAAATTACATCTAAGTTTATGCCTCAATAATATATTTAACTAGATATCATTACAAATTTAACAAATTTTACTTGAAAATTACAAAAAATTATTTACACATATTTGATTAAAGCTCAATTGATTTCCCACTTAATTTTACATTTAATACTTTTGCTTCTAGTTCTTCCTCATATGTAGAAAGAAAAAATAACATTATTTCCTTGCTTGACAAGTAAACAAAAGACAAAAACAGGTTTGTTTCCTTTATTATTTATGTTACGAGAAGTCCCAAAAGACAATTTTGCCTTAATTTATTCGATTTCCCATGTAATCCCAAAAGATATATAATTGCCCTTGCGATGAGTATAAAATTAAATTTCTTGATAAATGGTTGGTCATATAATTGTGTAACTTTCTTGGTGATTGTCCATGCGGTATTCAATTTTAATCAAGTTATTTCTTTTTGGTCTAGGCATGCCTAGTCAGGCCTGGAATATTCAGTATGTTACCGATCTCTTGCGTCCATTTGCTGCCATGCGTGCCTTTCAGGAGATCATATGGTTTGTTAGTTATGAAAAGCAAGTGGACCAATTGGATCATTTTGTACGCTCAATGGATGAGGCATTTGGATTTGGCGCTACCCAGACGGTGGTTAACAATAATACAGAGATGCGTATGATAAGGGCGGCGGCAAGAAGAAATCACATGAGTTTTATATTTACTACAGGATCGGATGATCCAATTATGGAGGTTGTTAACAAAGTGCTACTCGGACGACATTTTTACTTTGCCCTTTTCATGTTGGTCGATAAGATTGAAGATATGCAACCAGCCTATGATCTTTGCCGTTTCGCATATGAGTATCAATTTTTTAATTCATTGATTTATTTCGAGAATGTGGATGGACTTAATCAACTCTACGGTGCCATTAAGTTTCCCAAAATGCAATTTGAGAATCGCACCGATTTTCAGGCATTTTTTCGTAGATCTTTAACCAAAGTGCTAAACGCTCGTTCGGATGTTGAGGGATATCATTTTCCCACACCATTGCGTCAGGACATGCCACATCTGTTTATGTCACGAAGTGGTTATGATGGCAGTACTTATCGGATTATTGAGACTTTCGTTCAATTCATTAATGGAAGTTTCTCAGAGGTGCCTTTGCCAGTGGATTCCTTGGGTGGTAAGGCCATCAATATGAAACAGGCCTTGCAATTGGTTCGAGAACGTCGCGTGGAATTTTTGGCTCATGCTTACGCCTTGTTTATGCCAGACAATGAGATCGAGAAGAGTTATCCCTTATTGGTGGTACAATGGTGCTTAATGGTACCGATAACCAACAGTGTTTCAACATATTTCTATCCCTTGCAGCCGTTCGATTTCACTGTGTGGTTTTTCGTTATCGGCGCATTTTTGGCATTAATTTTGCTTGAAATAATGTGGCATAAGATAGGAAGGGAATCGGCAATGGATGGCTATCATTCCGCTTTACTCAATTCCTATTGCTATATCATTAATATAGCTACAGCTCGACAACTTCAACAGCCACATGTTCTACGATTTCTTCTTCTTGTTTCTGTTTTCTTTCATGGTTTCTTCTTATCGGCTAACTACACTTCCACCCTCGGTAGTATACTAACTGTAAATCTTTTTCATGCTCAAATCAATACCATGGATGATCTAATTGAAGCTCAATTACCCGTAATGATAATTGATTATGAGCACGAATTTCTATTGCAATTGAATAAAGAATTGCCAGAGGATTTCCTTAAGCTACTCAGACCAGTGGATAGCGGTATATTTGCCGAGCATCAGGCAAACTTCAATAATACCCATGCCTATTTCGTTACGGAGGATCAGTGGCAGTTTCTCGATGAGCAGCAAAAACACTTGAAACAACGAATCTTTAAAATGAGCAGCATTTGCTTTGGCTCCTATCATTTAGCCTTTCCACTTCTAATGGACTCGTCATTGTGGCGGGATCTCGAGTATTATACATTTCGGATACATTCATCTGGTCTATTGAACTTTTACACCCGCAGTAGCTTTGAGACTGCCCTATATGCTGGACTGGTGACGCGTCTACAGGCCAATAGTGAATATACTTCAGCTGGATTAGCACATTTGGCCATTGCGTTCATTTATCTTGTGGTAATGTGTGTCCTAGCTGGTATTGTGCTGTGTTTGGAAATATTCTTTGCACGTGTTTCCCATGGCAGCAAAGTTTCTTTTTATTAAATTCAGAAAGCTAAAAAAAAATAAATAAATAAAAGATGTCAAGATCATACTACAAAGGAATTATATACAAATATATTGGTTAAGCAAACTTTTTATTGATCTATAACTCTTCTACTTTTTCTACACTTATGTTGATTAATTATTTTAATTTTAATATATTCATACCACTTCATTTCCGCGGCAAAAGCGAAACCTCCCAATACTAATCCCAAGCACCATATTCTAAGCATGCTGGAAAAGAAATTTACGCCCAAGGATGTTGCCTCTTCATTGACAATAGCCACATGGATTTTATGCAGATGGATGGCCTCCCAAAAGGCTTCCTGTTTCCAGTGTTGCATAAGTCCAGCTTGCTGGGCAATCATAATATAACCTTGCAGAGGCGATTTCAAATGGGAGTCCAGATGTAAAGGATAGACATGGTAGAAGGGTCCCGAACAAATGCTGGTAAGACGAAAGATCGGTTTCCGTAGATGCTGTTGCTGCATATTAAGGAAGCGCCAGCGATCACTGGTTACGGCATAACCATAGGTGGTATTCAATGGATCACGAAATTGATCAAGTTCTGGTCTCTCCACCACGTCCAGTTGTTTCATAAAGCTTACAGGATACTGTTGCGGCAATCGTCTCATGCGATCATATTCGTAGTTCATCACCATTATCCTTAAATTGGCATCGACAATGTCCTGAACTGTATTTATTTGCTTTTGTGGCGGTGCCGATGTTAGATAGCTAGCCATTTTTGATATATACATATTTGAACTGATTAGACCCAACGCGAATAGGGTAATACATAAAAAACGCATGCGATGAGTCGGAGTTTTAATAATGGATATGGGAGCACTGTATGTCAAAGTGCAGATTGACTGAAGAAATGCAGCGCTTAGATCCCGCGGACGAATTGGTGAGCACAACCAAATGGCAATGGTCATATAAGCAGCGGATAGGAGTAATAGAAACCAAACATTATCATCTAGAGCTTCACGTATATAATTTTCAGTTGGTGATTGATTCCGAAACGGTACCATAATGCACCAGTCGTTAATACCGATCGGGTAGCTATAGCTAACCGAATAGTTACCAACCATATCGGTAAAGGAGTGTATAAGTGTCTCATAGACCCCCTGACCCACTAATTCCAATAGATTTTCTAAATTAAAATCCTTTACGGTCATGTTGATGCTCGTGTCTTGAATGTGGGCATTTACAAATTTCAGAAAGCCAAGAAATAAATTTCCACTGGTACCATGAACAAAGTTATCCTCAAAAGTATTTGTTGGACGATTTGATTTGAACACCCGTGGCAAATCGTAAAGTATGGGTGTTTTAAGCACATAGCCCTTCATATTATCACAATATCTGTAGAAAAAATCTTCGGCACGCCATGATTCTGTTTTATTTATAACCGAAGGTATGGGATATGGATCCTGTAGGTAGACATTTCTGTGTAATGAAATCAAGACTGTGTTAATAAATTGTTTTTCCCACATCCAATCAAAAACATTGTTAATAGAATTTGAGAATTGAGTTTGGGTATCAAAATCCACATAAAATTCCGAAGTGCTCAGTATTGGAAATAGTATAAAGACGGTCTTTAGCCAGCGAACTCCACGTAATCTTTGTGCTGCTAATTCCATTATAGGATCATCCCTTTCCGTTGTATAGACCATTACCAATGATGGTGTACTTATGAGTTCAACCATCGGCATTGTCGCATTATAGTTTCTGGTGAATATTAAATTTGGTGCCAGAGGGAAATGTGAACAGAATTCACGAAAAAAATCAAGTGAATTTTCATTCTGTAGATCCAATTTTTCCGATATGTAAAAGATGAAATTTTTAAACTGATACAATTCATTGATATGTTCCACAACTTCTATAATAAAGGCGTTGCTGACAATTTGTACAGAGTTGGTTATTTCCGTGTCCTCCATTCCATAAGCTGTTCCATTATTGTCCGCTGTTTGATAAGGACGACGTTCGCCCAACATGAACTCTGCAATACGGTTGTCCATTGTCTCTCACCGTTTGCCCGTTGGCAATTGAATGAGATTGAAAAAATCCATCCGCATTGCTCCTTGCTTGCGTGTTCTATACTGGCCAAGTCCAATTGGCCAAGTTCAAGCACAGGCTTCGCCATTACTGGCAAATTCGCAATGAACATTTTATTGACCAACAATAAAATTGTTTACGATTGCTGACAGCACAGGAGCGTTTTAAAAATCTTAATGCTCTTGATTCTTAATGCTAATAAAAATACAAGTGAGTGGAAATAACGTATCATTAGATACACAATTGGTTACAAACAGTTTCACTTCTTATATAATGTGTATAAAAGTATTTGATAAACGTAATAAATTAAAATTTTTAGCAAATTTGTTTAAAGTGAAGTGATTTCTCTGAAATGCAAATGTAAATTGCTAAATATATAAAAAGTAGATCGTGGATTAGTACAATGAAGTGTTTAATTTATTATATGTATTTTTGTTTCAGACCTAAACCTTAAAATTTGATATAAAAAAGTCACATTTGAGAGATAATTTTAATGGTGAACTGTTGGTTAAATAAAATAGATTTTAATTTAATTATAACTAATATAAATATACAAATAAGTTAAAGTTTTTTCTTGGAAATGTAAACATCAATTTGATAATATCTTGAAATTAACAGTCAAAAATGGAACAGACATGCGAAATTATTATTTACTCGATTGCTCCTATTTGAAAATTCACTCCTGTTTTTGGGTTAATATTACAAGCTGAACATATTTATTAACTCATAAAACCCTAAACACTTTTATCTCGACTTCAAATCGATGGAACATATGCAGTATTTAGCTGTTTAAGCGACAAGGGCTGTATAATTGGACAAATCGTTCTGGGTCATGCAACAATAGGCAAGTCTGTCCACCCAGTGGGTCATAAAGGGCATGGACTATAGTGTTCAAACCGTTCACTCTTACCCACTTAATGGCATGTAACCTAACTCAACTTACTATAATCGAGGTCGACATGGCTGTAAACTTGGATTTAAGTTTCATCAGCAAACGTTATTTACATAAGTTGACACTAGGGGCTGGCTTAAAATCACGCATACGCAAAGTTGACAATTTAAATTTTTCCAAATATGTGTCTAAATTTCAAATTCCTTTTGATATTCTCCCAAAATGCACTAATCATTTTATTTTTAATTTTAACTATGTAATGACATGGAAATTGCTAAATAATCGAGTAATCGTATTATATCTTGGCTTTTGAGGCCAAATGCTTGTTCGACTAATGCAATTATCTCAACGCACACAAAGACACAAAGCCAATGTCAAATATTTGGAGCTTAAAATATTTATGATTGATGCAGCTAAAGTCGAAGGTGTTTCCGCCAAGTTGCCCATCTAATGCTATATATATACATATGTATGTATTGGAAGCATCATTTTGTTGCTTTGTTTGCTCGATGATTTATCAAAAAAATGTTGTAATTTAATGCCATGTAATTGTGTAACTCTGTTGGCAATAAATGTTGAATTGAAAGGACATTTTATGGGAAGCTAAACATCTGGACGACACCTGAAGCTACACTTATATGAGAGGAGTGCAGGAGCACTCCACACTCATGGAGGACAATCGCATTGAAGCGTACTGAAAATAGCCTAAAACCGCAATCCATTATTGGTGGTTTTTTCTTTCACATTTCTGCTCTTTTTTTTTTTTATCATACACTGTACTAAAGCAGGTATATCAAATACTATGAATTTATATTTATATACGTGTAGCAGCGATTTTTATTCGGTGTTGATACAATCATTATCTAGGGATCTAAGGGATACTCTTACAAACGAGTAGTACTCTACAATATATATAGAATGAAGGAAAACTTTTTGACGTATATATTTTACTATGAATTTTGAGTTTTCAACACTTATTTAATATGAATTAATTTATAGTAAATTAGGTAAAACTTTGTAATGAATATCTAATTAAAAAGTGTTATAATTATGATCGGTTTAAGTTCAAGGAGTCACAAGCAAAGAAATAAAAAATGGAATCTGATAGTTGGAGAGGTTTTGTATTATTTTAAAAATAGAAAAAGTTATTAATCTTTACATGAATCTACTCAAAAAGCATATTTGACTTGTACTTTATACATTATGTATTTTTCTCAGATTTATAGCTCCTGGGTATAGATATTCATAAACATATGAAATCAGTTACAAATTTCGCGGAATTTAATTGCATGATTTGCTATTTAAAAAAGAAAGAATAGAGTATGTTAGTGTCGGTGGATTTGCTTGCTGATTTTTTTCTGTTTTTTTCGTCTAATGTTTGCGCCTCAAGCGTTAAAATGCATTAAGCCATCTTGGTGGGCTTTACACCTTTGGTTATGCGGCTGTCATGGTAAAAATATGTATCTTGGTTATCTGTTTTACTGGAAAGATTTCCCTTTGTGACATTCACTAAGATATGAGCATATTTTTGGTATGTTTTTTATGTTAGAAAGTTCCGAATAGTGATTGTAGCATTGAAAGGAATTTAAAATTATTAAAGAAAGTGATTTACATATGTACATATATGGTTTTTTAATATTCGTGTACCTTTACATATAGTTAAGAATTTACAAAATGGATATACGTGTGCCTGCCTAGGATATACTAGTCGAGCGAACAGATATACTTTTTGTTATAATGTTGTAAACTTGCAATCTGCTTTGCCTCTTGAAGAACCCTTGGACCTATCATGTGTTTTATTTATTTTTATCTAGTTTTAGTTGCTTTATTTATACTATTTTTGTAAGTGTGTGTGGGTGTATGTGTCTGCTTGTATATATGTGTGAGTGTGTTTTTGCCACTTCTAAGCGGAAGCGAAATGTGCGAGAGTAGTTGAAAAAGCCCTCGAGCTGTTTCGCTACCGTTGCTCATGTCAAGTGCCAGCTGCTACCGCCATACCATCATATAGCCATGCCCACATTTAAGTAACCGCCCCCAACCGACAGTTGTGCTGCAGTTTCGGCATTTAACACCGCCTACGTGGTTGGTTACCTTTTAAGTACCGATGGTCCATGCCCACTGGCATACTGGCAGCATGTGTCCAAACATTTCATGACCGTTCGACTGCCCGACCGCTGGTCCACATCTAAAATTCTCCTCCTTCTGGGCAGGCAACTAATTGTTAAGCTAAATTACCACAACCATCGTTAAACAATTTCCAATGCTGAAAAATGTATTTTCACTTTGACCTACCCAAATTGCCATTGTCAGATTTGGTAGTTAGATGGTAAACAGGTGTCGGAAATAGGCAGAAATATTTTTTCTTTTTCAGTAAAACTTTTAAAAGTTGAACACCATCAGGCAAAATTACTGGAAAATAACTGAAAATTCCCACACAAGTTGAATTGTAAAAGGGAAACAATATGTACGATATGCAAACAAAAATAATTTCTATATATTTTCGATAATAAAAGCTAAAATTTTACACATGCATTCAATAAATCAATAAATTTTCTGGTTAGAAACGATAATTAATGACAATGTACGTTAAATTTACTAATGTTAGTTGTTAATGTATGTTAACTAGGCATTTAAAAGGTTTATTTTTGCAAGTTAAGAAGAATTTTTATGGTGTTTGAAATGGAGGGTTCTGAACTAAAATTGGGATAGAAATATCAGTAATTCGGAACTATATTCTGGTAGTACAAAGCATTCGTTAATTAATTTCGTATAATCAATGTAGGAATTATGTTAGACTGTCTTGACTAGCAGTTTCTTTATTTGTATGTAGGTATGTATGTATATCTGGTTTCCGCTTTTCTTTTTTTATTTTCATAAGTGAAGATAATTTTGGGCTCTAGAAACTGTGATAGCTTCTGGATCTCTTGGACCCACTTGGACCCTTGGAACTTCAATTTATAATTCACGTCATCAATTGCTGTTGACATCGTTTGGGTTGTAAGTTGCCAGTCTAGTAACCAATATTATACAACCAGTGGATCCAATGGCCAACAGTAGCTGGTAGAATCGGTTGTTTGATGAGAAGTCACCTCAAATTTAGTGCTTCCATTCTAAAATCAAAGTCAAAGGTGGCCGAAAAGTCTGCCCTATTAACATATCTATTGATCTCTAATTTTATTTTTCAATTTTTTTAAACTCCTATGAATTCAGCTAAAACAGGCGTATGCCATTGACTAGTATTCCAAATTGAACTGTCAACTAATCTATTATAATGTTTTTTTTTCTTGGACTGCATTAAGCCAACACATGTTTATTAACCAAATTAAAGGAAAAATTGTTCAAGAGTGCTGCTAGCTCAGTATGCAAAGTTTTTCCGCTTATCCGGTTGGCATTTTCATAACTGAAAAACATTCCTTTCTCTGTCTGTATAATTTAGCTATTTTATGCAACGGCAAGAAGAAAAACTTGCACTTCGTTTTCACGCCTTCAGTTCTTTTATTTTTCTTTTCTTTCTTTCTTTTTATTTTTTGTGCTTTGGCCTTTTGGCCTCATTATCTTCTCTGACTAAGCAACAATAGTTGGTAAAAAGGCGTGTGCTAAATGAGTCAATCTGAATAAACTTAATTTGTTTTCTTTTTTTGCGCTTTTGCATTTTTCTGCTTCTTAGCCATGTGGCCGGGTGGCGCGTTAAAGTGCATCATTTTGGCACGAAATAATCATGTTTGCAATTAAACTAATGAAGACATTTGCTCTTTGTGCTGCGGGTCGATGGTTCAGTACAAGAATGAGAAGGAGACAAGCTGATTTCATTTTTACACTGTTCCTGACCATTAAAAGTGTTAAGAAAAATGGCAATTTATAATCAACTAATTGACATACATACAATTATATATATATATATTAGTGAGATGTTAACCATGAATGTATATAAGAGAAAATTTTATTTCCTTTAAACTACTTTTTAATCTTGATCTATAATCTTTAAAAAAGCCATGCCCTCTCTACTTTCTCCTTTTAAATATCCTTGACGCTAAAGTCCGGAGTGTTTGCCAGTAGAGAGTTATAGAGAGAAACTAAATTGAATAAAAAAGAACAATAAAAGATACGGTCAAAAAATATACAACATCTTCTTGTTTTCCCAACTACCTATATTCGTAAATACAAACGCCTTTTTGATATTTTATGTACTATCCAAAGTTAGAGCTCTTTAAATTTGCTGAGTAAATTTATAACCAATTTGAAGTTCCATTTAAATTCCACTGATAATAAATATTTGAGAATATTTCGGCCATTAGCTGCTGGAGTTATTCTTAAACAAAAGTTAATAAAAGCAATCAACTTATTCAACGTTGCTTATTTATGTTTTGTAATAAAAATAACCCAAATTTTTAGCCAACAGCTGTAAAATTCAGCTATTGTGAGATGAAAAAAAGTGTGAGTCGCTGTTTTTCAATTTTAGAGAAAAATTTACCTTTTTACTAAAAAAATTCTTTGAATAAATGGGGCAAAGAATGCTAATTATTTAACTAAAGGATTAAATAATACAACATAAAATTTGAACTTGAACTATTAAGACAATTAATGGAATGATTACATCTAATTTTTTTTAGATTTTTCGTAATTCCCCAAATTTTTAAAACGTCATATTTATAGCCTAGGAAAAAGGGCATATTAATTTTAGATCAGAAGTTTCCAATGCATAGAATCAATATTTTCATATATGTATACTGGATGAGTATGAATCGATCTAAATTGATATAGCCATATCTGTATGTCTGTATGCTTTTTTATATCAAAATTATTTAATCGTTTAATCAATCATTTAATGTACCTTCCATAGGTACGATGACTAGCGAATAGTGTTTTACATTAATAATTGGAATCGATTGACTATATCATATAGATGCAATAGGAATGAACAGTAGATAAATTACTTTTAAATTTGCTTGGTATTTGAAAAAAATTGACCTAGAGACTAAAGGACATTGGAATGTTCCTTTGAATTCCTTCAATGCTTTAATTTGGCTTCATTTTGGCAGATTCTGAAAAACTACATCTTTATTTGCTTCTCATAATATCATACCTAAATAAGTGTCCTTTAATCTGGAAAATCAAATTCTGTTGTAATTTCCTATGAAGAGTCATTAAATTTAAAAAAAATCTGGATTCATTTTATTTTTTAGTTTTGGAAGTTCTAATATTGTTTGTGTAAAGACTATATAAAATGGAGCCTGCTCAACTTCGAGGTTTTTCCTTAATAGGTTTAATCTGCCATGTCCTATGCACGAAAAAATATAAAATGTTGTCAATAATCCTTTGAATAAACAAATATAATAAATTTTCCTAACAATATGGTTGGCTAGCTGGTAAAAATGTATCTTCTAGTTGCATTATATAGTTTTAAATAATTTAATGAAAGGCGAATTCCATACAGAATCCATAACAACTATCGCATTTACGAAGCTAAACAAATTTTAAAAGTTTTAAATATGTATTCCAAAGAAAGACAAACAGGGAAAAGTTAATAAAAGCAGCTGATGTCAGGATTCTCTTGTGACTTTCCTCTTTCCATGCTCTTGGAAACTGTTGAGAATCCTTGTTCAGATTGAAGTAGCTTGCCATGAATTTAGGAAATGCTAAAAACCATTTTATACCCAAAGTCTAGGACTTAATAAAAATATTATAACCTGTATTTAAAAACTACATTTAAGTTAGTAAGATACTTTAAATTTTTAAGTCCCCGAATATCTTGCTAAAAAAATACGGAAACTCGGAAATATTTGATATATATACCGTGCATAATGGAAAAACCTCCGATTGTAAAATAAAAACCACATTAGATGTTTTTTTTTTTTTTTTGTTTTAAATTTATTGTATTATATTTATGTATTTCTGTCGCATTTGAATATTCGTTTGTGGTTCTTGTTAATAATTGTCTGCACAAAGATTCATTATTATATGACACGATTCCAGTATGTTGCATTTTGACTGGTTTCTCTTTGCTGGTTATTAATGTATTATTGTATTTGTAATTTGGTTTTAGATGTATTTGGTTTTGTTGTTGTAATTGTAATTGTTGCATTTAGTAATATTGCATTTACATACATTAATTACCATACGGATTTCATCTTGCCTTAACACTCTGAATGTCTATTGACATTTTGGTATATCAATTTGGTTTACATTTTCGTTTTTGTAGACAAATGTATTTGCTTTTGGCCAGCTTGACGGAGCTTGGTAAGTATGTAGGTATGTATGTATTATTACTTTTATAGATTTTTAGATCGTCTTATTAAAAATTAAATAAAAACTATCTTTAATGCATAATTTTGTATAACAAATGACGCGATGCGCTTAACTAAATTATAGTTATTATTTAATACTCTTTACAATTAAAATGTTGTGCTAACAGTTAAAAGTTATCATGTCTGTGTATGTGTGTGTTTCTTTTTTTTTTTTGTTTATGTTAAGCGATTTTAATTACAATTGTTAGCTAATTTGACACTTAAAGCGGAAAAACTTAACAACATTTCATTTGTATTTGTTTATTTTTTCTTCTTTCCTTTTCCTCGTTTTTTGTTGCTTGAATTTTTACTTTCCTCATTTTGTTGACTTTGTCCTTTGTTAATCTCTGCTTTTGCATTTCGGAATACTCAATTGACACTTATGCCTAAATACAATAATTATGTTATATTATATATATTATTATATATTTATTTGTAACATTTCTCCGAGGTCTATTTTATTTATTTATTTTTTTTTTTTGTTACTTTTAAATTTGTCTACTAATAAAATATATTTTATATGCTATTTATTTTTTCATTTTTCTTTTGTTTCATTTCATTAAAGTTTCTTTCTCTTTTTGTTCATTTGTTTTATTTTTTATTAATTATTTTGTTCTTCAAGTTTTGTTGTTTGTCTATTTGCTTATTTTTACATACAATATACTAAGCACACACATAGTTACATACATAAGGGTCTGATGGAGTCCGTCAGACACACAATAGTTTATTATTATTTTAAAATTTTATTATAGTTTTTTAAGTTTTATCTTTTACTTGTAATGTTTTTTCTGTTCTTTGTTTTGTTTTGTTTTTTTTTTTTTGTTTAATTTTAAATATGGTGGTATCTTGCAGTCAGCGTTGAGAAGCGTCTCTCTTAATGATGGCAATATCTTAAGTATGTATAGATTTTGGGATTTTGTATAGTTTTTGCGTCTTGCTGGAAGAGCGGCTGGTGGGTAGTTGTAAGAGAAAATCATAGTTAATTGAATGTATGTTATTCGTTCTAAGAGATCCCGGCTAAATGGGCCAGGCATATGGAAATATCATTTAAATTGAAGAATTCTATGGAAAATTGAAAGTTGGTCTTCAAACATTTTTATATATTTGGACCTCTACTTTGGTAAATTGTTAATTAAATATTTATTAGTCACTTTAAGGTAGCCGTAATCATTGAAATCATCCCAATCATTATATAAATTTAAAAAAATGATGTTAGATCGAAATCAGTTATACGCTTTAGCGTCAAATCTTAAGCATTTTTCAAGTTGTTAATTTTTGGACAATGTAATATATACACAATTGTTCACAATATATGTCGGATATAAGTCCGATTTATTGTTTTCAACATATGTAAATTCTTTCTCAAAATTAACATCATTAAATTCATTATCCATATGTATCATCTGACTAAATTAAATATGAAAAATATGAAGCTTTAGTAGAACAGGTAATTATTTGAAACTTGACTTATTTTTGGAATGCCCAGTCCTTTTGCTGAAGCTTTTTAAGGTTTTTAATAAAAAAAATGACAAAGAAACGAATTGTGGAGCACCATTACATTCAAAGTAGCAATATTTTGATCACCCTGTATAAAGGATAATAGACCAACTCGAATGAAACGAACGAATAGGCTAGATGAGATTGCCTGATTTAAGTGAGCATATTTAAGCATTGATTAGCATAGTTTGGTTTAAAATGGTATTGCAAGATTTCTTTCGTCACATTTGTTCTACAAATTCTGTTTGGTTTTTCTTTGTTTTTTTTTTTTTGTTTGTTAATGTTGCATCTCACTTTACAGTTAAATTTTTGCTTAGAACTGTTGCACTTTGATGTCATTGTTCATAATTTTCATTTGGCTATGGTATTGTTTAATTTTTTGTTTTTAACATACAGAATTACGCACATACATATACATATAATTAAATATATATGTATATGTCTATATAGCATATACATAGTATGCGATTAGCCACATGGAAAAAATTGTCCAAAAAGGATTAGCATATATTGATATTAGTTATGTTGTATATAATGTATGTATATCTATAGTTAATCCATGCATATAGTATATGTATACTTATGTATATCTTCTGTGTGTATATCTCTTTGTCTCTATATATAAGTTTATATAGAGTCTGTATATATATATATATATATATATATATATGTATATATACATATATAGTTTCTATAGGTATACATAAGTACATACATACAATCGAGTTATGAGTTTATAGTTACTTTTACATTCATCTATAGTTATGTATGCATAGACACAATTTGTTCACAATTTCTTTTTGTTGTTTCTTTTTTCTAATTTTATTTAGATATAGAGGCGGTGGCTTTTATTTGGACTCCATTTATATATTTAGTCAGTGAAATTAAAATACATATAATCGTATTTGTAATCGTAATTGAAAGATATGGAACGAAGACGCACGTCAATTGCCATTGAATCAATTCTGAATTATTTCTTTTTTTGTTTTAGCAGTAGCTGCCCCCACAAATGTATGCTACACTAATTTTACCTATATATATAAATATATATATACATATATATATATATATTTATATATGTATATATGTATGTATATGTAGATATATATATATATAGATATATAACTAGATATATGTATGCATGTAGTTAAGTATGCCAAACATTGATTTTACTGCACAAATCATAGAACAGAAAGGCATAGTTAATATACTATATAAATAACATAAACACATATATAGTATATAGATATATGTTTAAATTGTTTCTTTAATCTTTTTACATAGCAAAATCACATTTGAATCTTTCTTTCGTTCATTCTTAGACAAAAAGAAAATCTACATCACTCTTTTGTTGAAATTGCTTCGTTCACATCAATTTATTCATTTAGTTAAGAGTATTAATTAATGGATGCCTTTAGATCTGGATGGGTGGGGTGTGAGTTTATTTTGTTTCTTATTTTCATTAGACATCAATAATTCTAGATATTATTTAGTATACATATAGTAATGCCCCTTACAAAAAATTCCATACAAAATCACTGTTGAAGTTGATACCAAATTGTTATCTTGGCCATCTTAGATATAACACATATATATATATATATCATATTAATATATATTTATATATATGCATATGTGTACGTATATGTATATATGTATATATTACAGAACTACAGTTAAGTTTTACTTTGAAATTGACATTAGGATCCTTCTGGTTCAGGCGCATCCTTGAATGCATTATGCCGAACTTCATCTCGCTTAAGTTGACAAATTAGAATTCTAATTACACCAGAATTACAAAAAAAATATTTTTTGTGTTGTTTTTGGTTTTTGTTTTGTTGTGGTGCATTATATTACTCTATAATCTAACTGGTATCTATAATTAACATTTGTGTAATTATTGTGCGAGTTATTTAAATAATTGAAAGAGAGAATTGACACTAAGCTTTTTTTTTTTTTTTGGTTGTTGTATATGTGCTTAAAACACTAAATTGGTGTATTTTATTGTTGTTGGTTTACAATTTGTTTTATTCATATTCATTTTCCATTTGTGGATTTTACTTACACACATATATGTATATTACATAATTTCTATAATTAAGTTTAGATTTTTGTATTATGTGTATGAGAAAAAATACAGGGTGACTGTATTGTGAATGTATGGAAATTTTTTTTGAATTGCTTTAAAAATCTTTCTGCAAAATTGCATTTAAAGTAAACCATTTAATGCCGATTAAAATTTAAAGTTTGATATTTGGTATAAGGGAAAGTTAAAGGAAAGCTGATCTAAATCTATATATTAATTTGTTTGAAATATGTAATTACCAATTTTATTAATCAAGAAGCAATAAATATGCCCTGAAACGTTGAAAAGTTTTTATGAAGATCATTTGTGATTTTTGAGCAATTAAATGAATTTACAATAAGTTAAAAATTATAATAGTTTTTCTGTTCAACCACGTGCTATATTTTCCTAAGAAGATGTATACATACATAGATAGCTATTGGACTCATAAAAATTGAAGCAAAATTGATAAAGTGCCGGCATGATGGACCCCTTTCATTTTATTTTAATTGCTTTTGCTTCTGCATAATATAAATGTAAATTATTGTACCAATTTGCTTAAAATACTTGTATATACTAGTTATTTTTTTGGTTGCAAATCATTTATAAAAATCTAAAACGAATTGTAAAATTAGCAAAATGATGAATATAGATCGATGAATGCTTTGTAGTTACATACGTTATCGTTATCGTTTGAGTTTGAGTTATCGTACTTTAAATGCATGCAGATTTTGTTATATATGTATTTCTTTCTTTCTGTAAACACTCATTAACAAATTTTTTTTGTTTCTTCTTTACATTAAATGTATGTAAGCATGTTGCGCAGTTAAATATATTTACAATTTGTCACTGGTTAACAAAGCTTTAGTTATTATTTAATTTGTCATTTTCTTTGGTGTCTCTTTATTGCTAGACATACATACATTCATATACATATATAAATATATATATATATGTGTGTGTGTAAGTGTTTGACCGTGTATCCTGTTTGTGTTATCAGTTTGCTTCAATCAAAGCGAGCTAAATGAAATTCAATTGTATGTAGCAATATATTTAAATCAAAGTCAATAATTTTGGCAAATTAAATTTGGTCCCTTTGCTTTTACTTTTACTCATCAAAAAAGAGAGAGGTGTTAGTTAATTTGTTTTTCTTTAAGTAAATAAGCTCATTAAATCTGTTCCCTTAAAGCAAAAACTTAGTTATATGTATGTATGTATGTATTAAAAACAGCCAGGAAAACAATTAAAAATAGAGCCACATAGATTGAATTCAAAGTGCAATAACAATTTATTTGTTTTAACTAGGCAATTGCTTGTTGCAAGCACAGAAACAATTTGGCGCTTGTCATGGATGCTTGAACGGCCAGAAACTGCTGCCATCAATCAGTTTCCCGAGAAACAAAGTGGATGACATGCGACATGCAATTTAACGCCAACTAGTCAAGAAATGGAAAACAAAAACAAAACTAGAATTTTCTATGTCATTCTCCAAACACTTTACAATATTTTATGTTTTATTTCATGAGAAAAAGTTAAGTTCAAAGTTTTTCAATGGTAAAATTAAAATTATTGAAAGGATATAAGATTATGTTCATCTCATGAAATTTATTATAATTTATTATAGAAAATGGTTTGCAAAAGAGGCGAATGATATATCTTAATGCTTAGCATTTGAAATTTATTTCGAAATTTCTCATAAGGTTTTATATACCTTAGTGGAAACATTTAAAAAATATATTATTTAAAATTGCTTTTTCCAATGAAGATCGATTTTAAACACCAATACTGATCATTTTCGATAAAAATTCGTTAAGAAAAATTGTATACTTTAAGTAAACGTGAATCAAAACTAGATTTTCTTTTGTAAAGTGTATAAAAACCATGAGATAATTTTATTTCTTAAAAATAAATATACATATAAAGAAAAAGCTACTTGTTTTCTATTGTGGCTGCAAAATCAAACAAAATAAATTGAACAAAGAAGAAGAAGAAAAAAAAAGAAAACAAGACAAAACAAAAATCCACATACACACAGGTTTATGCCATTAAGAGCCTAAAACCAGGAAAAAGTCCACAGTCACATTGCATTTTAAATGGAATATATATGTAAGTCGTTTGGTTTTCCGTTTCCTCTTTAGCAAATGAAATAATAGACAAAGGATTAGAGCGAACCAATGTGAAATCTACTGCTTTACATAAACTTGAGCTTACTTAAGAAAATAATTTATTGAACCACAAGCAGCTGAATTACAAAGAGAGAGAGAGAAAGAGACATTTCTCGGGCATTTAGTTAACTACCTTTCCAAGCCCACAGACATACAGTCCCACATCTATGAACATGTACACACACACACACACAACACCAACACCAACACCAACATATGGCAATGGATAAATGTAGGCGAGTCCTGTGGCCATTCTCAAAGTTTTTCAACTATGGGCCAAGGGTCCAGGCGGCAGGCTTAAAAAAGTTTTTGACTAGGCTCAAGCATTTGGTCTTTAATTAAACCATCTTAAATGCAATTTCACAAAATCGTTCAAGTGAAAAATGGTTTTGAACAGCTTGAAATTGCTCAAATTTTGGCTTGCCAGAGACTATTATTTTTTTGCAAAAAAAAGACATACCTCACTTCATACATATTCGCCTAAAAGAATTTTGGGTAAATGGTCAACAACTGTTGCAACAATGCAACCAAAAAATTCCACTTAAACCGCTTAATTCGTTTTTGCAAAATATTCCAATGGGGGCCATTGAGGTTTAACATTTTTATACTCTTAAAACAAAATTTGCTACACGAAATTATCTATGAAAATGACCCAATGAGATAATTAATTTCGAATAATTACACAAATAACAAATTGTAATAACTTTAGTTATTTGTATTTGAAATGTAAAACTTTCAATGAAACTACATAAATTCATAACGTTCGAAAATCAAAAAAAAAAAAAGGAAGTAAGGAAGGATACTTTGGAAGGGTATAGAAATCTCGTTGCTTTGGATTATCATTTCAATCACACTTAAATTCTATGCAAATTGTTTTTCTATTCAGATTTCAACAAATATTTGTGTGTGCGGGTATCCGGGTGTGGGTGTGTGTATGTGTTACCATGTCACGCATTTAATTATAAGTATGTACATAAATGTGTCTGTTTCCGTTTTGTTTACTAGTGTTTTGTTGTTGTTGTTATTTTCTTTTATTTCATTTGTTTATTGTTGGCTGACTGCATTTAATTACTGGCTTTATGCTTGCACACTAAATTAAATTGTTAACGGCTCATTCCTTGTGCGTCCAGTGTCAATAATGAATGAGATTATAGCCTGGGATTATTTAATTTCACAATTCGATGCCCTCGCTGAGGCAATAATTGATTTTTATTTTGCAAATTTTGATAGACAGACAATCGTATCCAATAAATAAGTAGTCAATGCTATAAACAATTGCATTCTGACATATTTATTTATTTCTATAATTTTCGCAACTATTTTGCAATAATTTTGATGGGGCTTGACACTCGCTCAAATTAAATGCAGTTTAAAAAGTGTTTTTTTTTAATAATTCTAATTGATTAATTGATTTTGTTAATGTGAAACCAAAAGAAATTTTAATAAACAGAATGTCTTGAATCATATCGTTAGAATGAATGTAATAATTTAATACTGTTTATAAGTTTTATTAGTATAGTACAAGTTTAAATGTTTATTCAACTTCTTAGGAATTGAGAGTAGGATTACTTACCACCTTAAGCAAGCAACAGAACACTATAATCTACCTACATATGTATGTATGTATTTATATGTAAATATATGTATATGTACATTAGGAAGCCCTTTCATTAGATTATTATTTAGAAAATTATTTGCGGGAACTTTTACTCTATATTTAACTGATATTAATTTCGAATAATTGGAATATCAATTAGTATACTTTTTATTATGCCCTAGCAGGCAAAATCTTTTAATTTCGACCATATGTTTGTAATACTTATAGGGAAGAAAATATTTAGGACTCTCAAAACATTTTTCATAATGCTTGTCTATATGTGTGATTGAATAGACAAAAACTGTATGACAGCTTTTCGATGCGTCCCTTTGTACATATATTTCATTACTTTGGTGAAAAAATTAAAAATCTTCTTAAAGAGTTTCCCTGAACAGTTAAAAGGATTTCTAAAAAGATATTAAATATTGCTTATTCGAAATTGGCTTAAGATGTGGCAACTCTGATAACGTAAAGCCTGCAGTTAACAGAAACTGTAAAGTCCTTAAGCTATCGCTAACTAACAGCTGGAGTTAACAGAAGACATTGATCGACGAAAGTTAGTGAAAGCTTATCACGAATAGATTTTTTTGAATTTACTTTTGGGTCTTGTAATAAGGGTATTCTTTTTTAACCCCGCATCTTATCTATTTATGATCGCGTAAGTCTGGTATATCGCTAATGGAGGGCCTGGCTAATGTACATACATAGGTACATATGTATGTTGTGTATTGTGCAATCTCTAACTAACTGAATGTCAATGTATTAGCAAACTATTGTATAAATTGTACTAAACTTTAACTGAGTTCTGGATTAAGACTACGCGATTTATTATTGTAGTTGTTCTTGATGTTGTTGTTGTTGTGCTTGTAATTTGTAATGGAGGTGGTTATTCTTGTTGTTGGAGTTTGGTGACTGTTGTGCATATTGTAGTTGTTGTTGTTGTACTTGTTGTAATTGTACTTGTTGTAATGCGGCCACTAAATACATATGCTAGCTGTTGTTGTTGTTGTTGTTCTGGTTGTTGTTGTTGTAGTGTTGTTCTTGTTGTTGTTGTTGATGTTGTTGCTAACTGTAAATATGATAGAATATATTTGTTGGGTGAGTAAAAGTGAGATTTAAACATCCAAAGAAATTGTTTAATTTTCTGTTTTTTTTTTTTGCGTTTTGCCGATTTATTTTTTTTTTTTTATCGATTTTTACTTGTTTTTTTTTTTTTTTTGTTTGTATGGAAATAAAACAAAGATTTCTTTCGAGTTTCGTTTTGTGTATAAGTTTAAGTTTTTCATTTATTTGTTGGTTTTTCTCGTTTTAAGATCAAAGAATTGTTTTATGTATATTGTATTTGTTGTTGTGGTTGTTTTTGTTTGTTGTTGTAGTGGTTGTTAATGTATATATTTTCTTTTTGTTTGTTTGAATTTGTTTCGGCTTAAAATTAAATAAGTTTGCTTACACGTTTTTGTTTTTCTTGTTGTTTTAATTTTTGTAATTTTTTTTTTTTTTTTTGGTTTTTTTTTTCTTTCTTGTTTTGCATTTGCACTACAGCGTTTTCATTATTATGTTAATTTTCTTTTGAAATGCTAACAACATTTAATAAATAGTAGTTTTTGAATATTTTCTTTTGTTTTTTATTTGTTTGTTAATAATTTGTTATAAGTGTGTGTTCTTTGAGAATGTGTCTGTGTATCTGTGTGTATCTTTGGGTGCGTATCTGTGTATTGGTGTATCTGTTTTCTGTGTGTGTGTCTGCGTGTATGTGTGTGTTAAATTGTTTAAACAAATTTGCTGTGCAGTTGTTTCGAGTACATGATATTTCGTTTTGTTTACGGTTCTGTTAAGATACTTTCTCGCTTGATATATGAGCGATCTGATGTTTCGGTATGTATTTGCATTGCATTGTATTGTATTTGTATTGTATATAGATAAATGTAGATATAATTTCGTAGCATTTTATATAAATGTTGATTATGTCTGTGTGCCTCTGTTTTCGTTTTGTTTTTTTTTTTTTTTTTTTTTTTTTTGTAAATGCGACGCAGAAATGTTTCATCAAGTTTTCTTAATACAGGAAATATTCAAAAAACTGGTTATCAAAAAAGTATTTCGCTGTGATTATGTTGCATTCTGTAGGCTTATGTATTAGTATGTATGTGAGCATGAAAGTATGTAAGTATTTGAGTATGTGAGTATGTTTGTATGTATGTATTATGTATGAATGTGTTTAATTAGTATATAGGTAATGTATGTATTTCTGTATGTATGTATATGCATGCATTCATTTATGAATGCATATATATTTATGTATGTATGTATGTATTTTGTGTAATTTTATTTATTAAATATATTAGCATACGACTTTCCTTTTTATTCATTTTGTCTTACGAATTGATTTAAACTAAACACACAGAAAGAAAAACTAGATCAATTCATTGGCGGCATTTTATCATTCGATTCGCACATTTATTTATTTGTCAGCTAAATTGAAAGATTTTAATAAAATTGGCAATTAATGTCAAAGAAGACAGCTAAAACAGAATTAAGCCTTTTATTTTACAGCACCTGATTGTTAACTTTATATTTTGTTGGCCCTCAGTTTGAAATAAGGAAATGTTTCATCAATAGTGCCTCAAGAGGTCCACTTATTGGTTCTCGGTGGCCAAATTGAAATGGATATGTTCACTTTGAATGTCTTATTTACCATTTTTTCTGTTTTTTTTGTTTTCAATCATTCTCTGCTGTCTTCTAATAGATTAAAATGCCACAAGATATATCAAAATGAACGAATTTGAAAGCAAAAATGAAACTCCTAATTAATGTATCCATTTTCTTAATTAAGATCAATGTTTCATTTTAGTAACTGAATGGTTGATAACAATTAATTATAATTAATAGCTGTATTTACTTTTTAGTATCGTATTAACTAATCCCAATGAACCATTTAAAGCTAAAGACCGGATGAGAAGAGATTTAGGCCAATAACTGAGCAGCAACTGGCTTTGTCTTGGCTAATATAATTGCCTCTAAACGGTGGAGTTATTGAAACTTCACTTTTAATTTAGTTTTTTTAACCAAACAGTTGCCAGTTGCTGCAGTTCTCATCTTTTATAGTATTTATTTTTATCTGATTCATTGAATATGGGTAAATTGATTCTAAAGAGTTCCAACAGAGATTAATTATAATTAAAATGTGCAGAAATTTTTATAGAATTTTATTCACTTTGCGAACATTAAGGGTTCTATGACCATATTAGATGACTAAAATCAGCAATAGCGAATGAAAAATTCCGCCTTTTTGAATTGAATTAAAATTTTTTTCTACTATTTATGATATTTGTATATGTGTAATATATTTACGTTTTCGCCAAAAAGTATGCTTTAACTTGCAGCGTATAGAATACAGTCGCGGCAAATATGTTTATGTAAACTATTAAAAAAAAAAACACTCACCCCGAACATAAAATGAAACTTAAAGTCCAAGGCGGAAATATAGTTAATTTTTTGTGGTTTTTCTTTACCTTTTTTTTTTTGATTCTAATTTTTAGATAATGCGATTGTTTGGTTTTGTTTTTATTTATTCGGTGGATTAGATTAACAAGTGTCTGTAATTGTGTCTGCATGTGTTTTGTGTGAGTGTGTGTCTGTGTGAGTGTAATTAATATAAGTTCTAAACAATACTACATACTCGTACTTGTATTGGTATTGGTACCGGTATTGGTATTGGTATTGGTATATACTTTACACCATGAATTCTAAATAATATTTATGAATTAACTTAACTAAAACGTTCAACGTAAATTCAACTAAATTGCATAGTAACATTGCTATTATTGTAAGATGAGACTAAAACACAAAGTTACATCCAAAATTTATTGCACACGAGAAATTAAACAACTTTGTTTGAGTTTCAGTTTTTGTGTGTGTGTGTGTGTGTGTGTTTCCTCAATTCCTTTTAAGTGTGTGTGTGTATGAATATATGTTGCATTAACTTACAACAAATCGTTGCTTGAATCTATTGGGTAGGTTTAGTGCTACCAACTTTCGACGGGACATTTGCATATGGAGCTAGATTGGTGCAAAGTGTTGTTGTTTTTTTATTATTATTATTTTTTTTTATTTTACCAATTTCAATTGTTTTAAAATATTTTACCTAGTCACTACGAAACGCAATAGCACTATTTATTTTTTTTCTTTAAAATATGTATTTTGAAGAATCACCCCTTCTATACTTATTGTGAGAAATTTTCTTTTTAGATTTTAGAGATGCGTGTGTGTGTTACTCTTAATGCCATTAATTCATTGCTACGAATCACTAACACACACTCACACATTAGCACTGGGAGCACTTGCAGTTGCTCTAAACTACAGTCACAAGGATTAACCATTAACTAGTAGTAGTAGTAGTTATTATTATAGATTCATTCACTTGTTTCACTCCATTAAGATCATCTTTAATTATGCCGCTCTTTAGGATCCTTTGAGTAGTGTGTCTGTCTGTGTTTGTCTTTATAGATTTGTGTATATTATATATGTATGGTATGTTTGTATGCATGTATGTATGTATGTATGTAGGTGTGTGTGTGGGTGAGTGTATAATACATATGTATATGTTGCATATAAGAAAAACTAAATACTGTTTGCTAAATACAATACCTAATTCACTAATACACTGAGGAAAATGATTTCATTTACTTAGTTCGTTTCTTGTAATTTCGTTTTCGTTTCTGTTGGTTGCTTAGATTTCGTTTACACTAAGACATTTCTGGAATCCAACATATATATATACACATATATATATATATTCATTTGTATATGTATACATATATATTTATATATATAAATGTTGGCATGTATATATAATTATGTTCGTGTATGCATATGTATATATAATAGACATCTATCGGAATTTTCAATCGTGCTAACATTTCGCTTGCAATTATTATGATTATTATTTGATTTTTGAATTAATTAAATAATTTAGTTATTTATTTGTTTTACGTTTTTTTTTTCCTTCTTGTTTTCGTCTTTGATTTTTTGTTTTTTTTTTTTCAAAATTATCACCAGTAATTACGCGTACGACTACACTATGCAGTTGTCCGTTCATTTTGCCATTTTAAAATTTGCCTTTGTCCTTAGGTCTGTCTGTAATTGTAAATGTATCTGTATCTGTATCTGTTTCAGTGTCTCTGTCTGTATCTGTGTGTCTGTGTCTATGTCTGTTGTGTAGTTTTGTGTAATTTGTGGTGTAATTATGTTAAGTTTGCTTAGGTATCATCTCCCAATTAAAGTGGCAAAGCAAATGCTTATTTATTTTTTACTTTTTCTTGTTTTAGGTTTTTCATTCAAAAATTGACACGCCTTGCTTTTGACCCTTACTCAAAAACTATATATATATTTATATATATATATATATATTGTGTATGTATGTATGAATGTGTATTTTTTTGTGGTTTTATTACTATGCATGCTATATATAATCTGCCACACATATATATAAATGTAATTATATATCCATGTATATATGTATAGTTTTATGTAAATATTTATGTATATAAGTAATCCATTTTTTGTTTTCTTTTCTTTTTTTTTTTTTTTTTGTTTTTGGGTTCTTTTTTCTTATGTGTGTTTTGTATGTGTAAGTATAAATTATAAGCCTATAAGAATATAGTTGTAGTTATCCATCATTCATCATTTATTCTGATTATTTATAGGTTTATATCGTTCATATCGTTTCATTCTTTGTTTTTTTTTTTTTGTTTTGTTTTTGTTTATTTGATCGGTTTCTTGCATTATATAGAATATTATTTTATTATTTCGGTGTACAAAGTTGTTGATTTTGTTTAGTGTTTCTTTTTTTTTTTTTTTTTGCTTCTTATTCCATTTCAAACGATAAATAGAAAATTGTCTGTGTGTTTTGTTTCTCTCATTTTTATGTTCCTTTTTCTCTATTATGAAGATAAGCAACATTTCGTTTCGTTTGCTCTGGCAATTTAAAGTATCTACGAAAGAATCTTTTTGAGACTGTAGTTTTGGTAACTAAGCGGCTTGGCGGCATAAAGTGGGATGAATGTCGCGGGGATTGGGCTGGGGGGAGGGGAGGGAGTGACAAATTGCAGCAGGTGCCAATAAAAAATACATTGCTCCGAAAAGTATACAATATAAAGCTCAGTAAAAGATAGGCGAAAGAAAGATACTCTTCCCTTCAATCTCTCTTTCTCTCTCTCTTTCTTCTCTATCTATCTATCTCTGTTTATCTTGTTTTAACTCTTCTCTCTTCTTTGTAGAGTATTCTTGTAGCAGTTTTCAACTCGTGGTGTGTATGCGTGTTTGCATGTGTGTGTGTGTGTATTAGTATCTGTTGGTTGTTGCTGTTGTTGTTTCATATTTTGGACGGTTTCATAAAATTTATATAATTTTCGTTTTGTTTTTCTTTATTTGTTGTTTTTTTTTTTTTTTGGTTTTTTGGTGGTTGTCAATTCAACATTGAATAAACTGGTCCATTTTGAGTGTGGAGGCGAATCCTTAAGAACAAAATTGGGAATAGAGTGGGGGAATACAGTGGAGAATAGGGTGAAGAGGGGAAGGCGAAGTCGGTTGTTTGAGTGTTCGGAAATCGCATGAGCAGAGAGATTGGGTGACCAGAGAATATTTCAAGATACTTTTACTTATCAAACAGTTGCTTATTTATTTATTTTTTTTTGCTTGTTTTGTCTTGCCCAATTGCACATTTTCCATTTTCTTTGAACTGTTTTCCTTAAAGAGTTGAAAACTACAAGGCAAAACGAAGATTGAAAGACAAAGGAAAATGGGCGAGAATAGCATAGAAAGCAGAATGTGATTTAAATATGCTACTACTTAAAAACAACAACATGCAAAGAGATATGGCAATAAAAAGGAAAAACAAACTAGGCCAAAAGTATTTTCTTTTCGTAATCGTTTTTTTTGTTAACCGGCTTTTATAACAAATCGTTTGTGACAATCCTAAAAATAGATGATTTACACAATTTAACACAGAATTTGATTCAACAAAATTTGACTAACTTGGGGGGGATGAGAAAGGGGAATACGATTTTTTTTGGTTTTTTATTTTTGCGATTAAATTAAATTTAAATAATTGCCACTATAAAACAAATTGTTATCGGTTATTGTTGCTTGGATTATCGAAATATATGGAAACACAAGCGAGAATCAAATAAAGATAATTTTTCTAGGTTTTCATTACCATTTTTCATTTGTTTTCTTTTTGTTTATCATTTAAATTAATTTCTATATTATATATGAGTACATACTACTTATATGCACATATACACACACATTTATATATCATATATACATATATAAATATATATATTTATATATATAAATCTTAAAAGCTAAGCGTGTTTGGATTTTTGATTAGTTACATATACAATTCTTGCTGGCGTAGAAGTGGGGTAGGAGGGGAAACGGAGAGCAGCGGCGGTTTATATCATTTTCATTTTTTCATTTTCTTTTGCAATTATTTGGAAAAGTTCATTCTCTTTTTTAGGGGAACTCTAAATCTTGATTGATTCTATTCGATTTGATTCGATTAAATCCTAAAAATATGTAATTTTCTCAAACCTAAGACCTGTTGTTTTTATTTAGTTGTTATTCTTAGTTCATTTATATTTTTAGTGTATTTTAATGCTTTTTCATTTTGCAAAAATTTTCGATATGTTTTAAATTCAGGATTTACATTTTGCTCTTTACTTAATTTGGCATATTTTAATTTCGGATTTTCTTTTTTTTTATATATGTTTTATTTAGTTTTCTTTTTCACCATTGAACAAAATAAATAAACAGAAATGAAGTGAAGACGAAGGGAAAGGTAGTGCGGATGTGCGTTTGGGTGGATTGATCTAAAAATTGGGTTCTTGTCTGACGAATCGGGTTTTATGATTGTTTTTTTAATCTTATTTGTCCTGTTTCAATTCCTATATAAAAACCAAAATATACAATAGATACATACACACACATATATATGTATATACATAACTCTAAAATGAAGACGGGCTAAGTGAAAATGCAATTGAAACATACTTTTACATATATAATATATTTTATATCAAAAAAATGAGCGCGCATATACAAAACTCTGGGCTTATGCGATAAATTATATAACAACAAAATTTAAATATTAAATAAAACAAATTATACATACATATACATCTACACATACATATATGTGTATTTGCATAGATCTATATATGAATTTATATGTATATATGCATATATATATTTAACTAAATTGTTTGCCGTGCTTCCCCTCTTTGAATTTAAGTACTCAAATGGAAAGTCGGACAGCTAAATATATGTATATATAAAGATACGTATATATAATTAAATGTGTAAAAAATGAAATGAAAAAGTATGAGAACATAATAATTACTTATGTTCAAAAAATAAATTTATAAACTATTAACAAAACGAAATTGAAAACATTCATTTGTATGTGTCCCCCATATCAAATTAATAGCTACCATTTACTCAATTATTGATTGAAGTATATCTGTATGTATGTATGCTTGTATGTATATGTTTGTTTGTTTGTGTTTGTTTGTATGTATGTATGTTTGTATGCATAATTAATTATTAATTAATTACTTGTTTATGGTCTAGTTTTAGGAGCTTTTAAGATCGTTGTTGATTTACATGCTTATCAATTTAATATTTATTTTTCATTTTTTCTTCTTTCTTTCAACGAGATTTTCCCTTTGCATATGTTGATTTTCGTCCGTGTGATCAAAGAGAAATCATTTTGCACAATTTGAAATTAAGTACAATAATACCTAATTTTAAACAAAATGAATAATTATATAAAATATATATATATAGACGTTTGTATATGCTAGAATATGCTATATAATTTATGTTGTTTTGCATTAACAATTTATACATACAGAGAAAAAGTGAATGACATACAATTTGAAATTAACTCAACTTAGTTATGAAATTAAATTAAATATAATTAGAATTAAGGAGAATAGAAGAGAGGAAAAAATATTTATAATAAATTGTCGTGAAAGCCCAAATTGCACATGTGTGGAAGCCGATCTCATTTTAAATTTGAGTATGAAGTGTGTGAAGAAATTCGTTTAGCGGCCCTAAAATTAATCGTGTTGATGTATGGAAAATTAAAAATCAGTTGCATTATATATCCACTACTATATAGCATATATATATATATATATATCTCCGTATTTTTCTAGTGGGTTGCCTTATAATGCTTCGCATATATAATTTAGATCAGACTGAACTTTAGCTGCGAATTAGAAGGTAAATACACCGATGCTAAGCCTTTTTTATATACTTTCCTATAAAGGAATCTTTATGTCTCCCCAGACGTGAACCCTATCATTAAGTTATCCGAGATCACCACCAAGGGGGAGCATTACCAAGCTAATTGCTGGGGGAAAAATATTTAAATGAATTATCAATAATTTGCAGACAATAATGTTGCGGCAACCCCCCGTGGATAACACATATACCACCATATACCCATATATAGCCAAATATATCCATATATATATATGCCTTCATTCATTGAAAAGTAAATCGTAATAGCCGCAACTCTGATCTTGTTTTCGTTTCGAATCACACACACCCGTAGCACTTGAATGAATGATATATAATTTATATAGATAAATTCATTTAATAAACTAAATATCCTAAAATTGAGAAATTAATTATGAATTATTTCATTGTATTTTCTTTTATAATAGAGTTAATCTAACATACGCCTTTGATATGGTTTGTTGTTGTTGCTTTTATTGCTGATATTTTTGTTTTCCTTTTTTCATTTTATAAATTGTTTTCCCTTTTTTAATGACTTAAATTTTGTTGTTTAAGTTAATATATTTATTTCTTATTTTCGCTTTGCTAAATTTTACTTGGAGTTCTGAAATGTTTGGCTCAGTGTGATTTTGGTCGAACAACCAATCGATCGATTGATCAATCGATTGATCGTACGATCCTCTTCTAAACTTTAAAACGCCTCAAAAATATGTTATATTATGTAAGTGTGGGTGTATGTATGTAAATTATGTAATATGTATGTGTGTGTATGTATTAATGTATGTATGTATGTATGTCTGCCTATATCAATGGTTGTTGTTGTTGGTTGTTTTTTGCCCATTAATTTGATTGGTTGTTTATCTTAACTTAATTTCTAATATTCTAAGTTGGTTGTTTGTTTTTCTTTCTTTTATTATTATTTTAGTTAATTCCGTTCTCCTCATTCTTTTTTAATCGTGTTTTTTCTTGTCACTTTTTACATTTAGTGTAAAATTAAAATTAATTATAGTTTAAATACACATATACAGCACACATTCTCATATAAATTTATGCCTTTTTCTTCCCTTTTTCTTCTCTTTTACGGTTTTTCTTTTCTTTTATTTTTGTAAATTAAGCACAAAAAATTTATGTTTATAGACTTGTCTTTTGTTTTGTTTGTTAAATATAGTATATAAACATTGGCTTGTGCAAGTTTTCAATTTAATTCTGTTTTTTTTTTATGTTTTTTGTTTAAGTTTAAATTTAAAGTAAGACATTTATAATTTTTGCTAGTGCGCTTGGCGGCTGCACTTTTCTTTTTTTTGTTTTGTTTTGTTTTGTTAATGTTTTGCATAACTAATAAATTAATAAATTTGATTTAAAATTGCTACATTTTTGGTTTAAATTTTTTTTACATTTTGCCATATTTTGAATTTTTTCCATTTTCTTGTCGCATCATAATTTTCCTTTTTTTTTTGTTTTGTTTTGTGTTTTGTCAAGACTTTCTCTTACTCCTCTCTCTCTCTAACCCATCGAATACTTGTCGAAATATTGTCCAAAGAAATTGTTATTTAAATTTATCAATATTTTCTTGTATTTATGTATGTTGTGTGTTCATTTTTTATTTATAATATAAAATAAATAATATAATTAAACTATAAAACACACGAAAGAAAAAGTTTAAATTGCTGCCAAAATAGCTACACGCAAATTTTTTTTGCTCTCATATTTTGTTCTCTTTTTTTTTGTAGTTCAGTTGGGATTTGTTTTTTTTTTCTTCTTTTAACATGAATATTTGTTTCATTGTTTTTCGTTTAGTTCTTTTTTTTGGTTTATTTTTATTAAACATTAGTTACAACATAAGTTTACAATTCGGTTAAAAATTTCCTCAAGTGTAACACGGAAAACTGTACAAAAAAAAAGTGAAAAAAGAAAAGGAAAATGCTTGGTGTTGGTTTTCTTTCTTGCTTTCATTTTTTCTGCTCCTTAAGGTTTCCTTTTGTTCTAGTTCTTGTTGCAGTTGTAGTTGTAGTTGTTGGTTGTGTCAAAATTTCTTAACTAAACGATTTTCCACTTTTTTTCGCTTTTTCTTCTGTAAACTAATGTTTTATATTTATATATATATATATATTATATATATATATATAGATATATATAATTATGATTTCTTGTTTTTGTTTCTTTTTTTCTTTTTTTTATTAATTAACAATGTATTCTTTTTCCTTGTTTTTTTTCTTTTTGCTCTTGTTGTTTTCCTTATGTGACGCAAACGCATGTAAAAGAGAATGGTGCCATATTGTATTTATCAGTTTGCCGTGTGTGTGTGTGAGTGTGTGTGAGAGTGTGACTGTGTGTGAGTGTATACATATACATATATAGATATATATATGTGTACATATATACATATATATATTTGGGTGCATATGCGTTTCATTTGTATGTATTTATATGGTTGGGCGTGCTTTTCAACGATGTCATTTTGTCGATAAAATGAATTTTCATTCAATTTTCGGAAAATGGCACGTAGAAAAGCTACATGCGTTTGCGTTTACTTTTGAATTGCGCTTTTATATGAAGCTTTACCACATTCTATTTTCCATTTCCTTTTTCGTTTTCTTTTTCATCATTCTTCTTCTTCATCTTCTTGCTTGAGTCAATTGGTCAATGCATGAAATTTTATCAATTGATCATCAAGTTGTTGCCGCCGGCTTTGCTCTATATATAAATATATATAAGTATCTATATATGTAAGTATATAGATATGTAGACATCTATATAGCTATGTGTGTATGTGTATGTGTGGTGTGTTAGTATAAGTATTGTGTGTGTGTGTGTGTATTGAGAGAGAGTGTATCTAATTTTTGTTTTGTCTATTTTGTCGTTGTTATTGTTATTGATGTTGATGTTGATGTTGATGTTCATGTAGATGTTGTTGATGTTGTAGTTGTTGTTTGTCTGGATTCATAGCTCTTCTTCATCTGCCAGTGTTTGATGGTTGGTCGATTGGTTGGTTGGTTTGCTTGGTTGGTTTGGTTGGTTGTTCATGCTCATTATATATGTTCTTGTTTTTGTTCTCCTCCATCTTTCTCTTTTCTCTTTTCTTTTTTAGTTTAGTTTTTTTTGTTTTGTTTGTTTTTTTTTTTGTTGCAATGTATTGTGTAAATATGGTGTCTTGTGGCAAGCAGCTTGTTGGTTTTTTTTTGCTGTAGATTCTCTTTTCTGCTTGCTCTCTGCTTACACAATCGTTATCAAATCTCAATTGTAAATGTCCACCTTGGAGTCGACATCATTCTCCTTTTCGATCATGCCTTCACTGGTCGCATTATTCCAGGCTCCATTCATGCTCTTGGATGATGAGAAACACAACTTCATGATGAATGGGAACTTGGTGCCTATATAATGCGGATAGGGGATAGATTGGGAGAGTGGAAGGATGTTTGTTGAGAAGTGATTAACTGGCAAAGAATACAAATTAAATATATATATAAATTTGCTATATATATACATAAATATATATATATATATGTATACATATATATATTGTTTATAATATTTTATATTTTTTTCAATTTGTTATATTTTCTTTGGTGTAGTAATGTGTATAAGTGTTGTATAGTTTTGAATTTAAGTTTGAATTTGAAAATACAGTCTTCAATTGTAAGATCGTGAGTGGCAAAAATATATATTATAAAAAGGATATGCAAATTGGAAAGGATTAATAGGGGAGAGGTTGAAAGGATGCAACATAAATGTCCAGGTCTAGCATTTCGCAACTTGAATTGGAAGAGCCAAGGCTTTAACCATATTAAGATCCTATCGGTACGATTGAGGAAGGGTTAACGGAATGAACATGAGCTGGTACTAGCATGGATCCTAAGCTGAAACAGAATTGTCAATGGAGATATCCTGCAATTCCTAATGGGGAAAACGAACGAATGAGTTTCTTGAAAGAGATCATATCGAAACAACAGTTTCAGCATAAATCAATGTAGATGTCCTGCTCTTTCTAATGGGAAAACGGATGCATGGAATGAGATGGATCAATTCAAATAAGTCTTCCAGCACAGAAACAAAACAAAACAGCCACACACCAGTTAGAAATAATTGCACTATAATCCATAGAAAACCAGAATCAATTATGATTATAGGAATACGGGGGGGGCCGGTCGCTTTTATTTTATCGCTAATAGAAAGGAATCAATTGAATGTTTTTATGGGCCAATTAAAACTGGGTCATCTTACAAAATACGACTTTCCTCCTCTTGGCCCGCACCAATGACACACACACACACACAAACACAGAGGACATGTACATACAAATTCATTAATCATGGGTAAAATATTTGATTGCCGCATAATTCTGACGCTGAAAAGTATGCAATGCCATGCTTATGTTTGCATTTCGCATTTGCCATTTGAGATCTGTGCGTGGGCGGGTGTTTATCTGCATGTGTGGGTGTGTGGGTTTGTGGGTGTGTGGGCGTGCGTGCGTGTGTATGTATAGGTTTGTGTGCATGGAAGTCCGTACATGCGAAAGTTTATTTGCATTCTTTACACTTTTAATTACTATTTACCATGCACTCGAGCGGCACTTGGAACAGTAGCAGAAGCAGCATCAGAATTGCATAAACAACAACAACAACTACAATAATAACAAGACCAAAACAACAACGAAAAAAAAAAATCAAATAAAATACACAACACTCGAAAATTCATTGACAAATATTACGTGGTATGAAAAATCTACTATTTATCAAGGTGCTATGCATCTGAGTGTGTGTGCGTGTGTGTGTCTGTGTGTGCACAGGCAGAAGGATACACTTCCACTTTTCATCTGTGGCTTTTTCCACTAACACTTGGTCTTATATTGAATGCAAGACAAACAGACACAAAATGGATTTTCACAAATAAATATGAAAGTAAAGGGAATGGTCTCGTGATGTGAAAATCAAATATAGAATGAAAGTTATGGTATGTATATAGAACAAGTGAAAGGCAGATTATTTTTATTTTGCTTTGTCTATATGGATACGGATATGATTTCTATTTTAAGATATAAAAGAACAGAAGGATTATTTTGATTTGGTTATTTATCCAGTTCTGAGATCGGCAATGCTAATACAATATATAATTCCTAAGTCAAGGCCAATAGGCGAAAACTAAAATTAATAAAATTTAATATTAAATTCCGTTAACAGCCACACTCGATGGTAAGTCTGTTTTACCATATCTACGCCAATGTATTTCTCTCCCAAAATCGATTTTTTTTGTTTAAAACAAATGCCCATAATTTTAACTAAGCATCAAATGTTGATTGTTTTATTGTTGTTGTGATTGCGCAGAAACTTTTCGAAATATTATCATACTAATTGCCATGTATACAAGGCAAATAAAAGTGAAACAACAAGAGGAATTTATGGGTAACATAATTAGAATGCGGGCGGAACGAAACCAAATAAATGCTGCTGGTGAAAATATTTATGATCAAAGTTTTTATATTTGTTCATAAGAGGGAGGGGTGGAGGGGGTTGGACGACTTCCGAATTCTGCACCCTATCCTCCCTTTATATAGGTACCAATTGTTAACCCATTTCTTGGCCATAAGGGTTGATGGTTGGCTGGATGCGCCATTTATAAATAACTGGCAACTGAAATTGTTTATCTTAATTACCAAATTAAAATTTTCAGCGCTAGCAACGGTGCAACTACTGAAAAGTTTCTTCGCCAAAAAAAAAAGTAAGCCACGAAGAATCATAAAAGGCTAAAAAAGTTCGCCTTGCACAAGTCGAAGAAGAAGGAGAAGAAGGAGAAGATGAACCGGAGAGGAGGGGGGGGGTGGTGCCTGGCCATGGGGCAATATTGGTTAGCGGCTGCTGCTCCTGTCAAAAGTCAAAAAGCCATGCAAAATGGACACCAAACTTCTTTAGCCGTTGAAGTAGGGGGGTAGTAAATTTATGTTGCCTAGTTTTGGGGGTGTGGTTATTGGATAGATTGGTGGGATATGTGTTAGGATGTTTGGTTGGTTGGGTGGGTGGTTTTTGGATGTGAAGAGGTTATTTTCATTCTTTTGGCTGTATTTGTATTTTTTTTCTTCTTTTTTGTTTCTTTAAAAAATTTGCCATTTTAATTTTATTTTTACTTCGTTTTACGTTTTTCATTTTGTTTTTCATTCTTTCATTTTTGTTTCTTTTTTTTTTTTGAATAAACACTTAAACACAAGACTATCTCACCTTTACCCTCTATCGGCAGATGGTTGCACTTCATGATGGCCAGAACAGCCTGCGATATGTTGGGAAATTCGATTAGACCCGATGATGAGCGTTCGGTCTTCAAGGGGAATAGGCGCACCGAAGTGGCTGGCACATCCTTGATATTAAATATACCAATAAGCTGATCCTCGGTCAAGCCGGGCGGTGTATTAAAGAAGTGCAAAATCTGTACAAAAAAAAAATCGAAATATATTTATATATATTCATGATATTGATTTGTTATATATGTGCTTGCGCTTACCTTGCTCGGTGGTTGTATGCGATTCTTGCTAGCCTGAGCCGGCGATAAGAAACGATTATTTTTGGAGCCAGTATACTCTTTGAAACTGGGTGTGTGATCGGGCAGCAAAAATGGATTGATCACCTCGGATAGGAAATTTTGCTTGGAGAAGGCAATCTGTATTTTGCCGCCAGTGCCAACAGGAATGTTGTTCAAGTGCTGTACGCAACGTTCAACGGCCACCGAATCACCCATTTGTACCATGGCAGTACCTTCTTTGGTCTTCAAGAATTTAATCTGAATGAAGGAAAAAAATAATAAATTAGATTTTAATATCCCTCCTTGGTGTATTATATAATGTATTCTATTCCTATTCCTAGAAGTCTTCAAATTCAGTTTAGTTTCTTATTGAATTGAATTTCTATTTCTTTTAAATGCAATTATCAAAACGGAATGTCATCCTTAATTTTATATTCATTGTTGTGTGAGTGTGTGTATGCGCAGAGGAGTTTCCTATGAGTATAGTACAATCATCATCACCACCCCACCCCCCCAAAACCCATATATGTATGTCATTGCCTTTTTTCTATTTCCTGATTGAGGTCATCAAATTTTGTTGTACGTGCCAAATTACCAAAAATAGCTGACATTGTTATTATTGCTTTACAATTTTTATGGCAAAACCGAAAATTTTATATCATACTGTTATTTGACACTTGTATGTGCGTGTGTGTGCCTTTTTTTTCAAAAAGCCATCGATAGCAATCTATAATGACAGCTAAGAGAGGGAGGGAGGAGAAAGAGGAACATTGATGGCAAATCTATCTTTGGATTATGTTTGATGAAAAACAAGAAAAAACCCACCCAAACGTCTCCTATTACTATAGCTTTATAGCGGTATTTACGCTCATTAGCACACAGTCTAAATGAACTATCTTTCGGTTAAAGACTTTTGCACCTTTTTGCCGCAATAGAAATAATTGTTCATAAACATTTTTTCCCCCCCAAGAAGCAGTTGCAAAAAAAAAAAAAGAAAAACTGCAAAGCGTGCAGGTGAAAGTGAAAAATCAATGAAAAATTTATGTTTCTGGCCGTGGCTCTCGTTTGGGTTGGATCACCTGTTGTTTGTGTTTGCTTCGTTTGTTGGTTCGTTGCCTTGGCAAATCAATTTTCTGGCCGCTGGCATTTTGCCGCTTTAAGGCAATGAACTCAATAAACTACAGAAAAAACCGGTTGCCACTGAATTTTATTGGCCAGAGGTTTTAACTGAATTGGCCAGAGTGATTGCCAACGGATGTCTATCTATCCAAGGTAAGGATAGATACAGCAAGCGTCCATATGTAAATGATATCCATGCATATATCCCAAAGAAAAATATCGATTCTGGTTGGCATAGAAGAAGCTTAAAGATGTTTGTATATGGAATATTTGGCCTAAACGGATCATGCAATTTTACATTTTTTAATGAATGTAGTAGAAATTTTATATGTTATCGAGTCTTTCATTAAATCGCATGTGGTGCTCGACCTAAATGAGACCGAGTATTATTAATCCTGCATATACACACACACATATATATTCAGATCGCCCACAGATGCAAGAATATTGAGATGTCAGTGTAGTGTAGCCACAGCAAATGGTAAGTAAATCCTGATCCCTTTAAAGCCACCCACATATATACTTGAACATATATAAATATTATACATGTGTGTGCCACCGATAATAATTAACTGGCAAACATTGTGAAAATGCAAATAAAGCAAATATCCATTTATGGCTACAGATTGCGGGTCATGTGTAAATAGGGCACAAACAATTTGCTCACAATTAAACCATGCCCAACCAACCAAACCATTCTCTTTCCCTTCTTCCACCCCCTTCGCTCTATCCTATAATGGATAAGCCACAATTCAGTCTACAGCTGCAGCAGCTTATGGGCTGGTTGGTTGGCTATATCAAAGCGCATACGCTTGAATGGAATATATATATATATATATATATATATATATATATATATGGGAAGTGGGTGAGAAGGAAGAGTGTGCCACCACCAAATGGTTAGGCCAAAAGTAAATAAAAACTAAATGAGGCTTATCGAAAAAACAAAAACCCAAAAGCAAAACACGTAACGGTATCATTAAAATGAAACAAAACAAAGGAAAAAAAAATGTATATATATATATATACAAATATAGACCATAAATCAGTCAAGCAGAAAGCTGCCAGATACGACAATGTAGATACTTTTATACTCAGTCTCGAGAAAATATATGTATAAAACAAAAGGATAATGAAATTACAAACATGCAAACATAAGGCTGGTCCAGCCAGAAAAATAAAAATACATAAAACAGAATTGAAATGAACTGAACTGAACTGAAATCCAAAATCGGAATTGGAAATGCGAGGGCTGGACAAATCAAAGAATGCTTCATGCCTGGTTGGACATCGGTCGGTCGGTCGTTCGGTCAACAACAACAACAAAAAATATTCGGTGCGTGTCTAATGAGCTGTGCTGTTGCGTATTGCTCTCTCTTTTACACTTAACTTTTACTCTCCCCTCTTCACCACCATTAGAAGCATCCCCCAATGGATTGTCATCTTCACCCCCCGCGGCGTATGTTGACGATAATTAAAATGGTTTCTCTTTGCCTGGCACCACCCCCCACCCCCTTTTTTTCATGTTCTGCTTTACGTTGTGCAATGTGGCATGGCGTCTGCTTTGCCATTTGATTTAACTGCTCACGCGCAACTAACAACAATGACTTCACCTCCCCCCCCTCCCTCCCCTAACACCCCACAAGCACCCTGAAGTTTTATGGAGTTTAAAGGATTATTCTTGGAGCTATAAGACGCAGATTGGATCCTATTTTGATCGAAGCATAATTCTTATAAAGCGCAGTGGATTCGAGGTTAAAGCGAATTTCTTATTAAAGCCAATTTATTATTTTTAAAGGATGCATATTTAAGCAAACTATAGATGTATAATCTCATATAGTCCTATGCGTGCCGGTAATTAGATATTGGATTATATTAATTTCTGGTAATTCGACCATTACCGATTACTACCTAAATAAATTGGTTTTTGGTAATTCGATCTATTCTATGCCAATATATAGAATTTTTCCTCCTGCTTATTTCCGTTTAAATAAATATTTAAAACAATTTCTAAGTATTATGCCAAAGTTCATGTAAAATAATTACAAAATTTATTTTTAATGAAGTCTTCCTCTCGCGCACATCCGAAAATAATAATTTTTCTACTCAAATTTCATTGAAATCTATATAGAGAAATATTTCTTAAATTATTCCGAAACAGAGGTGGACTCCTCCTACTCCATTCCACCCACTACACGTCAATGAATCCATCCACCTGCTCAAATGTGTTTTTAATGAGCATTTAATTGAGTGCGTGCGCTTTGTTGGGTCTTTAAAAATGATTTTTCTACTTTTACTTTTTGACCCGTCAAAGTGGGCAAGTGGTTGGGTGGTTGGATGGATGGATGGATGGATGGATGGATGGTGGTGATGGCTTTGCTTTTTGTCCCTCAATTTTATTTGTGCCATGCCATTTAACCTGCAAATCAATTTAATGACCGACTTCATTGCACACGAGTTCTCTAAAAAATAATTAACCAGATTGCTTATCGTGGGGTAAATGTTTCCTTTGATTATAAGCAAATGCTGATGATTGCTTTCTGACAGCTTTCCCTCCCCAACCCCCCAAAAAGCAGGAAAATCAAATATCTCAACTATGCTTTCAATTTCTGCAAAAAGTTACTTTAGCCATTCCTATAGAGCATTTCACTTAAATTCACAACACATGCCATTTGGGAATAATAACCAGGAAGGATGATTCCTATGGGACTCCCATTAACACCAATGTACACACGCACACTCACAGATACAGATGCAGAATGATACACTTACATACGTATATGTATTTGATAAATTAACGGGGGAAGTGAAAAGAAAGAGGCGGCAGGCAGGCAGCTTTTTGATTGAGTGGCCATCAATTTCTCATTCGGAATTCAAACATGTTGGCCCCATAAACTAAAGTACACACAAACACACACACACACACACATCGACACCCACTCGCACAAACACATAGATATCATCACACGCACATATTGAACTTTATAATGAGGAAGCAACCCTCAGGAGGAGGCGAAGTAGGAAAAAAGGAAAATACGTGGGCGGCCCTTTTCGACCATTTCGTGTTGCATAGCGACAGGCGCATAAAGCGCCAGAAAGCAGAAGCAAAAGCAAAAGAAGAGCAGAATCAAAACTGTAAAAATGGAGAGAGAGGGAGAAGAAAAGAAGAATCATTTTGTTTGCGGCTTTGCTATCCAGTGAATAATGTTTGCGCATAATCATTTTTAATGGCTAATGAGTAGTTTCCGTCTCGGACAGGAAGTTTGTAATAAATCTCATCTAGCCCCCCCTCCCCCTTCCTACCGCTTCTCTTTCCCGTTTCGGACATTGCCAAGCTACAGAGAAATAACTAACTGAAGTAAATTGCCCAACCTTAAATTATCGCCCTGTCCTAACCAACTAATCTCCTGCAATTCCCTTTTCCCATACATACATGCACACACACACACACATACATACATTGACCAAGCGTTTCCTTCACTTTGGCTTTCTACTCATGGTTTTCCCTTTGTTTTCTTTTCCATTCACCATTCCCTTTGTGAGTGTAAACTACATTTAATTGTGGGTTGGGCGCGGCCAATGAAAATATGGCGAACTAAAAGTGGTGTGTGTGTGTGTGTGTAGCGTCAATTAATTTATGCCCAAAAAATTGCGGGTGCAGATTTAAAATGATTTGAAATATATACAAAGGCTGACAGGTTAACAAGTTTGGTATTATAAAATTGTGGCTATAACAAAAACCTCTGCTAGGAAATGTTTGAAATTTTAATTAACTGCGGATTAGAATTCAGAACTAAGTTTGAATGTCGAACAGGTTAATTTAAAATTAAAATTAAATCTAAATAATCGGATCCTATGCAAGTTCATCACACAGAAAGGGGGAAAAAGAATTGAGATATTTAGAAGCTCATTAAATCCTACTTAACAGATGATCATCTACTATACATATGTCCTTTTCATACCCCCCGCACCTAAAGGTAAAAAGGATGCATTAAGCTCCAAAAAGTTTTGAACTGAATGGCAAATTGATGAGCTATTTTAATATATTTAGGGGCAGTGTACATTTGGTATTATACCTCACATTCATATCTCATACTACCCTGTAATTTATAAGATACAGAAAGGAAAGGACAACCGATCGGTTTTTTTTTATCTGGTATGCGAATAAAATTAGTATATGGATAAGGTAATGATATATATTACCTTACCTTAACCCAAGTAAATATATTTATGACAGTTGCAAGGTTTATTTTTTTTCAAGTTTTTCTCCTTTGGGTCGGCATGAAACTGACATGAAAATCAAGAAAACATGTCAGAAAGTGAACCTTTAAGCAGATGTCCTTGGTTAGCGCGATTTCATAAGTTGAAGGAAATGCCACATGTCAAGGAGTTTATATGCCGTCTTTAAAGGGCATTGCAGGTTATTTTTTATTCCTTCCCCCACCACCCCCCCTTTCCCATTGCTGCGAGGGAGAACTTTTCCGTTTCGTTCAAGATAAACAACAATGAGGTTTGAATTGGCATTTGAATTGTCATTTGCTAAAGCTTCCTAATGGATTTTGTTGCTTCCTTTTTTTTTTTTTTTTGGATAATCCGTGTTTTGATTTACAAATGCCCAAAACCAAAAAAAAAAACGAAATCAATTGCTTTCAAATCTTGTCAAAAGAATAGTAGAGAAGGAAGAGGAGGATGAGACCTTGCTCTTTCTGTTAAATCTGATGACGCTGCACTGATTGCTGTCCTAAAGCAAAACACACACACACAGACACACACTTATACACACAATACATATATGAGTGTATCTCTGGCTGGGGTATTAATCTAAAACGCTTTATCTAAATGTGTTTGCCGATCCAACTGCTCTCTCCCTCGCTGGTCGTGGTCTAGTAGTTCTCCTTCCTTTTTAGTCGGTGGTTTCTATAGCCATCTCCACACATCCTCTTATTGCCTTTCGTTTTATTTGCACATTTTTACAAATGGCGCACAGACACAAAAATGTCTTGCGGTTGCCCCGCAAGTTCACCTTATTCCCTTATCCTCCTCAATCCCTTCTTTACCTCTCATTTTTAAGAACCAGAGGACGACAATGAAATTGCGTCTCTTTTTTTCTGTCAGCCCTTTGGGCTAAGTGCAAGCTGATGGCTGATGATACTACATAATTCTCTCCTATTCCTTTGCCAACCACAACGAAAGAATTATATAAACAGCTTTAGTCGTTTCTACTAGCTTGGAAAAACTTTTTGGTTTGACCATTTTAAAATCGATGAAAGAAAAACTGAGGAAATATTGAATAAAAAGGAAAAGGTTCTCTCCGATTTTCATAGTAAATCTACTTGTTTCTAAAAATTTGAAAATTTATCCTTAATTTACATTTGAGATTCATTTGAAAGAATCTCATTTTAATAATCAATATACTGCCTAGGAATCCTAAACCCCTATATTTCCCTACCTTGGAGTCTTGTACCTCCTATAAATCTTCCACAAGATGGGAAGATACAATGTGCTAAGGCGAGCAATGCGGTAGCCTAGTACCAATGGGGCCAAGGGAAAATAAATAAATAATAAATAAATAATTAAGTAGCTAAAGATCTATAAAGTTGCATAGCATCTAAACATATATACATACATATATATACGATATTCAACCAATGTTACAATAGATGTCTTCCTTTTGCTAATCATATATTGGGCCACATACTAGCAATATTATCTACTAGTAACACTTATTAATCCCCCCTCCTGAGCTAATACACACAACTAAACTAAGTAGTTAAAATCGGTTCTGATTAAGTACATATATATATAATTGGATGAAAAAAAAATTGATAAGAAAAGAAAGAAACTTACCCGAGCCACGTTGCCATACAGGCAAACCAAATTGAAGAGTTTATCTGTGTTGGAAGTGTCGTGGTCCAGGCCGTAGACCATCATTACGCCACCCTGAAGATGCGGAAGCAGCAGGAGATAAGGTGAAGAAAAGAAGGAAATTGTTTTTAAAAAATAATGTAACAATTTGCCCCAGCAAAGGGAGAGAGAAAGAGAGAGATAGATGCCATTAATTTATTGTAAAACACACTCACCTGAGCCTGTCCTTGGGGTGTGAAGGCAACCGGTGCATTGCGTCCGGGTACAACGCCGGCGGGCTCCTTCATTAAGCCAGTTGGATGAATAGCTGCTCCCTTCCAATTCTCTGGTGTGGTTGGATGATATTCGGGGGCTCCGAATGGTGGGAAGGCGGTGCCTGGTCCCAATAGCGGTGGCTCTTTAAATTGACAGAGATTGTGCGTTTGAGCTTGGGCAACAAGTTGATGATGATGGTGTTGTTGTTGTTGTTGTTGTTGGTGGTGGTGATGTTGTTGTTGTTGTTGGTGACGGTGGTGGTGTGTCGGTGGTGCATGTTGTTGTGGCAGTGTAGCAACTGCATTTAGTGCATTGCATTTTTTTTTTTTTAATTTTATTTTTTTGTTTTTTAATTTGTTTTTTTTTGTTAAGCATTGGCATGCAACAACAATCAAAGACAAAAAGCAAAATGAAACGAAACAGAAAAACGAAAAAAAAAACAAAAACAAAAGCGATGTTAATTTGTTTTCTCTTTTTTTTTATTAAATTAAGAACTAAACTTAAATTAATAATATGAAATATAAAATGGTTAATACTTTTGTTTTATCCAAATTGTTGTTGCTGCTGCTGCTGCATGTTAAATCGCATTAAAAAACCAAAAAATATTTAAAAAAAAAACCATTGCCAGCCCTTTTTACCAAAAGTTGAACATTTCTGACTAATATCAAAAAGGAAAAAAAAAAGGAGAAAACCATGACCGAATGTGGAAATATGAAAACCACAAACATTTTCATAGACAACTCACAGACAGAAAGGGTAAGGGAAAGGGACAGGGGGGATGATGGCAGGCAAGGGTATGGGCGTTTTTTTTTGGCTGCGGTTTGTTTTAAGCCCGAGTTGGAGAGTTACAGTCTCATTTCACCTCCTCTCCCTCTCGTTTGCACCACTTTTATGCCCTCTGCGGTTTCGTGTGCAAGTTAATTGAATTTTTCGGCAGGCAAAAAACCCACCAAAAAAAATCAACCAAGAAAAACCCTGGGAAATCCTCGAAAATAAAGCAAATTGTCTGTTGTGTTTCCATAGCGATTCCATTTTAACAACAAACAATTGCCCAATCCTCTTATTATATAGTATATATACATACAAGGCAATTGACGTGAGAATAAAGATAATCAAATGACAAGAATCTTTAAAATCATTCTCCTCTCCTGCTCCTCCTCCTCCTCCTCCTCACAAGAGTGCAAAAGTTCAATAATTAAAGTTAAAAACGTTTACAAAGTGACAAAAATGTCGCGACAAATAAACGAAAGCAATCGAATGAGGAGTAAGGAGAAGAGAATCTGAGAGCTCTGCCTGGCGTTTAATTAACTTTAAAACTGATGGCAGGCGAAACACATGTGCCGCAGCATGTAGACACGACGACGTCAATTCATGGCCCCACCCCCACACCCCACCTCGTGACAAACTTTGCTTCGGTTCAGAGTCTTGTTTAACTCAAAACACTTTAACTTAATCACTGGCAAAGTTAATGCCGCACACACACACACACAGGGAGAGTGTGTGTGCGGGTGTACAGTGGCCAACTCTTGCCTCTGAGTGAGTTACGTCAGCAACTCAATTTGCATGACGCTTGGCTATGTCAGAAAGGTGGCTGCCATTTTGTTTGGATTTGATTTAGTTGCCGCTGCCGTTGCCGTTGCTGTTGCTGTTGCAGTTGCATTTGCAGTCGTGCGCACGAGGCAAGGACCATGGCTAGTTTATTTTCGGGTTTTTTTTCTGAGGTTACCTGGAAAAATATTTACATAAAAAAATAAAAATCTCTACCCACAGAGAGAGGGAACTAAAAATGGATTCTGTTTTGTTTTTGCCTCGTTGATGGTTGGTTTGCCATTCTTTTGCCATTTTTTTTTTTCTTTTTGGTTTACACAAAGTAATACTATTTCCCTCACCCTTTACTACAAAAAAAAAAAAACAAGTCTTTAATCCTTACCGTGCGGGATTTTAAAGCATTTCACTTTATCGAAGACACGTTTCTTGAATAATAGAAGAGAATAAATTTACGGATCTCTTATTACTATTTAGGCGGTCTTAACTTGTTGACATGCATGCTAATCTCAGAAAGAACCAAAAAAAAAAAGTTGGAAGAGATCTTCGTCTCTCAACTCAATAAGCGAATGTAACACAATAGCCGCCGCAGACCGACCGACCGCCAGCCCGTTTTGGTCCTGCCCTTGGGGCAACTCTCTCAAACATAGTCATTCATTTTAACTACAAGTTAAGGCTGACTCCCATTTGGCCTATTTGCTGGCCCTTTAATTGAAATTCACAACCTTAGCCGATTTGTTGCAACACGGGGCGTATGCGTGACTCCAGTGAAGCAAAATTTTTCGGCTCCATCTCAAGAGAAAGAAAGCTAGAGAAAAAGAGGAAGGAAGGAAGGAAAGAGAACCAGGTTGCGAACAACTAGAAGAAGGTCCAAGAAACATTTCACATTTCACACCCCGCGGCGGAAGCGTGCCTAAAATGTTTAAGCATTTCGGTGGAAATTGTTGCATGCAATTGCTAGAAAATGTTTCTCACACGCAAGGCGACGACGACGCGCCACAAGAGGCACACGGATGGGCCCAGGTGTAAATTTTCAGTGCGCACAAATTATTTTAGATTATGTGGTGGCATTTGGTTTGGTTTAGTTTAACCTACAACTACTTCTACTGCTGCTGCTGCTGGTGCTGATGATTCTGCTTCAGCTTTAGGGGGAGTAGTAGTAGGATTAGGAACAGGAGTAAAAGCGGGTGTAGCAGGTAGTAACGGAAGTTGGAGTTTAGTTTTTATGGAGCGCTAAATGTGCGCGCAATAGCAATTTACTCAAGTCCTTTTCTGTTAGTTGTCGCCACTAAAGCTCACAGTCATTTGCATATGGGAAAATACTTGGTAGAGCATTTTAAATGTGTATTACTCATACGACATGTGGCACAAAAATTAAGTGCTATGCAATTACAAGTAAGTTTTCATAGTGCTAGTATCTAGCTTATGTTAGGAAATGTTTAGCTATCGGATGGTTATATATATATATAAATATATATCTACATTGTTGATTTAAAGGAGAAGAAAATAGAATACGGAAAACTGTACTGAAAAATTGACACAAAATGGGTTTATAGAGAAAAATTCTATTAGAAAGTTCCCTTTTTTCTGTGTAAAGCTTAACCCGTTCATTCAGGCATATGGAACATTTATGTGCCGTTTACTGCCAACCACCCATCCATCCATCCATCCATCCATCCACCCACCCTCACTTCTCCCCCCACCCCTCTAGAACATGGAACCGTTGTACAAAGTATTTATGCAGCAAATTGTTGCATACTTTGTGGTATATTGGCAGACTTTGTCAGGCGGTAAATGGCAACAGAAAAACTACTGCCACCATCTGCGGTTAGTTTAAAGCACAAATGTCATCCTATAGGAAAAACAAGGGTATATAGGTTTGCATATCTATAGATAGATATAGATTTATATAGTAAAGTTTGGCTGCAATTTTGATTTATTGTATGTAAAGGGTAATCGCAAGCAGTTGCCTCGTTTTTCCATCCCTCGTTCGTTTACATTGTTAACTACATCCCCCCCTACCCCACCCCATGCAGTATGTACCCGTGCTTTATGCTCCACCTACCTCTTCCATTACAGTGTTGCTTAGGCGGGCATTTTACTTTAACCTCCCCACCCTTATTTCTGCTCTCGTATCTGTTCAATGATTTTCAATTTGTTAGAGTCAACTTAGGAGCACGAAGCGAAACTGTACTCCATGGCTGCAAAATATGCCAAGAGTCATGACACAACAAGTCAACCACCCAACCAACCACCCACCACAACCACTACCACCATCACATCATCTCCGCCTTCCTCCTCCTCTTCACAACTGCTCGCTTGTTTATCTGACTGCATACCAACAGCAGCAGCAGCAGCAACAGCAGCAGCAGCAACAGCAGCAACAGCAGTCGTCTGCCTGTTTGTCCTGTTCGTCCTTGCAATGAGTTGCTGGTGTGTTTGTGACTCGCGTGTTTTCCCTTTTGCTCCCCCCCTCCTCACCCCTCTTAACTACCCTCTTGTCATGTGACATTAATTTTCTTCAACGCAGTTTGCACTCCACGGTCCAAAGCCACGCCCGTGCTCACGCCCACGCCCATAACCTAATGCTAACACTCCCCCCTCCCCCCTCTAACTTGTCTGTGTGTGCGCACGTCCTGCATAAACATTTCCATAAGCAGCTTCAAAATTGAATTTGTTTTCATAAGCAAAACTATTATGTTGGCAAAGAATTGTCCCTGTATGTGACATGATAGCAACGTCGAAGACGCAACTGAGAATAATAAAAAGAAAAAAAAAAAGAAGAGAAGAGTTTATAAAAAAAAATAAAAATCATAATAGAAAAAAGATTGTGAAAAATACTACTACTTCTACCTACATCCCCCATACACACACACACACATTCCTATGAGGTGTGGGGGAAGAAAAGGGACTCCAATCTAAGCTAAGCTGAAGCTGATGAGCTGTGAGTTGATTATGTGACAATATGCTTGATTGGTTTTTAATGTTCTCGAGAGAGAAAAGAATCCACAAGCTACCTTATGCCAAAAAGTCATATGAATAAAGTTTTTGAAATTGGTAAATTTTTTATTTTATTTAATACTAGTTCAAGAGTGGAACAATTGAGGTAATCCCTAACTCTAGGTATGCTACAGACAATTTGGTGCTAGATTTTGTATACATAATTAACACCTTTTCAATTTATTTAATTAAGTCTCAGTATTTGCTTATTATATGTAATTATAATTTACTATAACTATTATATCTATAATTATATTTTAATAAATCTATTGCTATTATTTCCTAGGGACACAATCATTTGGCCATGTGCAGACAAAAGTCAATTATTAAGCTTTTTGTACCATTATCTACTAAATGATATTCTAGTATATAATATACAAGGAAATTTGATAAGCAAATTGCTAATTAACTTTAGGTTCAAGGATCACAAATATATTGACAAAGTCATAATACCCTTTCCGCTTTAATGGGTCTAGTTCAATGTCTATGAGTAATGGGTATAACAAAATTAAGCGCAAAATCTCTAGCAATGAGCCAATTTATATGCAATGAGCGACCTGAAGCTCCCACCCCCCTTCCCCTTCCCTCTAAATTAGAGCAATCTCGATAAGGCTAATAGAAAGAGGGAGGAAAAAAAAGGATTGCAGATTATAGCTCGGATTCGACGGTTTAATTCTCATGAGCTTAATTACATTTACGTTTACGTCGGATTTGAATAATATAAACGTTCTGTAATTATTGTCGGTTCTGTCTCCCCCCCACTCATGCCCGGGGTGTGCGTGTGTGTATATGGGTGCGTGTGTGTGTTACTCCACAGGGTGAATGGTAAACAAGAACCTCAACAGGAACAAATAATACTCTGGACAACATAATTAGAATATCCAAATGTGGTATTTAAGTTCTGCTTACAGGACAAGTCGGTAGCTAGGTAAGTGGTGGTTGGTATCAAAAGGCCTGGGCAAGCAGGTGGCGAATGAATCGATTTAGACCACGAGACTTGGCTAACAGCTAGCAGGCAAATGTGTATATGGCTTTATAATATGAATCATATTCAGTCACACACACACACACACACAGAGACACATGCGACTAACTAAGATATGCATGACCAAAGACTGACCCTTATCCCCTTCCGCACTCCCCTTCCTAACCACGTATTTGTGTGTTTAGCAAATTGGAACTGCTTTGGCGTTTGCCTAATTATCGCATTGGTAAACAATTTTGGACTTTGCTTTAATGGCATGCAAACACACACACACAGACGCATGCCCATACCCCATACACATACATGTGTGCGGATACACACACACACACACATATTCTTGTGCATTTATATATGTATGGTCATCGTAGTCCAAAAGCAAGTGAAGAGTTCTTCTCTTTCAAATGCACTTGAACAACTTTTGGTCGTGCCACACAAAAATTCTTTTCTTCATCTTAACCCGCCGTCTTCCACTTCCTAACCCAACGAAATGCCAATGAAATCAATCCAAGTTCGAGGAGTTTCCTTCTATTTCCATTTCTCTTTGCCAAGTGAAGACATTTCGAATGTTTCGAGTGCGTCTTTCAAAGACGTTGACCAAGAGTCCATCGAGTGAAATTTCTACATTAATTTTTTTCTCTTCCTTTTAGTGTGTATATACATATATATCCACTAAACTCGATAGTTTATGACATTTCGATTTCGACATTTTTGCCTTGCTAATGGCCCTCGCATTGTATCTTAATTGTGGCAACAGTAAAAACATATTAATAACAGATTGATGTATAAGGAATCCTACTAGAATTATCATGAATTTAGATTTACTTGAGGCAGATTTAAAATGTATCTGAACACTGGCTATTGGAATATGCTATGAACTAGTTAGTTAGTTTGTGTCTTATTAAAAACAATGTTTTATTTGTGTCTCATTTAGTGAAAGGCACAGCCTGAAACTAATTATTACAATCTGAATATTAAATGGAACATAAATATAAAATATTTTTTGGCTGTTCAGAAGAAGCATTTTGAATATATTTGAATTTAATATCTTCCATAAGATATTAAATATATAGTAACCTGTACATCAGGTTACAACTTCCTTGAGATTATTTCGAAAGTAAGGTAAAGCTATATTATCATACTTTATTTTATATTGTGTATTAAGTCTAATTACTGGAATTATTGAATTTATTGAAATCGTGATCGCATTAAATAAAATATATAACTTTCTCCTTGCCACTTTCGCTAATTACATTTACTAATTAACCTTTCAAAATAAAATTACTTTTCCCCCTTATCGACTGATCACTGTATAGCATAATGTATTTTTTGCATTTATTCTAGCAATAAAGGGACAGCAAAGTTCTTTTTTATTGACAGATTCGTTTTGTTCTGATAAAGTTCATTTATTTTCCCATTTTACCGAGCGCGCACTTTGTCATTTTCACTATTTTCTGCTGATAAGTTTGTTGTTGTTGTTGTTGGTGGTGGTGGTGGTTGTTGAGGGAAAAACGAAAATCGATAATGACTAGAGGAGAAAGTATGAAAAAAATACAGCGCAATTGTGGATAATTTTTTGATAATGTAATTTGCCAACAAAATAGAAAAATTATCAAAAAGAAAAACCAGGAAACAAAATATGCCAAAGTGGCAAGCACATTAGGCCAAAAATGGCAAATTAATTGCTTTTGTTAAGAGAATATGAAAGAAAAAAGAATTTAGCTAAACATACTATAATAATGTTGTAACTAAAAAGTTGCCATTATTTATATATATTTTTCTTTAACTTTTTGCCAGCTGCATAAATTAATTACAAATTATTTAAACAGAGCAAGTTGTGAGTATTAAAAAAAAAGAATACGTATGTGGAGTGGGAGGGAGTGGTAAAGAGAGGGGGATAAGCAGCAGCCGTTGCTTGCATAAATTAAGCAAATGTGAAAGGAATAGTGGGAGGAGAGTCGGGGCTTGTGGGCTGTACCACTCGTAAAAAATATGTAATGGAACATTAAAGAAAATCATTAGCAACATTTAGCAGACGCCGTGTAGTGGCATCTACCAAGAGAAAGTGATGCAGGAGGATTAGAGGTGGAGTTACATGTGGTCAACGAAAGAAGCGAAAAGGGGGGGGAAGCTGCTGCTGCTGTGAAACGTGAAGGGAATTCCCTCCTTTTTTTTTAAATTTAAATTCAACGTCAAACTGTTGAGAACTATTTGATTATGCGCAACATTTATGGCTTCATTTATATGGAAATATCAGGAATGGAAAGATAGAAGGAAAATATTTTACATACACTCAAAAGAGGGTCGATTTGTTGGTCAATTTCACCCGGAAATCTCGGCAATAGCAATAAAAAAATTGAACGAAAAATAGAGATTGTGTTTTGATGATATTTCAATTTAAAATTGTAATCAAAATGGTGTACAAGAAACGCTGATGAATGACTATAGTAGTTTAGTTTACAATTTAAATCCAAGATAATATATGATATAAGAATAGAATTCTTTATGTGGTGTGTGTGGCGGTCGGTTGGTCATCAATCAATCTTGTTTTTGATTGAAGATAATCGAAGCAATATTGCAGCATGAAGTTGAAAAGTTTTCATATATCCCCACGAGGGAAAGCTACAAAACATTCTTGGTTAAGTAACTAGAGTTCCGAAAGGGAAGGGAGGAAAGATGGCCAAGGGTGTCCATTAGTGTTTAGCTCGTTAGTGCGGGGAGAGAAAAGTTCAACCAAGCGACGACATTACATTGTTCTTGTTCGACACGCCATCTAGCGACAGGCAGAAGCAGAAGCAGAAACAGAGGCAGAGGCAATAGCAACAACAACATCATTGTCATCAGCTGCGTGAGCACCGTGTGCTTCATGTTGACAACAATTTGATTGATAGCCTTTGATTGATTGATGCAAAGGGCTCTTGTAGGTGCTACAGATGTGTGGGGGGGAGGGGAGGGGGTCATCCCCCTTCGGACGTGAGTGAGTGTCCAGTAGCAACTTTAAAGCCATTTGCAAACTTTTATTGTTCCTCAACATGGATTTAATTAAGCCCTGTCATTTCTTAACCCATCCAACAATCCCAACCCACTTTTGGCAGTGGTGGTTTTAGTGGTAGTGGTTGTGATGGAGTCGATCGGTTGGTCGGTTGGTCGGACGGTCGGTTTTTTGGTTGGCCGGTTCGTTGGTTGGTCTGCCATTTCCGATGACCACAACATGACACAATTTGTCATTTTCAATTTATTGAATTACCATAAAATTCAAGCGGACAATTTATAAATTTATATTTTTGGTCCATGTCCTTTTTTGGGTACCATCGTATGGCTGTGGTTGATTCTCGTCCTGTTATGGTTACATTCTTTGGTGCTGTTTATTTGGTATTTCAATATGAATTAATTTATGGTAAAGTGATTTTTTTTCTTTTCTCACACTATAACTGAAAATATTCCATTTGATTTACGACCGGTCTCTGACACATTTGTCCCTCCTCTCAACACAACACAACTCGAAAATATTGTATGAAACATTTGCTCGAAAACTCATTGTGGTTGGTGGCTTTTTTTGGGAACAAAATGAACAGAGCAAATCAAAACAAAAAAAAAAATCTGCCATTTCCGGATATTATTTGGTTTCAGTTGAAGCTTTAAGATAAAAATCGAAATCTAGATGAATTCATATCTGGAATAGGAAAACTCTGCTCTGAAGCTACATTCTATGCAAAGAAACAGATGACACGGTAATCACATTGAAAGGGATTTATAAAAAGGTACAATATTTTTTTTAATATTCTATTATAGGCAGTAAATATTAATTATTTTCGTTTACAAATTAATGGTGGCAAATTTCATTTAAATTTGTTGGTAAATACGAACCGCTACGAAAACAAGCCGGCAAAGTAATTCAATTTTTTTTTTTTCACCTCTTTACTACCTTTTATTTTTTATTCTGAAAGCACATAAAACTTTCCCCAAGGATGTTAATTGAATTAATTTCAGCTGCCGTGGTTGCCATTTAATTACCAAAAAACTAAGACAACAAATGCCCGTTGTCAACTACTGCATTACGTGAGTAAATATTAACCAAAATGTTGGGAGGACATGGGCAGGCGACGGCGGTGACGGTGCCTGTCAATCAGCAAAAGGAAACGGCCGCAAACAATCCAAAAAGCAAATAACAATCTTCAGCGGGTGCTAAAACAAAAAAAAAAACTCCCACCTATCCATCTACCAACTACAGAAATTAAGCAACTAGAGTTGGATACAAGAAAAAATAACACCAACAAATTCACCACATGGATGTGGAACACATATACATATACGTATATACTATATATACATATATTCTTTATGCCGGCAACAGCTGCATAACAAAAACATTGGCCAGGCCAGACCAGGCAAAACAAACAAGTCAAGTTTGCCCTTTGGGTGGTATGATGGGTGTCAGATGTAGTGGCAACTCTGGCTAAAGGTGAAAGAATGCGAGTAACCCTTAGCTATAGAATGATTTGCTTATGGAATATGTGTGGGAATATATTAACTAAATGTCGATTGGGCAGACATTTTCTTTCTCTATCGCTTATGCTCCCCCAATCTCTTTCTATATAGTAGGTGTGAATCACTGCACATAAATCGTGTTCCGTTAATCCCTTGGTTAAGTATCTCAAAGATGCCATAAATATTCAAAACATTTCTAAGAGTCAACATGGATAAGCACCTCATTGGTATTTTTATGTATTTTTAAGTGCTATTTGCCCCTCTCCCCCCTTTTTCTTCCTCTCTCGCTCTCTCTGCCCACCTGTCCACAAACACACACACACATAATCATACAATTAAATCGTGCGACATCTGTTCAACACTGGCCATGTGTACATGTGTGTTCCAAAGGTGGGGGCGTGGCAAAACGCGTATTGGGTCGAGTCAAAAGCAGAACATTTAAAAATAAATGCAAGCACACCCACACACATAAAGATGTATGCACGTGTGCGAGTGTGCGGGTGTGTGCGCGCGCGACTGCGTATGTATTTGTGAAAGAAAGATCAAAAATATTATTATATTTTTATGCCGCTTTGAATTATATTTTTAGCTGGCATTTTTCTTGCATTCATTCTCTTCTATTTTCTTCGTTTTGCCACCCGCCTAGCAATTAAAATTAATTTATTTGGCAATTATTAGCCATTGAAAACATTTATTTTAATTATGGTGAAAATTGATGTATATGCATGTGTGTGTATAAGATGGAGAGATGGAGGAGAAGGAGAAGGAGGAAGAGATATGCGGCAGAGGCGACATATAAAATCATTTAAATGGCCTTTTTATGTTTTTATCATAATCTTCTAATGAGTTGGGCGTAAATTTTATTTTGACGCACGATTAGGATAACATTTGGTCTAATTTATTTGAGTCGAAAGAGGGTGATGAAATTTAAACAAATTATAAAAACAATTCATAAATTGATATTAGTAAATTGTTGAAATCTATTAAGCAAATAATTAATTTTCCAATAGAAAGAATAAGATCTCAATATAGCCAAGGAGAACGGAAATAGGAATTCATTTTACTATATTCATATTTATAGTCATATTTAATGTGAATGAAATATTTAATTGTATTTATATAGATGAAAGATTTTAATTGTATCCAAGATCTAACTGGAGGAGGAATTTGAAATTAATTAATCATAATGAAACTACTATAAAATTAATCCAATCAATTTGAATTCTTAAAGGCCATCTTAAAGATACAATTGTCTTGCATTGTTTGCTTTTCTTTAAACAAATTGAATTTCAGTTGCCATTTGTGTAATAATCACTTAAAATAAAGTGCTCCAAACACATGGCTCTCCTCTCTTTATTCCTCATACATACATATATACATAGATAAAATTATATTGCCAAAAACTTTTCCCCTAGCTGAACGGCATTCTCTGGCCACAATGTTCCGGCAATATCGACATTTTGAATGAAAATGCGAAATGCGTGCATTGAAAATTATGCAAATTGTAAAACAAAAACAAACAAGAAGGAGGAAGAAAACTTGAAAACTTTTAGATAACCGATATATGTATGCTCTTTACATGTGAAATGTGTGAATGCTGTTGCATATAATTTCTACTTTCGTAAGAGTATTTGCAAAGCTAAAGTCATTCCATCGAAGTCGTTATAGAAATGTTAATGGAGCTCCCTCCGTAGTAGATATAAACAACGTAATAGAAAACAAAAACAAAAAAAAAACAAAGAGGAAATGAAATTTCGTAGGAAGAAAACGCAGCGAAAATGCAATTGAAAATTCATCTCGTAAGACACAAAAATTGTAAATTGCATTTTTTCCAGGGGCAAAAATTGATTAATCGCACAAAATTCTCTCGACATTGAGAGATGGAAATTATTTTTGTTTTCTATTTTAGCTTTTGATCTTATTTTTGTGCATTTTGGCCATGCAAATGGAATGCCATTGTTCAGCATGCCGCCCTTCCCTCCTCTCTATCACGCCTTTTAAGTCACCTTTTCACCCTTTTGTAATACGATTAATTTATATCTCTATATATATATATATATATATATATTTTGGATTCTCTTGGGTGCTTTTGCAAATAATTTGCACCATTTGCATTTTATCAATAATAAACTTATCGTTTTAAATGTTCAACTTTTGGTATTGGGGCGAATGATTGATTGATTTGTGTTTTCTTTTCTTTTCTCGTGTTGATAGGGGAATGTTTTGTGTAGTGTAGTGTAAATGCAGTATTATTGTGTTCTTATACGATACAAGTATAGTGTAGTGCAGTGTAGTGTAGTGTAATGAAGTGTAGTGTAGTGTAGTGTAATGAAGTGTAGTGTGGTGCAGTGTAATAGTGTTAGGTAACGTGCGAGTATTGTTTAAAATGTACTTACGGCTCTCAAGCATAACAACATTTTCGGGTATAGAAAACAGCGACTTACCTACAAAGAGAACAAAAATTGTGGGGAAAAAAATCAATTTAATTAATTGTACAAAAATCAAACAAAAAATGGGGGAAATTAAATATATAGTATATATAGAATATTTAAATATATATATAGTTTAAACAGTGAGTGAGTAGTAGAATAATTCAATTTGAAGAACTGTATTAAACAGAGTTTAGCGACAAATGTTGAAACCATTACAAGGTAAAAAAAAAACAAAGAGGAATTACATAGGGAGACAACACACACACAGACACAGACACATAAATAGGAACAATCATGCTCCAATATATATATATATATATATATATATTACAATTTATATTTTTTTGCAAGTCATTAAGCCACCATTTTAGAAATGGAATGAAGGAGAATGGATTAAATTGCTCTCTGCTTACCGTTTGATTGATAGCAACCAGCATTATACGCCGGATTCATTGGCTGTCGCTTGCGATAGACATTCCCATTCCCAACCAAGGCGCTTAGTTGCCCATTGCCCGGATTTCCTCCACCCATCATGGGTGGGGCCTGACCTTGAATATAATTATAATTGCTCTTATTCCCACCAAATTTACGTGGCTGAGGCACAAGGGTGGTATGCAACATTTGAGGCTGCTGCGGCGGTGCTGCAACCGATTGCGGCGGCAACGTCTGTTGCTGCGATGGCTGCCACAAATATGCATTGGCATTGGCATTTAGATTGTTCATTTTTAGTTTTTTTTTGTTCGTTGAATGTTAAAACAAAGAAAAAAAAAATGCAAATAACGAAAAAAGTATTTAAAGGATATTATGAAGGAAAATGTCACAAAGGAAGACACAAACACGCACACACAGACGGTAGAGGTGTAGGTAGAGAAAAGAATTAACCACAAAAAAATAACTATTGCAAATTTTTTTTTTTCTTCTTTTTGTGTAATACACTTTATGTTGTTTTAAAAACACTTTTTGCTAGTTTTTTTGTATTGGGTTTGTACTTTTTTGTTGGTTTTTGTATTTTGTCCTTTTTTTTTTTTTTTTGGTTTATATTTTTATAAATATATATTTATGTATATTTATGATTTTAGGTGTATGCCTGGAGCACTTTACTGTAAGACGTCTCTCGGACGAATGACTTTTTGTTATAGAATTGCTTTTGGCATTACGTATGACTTGACGAAAATTTTATTAACTTATCCGGCCTACTAAGTCCTAGGCCAATTGAAAGTTTTTTCACTTTTAATGACAGATAATAATGACAGTTGACAGATGTCAGTTGACAGTTGTCAGATGTCAGATGCCAGAGTTGTCATCGTTTCGATACTATAGAAATTAAAAGTATCGATGCTTTCCAATTGAACTAGAACATGAAAATGAAACTGTTTCGGAAATTATAGTTCCAATGTAAAAAGAAAGTGAAAGAATTGGAACTGAAATGTTTTTCTTTCTCAAATAGAAAATATGGAATGGAACCATATGAAATGAAAATGCATTTCTTGTAACAAGAAAGGACTCGTCATTATCCTTCGATTATTCTTTCAGAAATTAGTTCCAACAAAATTGATTGATTTAATATGGAATAGAAATATATAAAAATGCATTTTTTGTAATAAGCAAAATCTCATCAATTCATTCTTCATCATTCTTCAATAATTTAATTAAAATGATGACACAGAAACGAAAAAGAGTTCATAAAATAAGTTCCAGGATAAAATCTTTACCCAACTGAAATTCTAGAAGTTATAGAAAAAAAGGACTACCAACGCGCACAGCTGCACATGACAGAGCAAAGTTCTTATTGCAGTTGCAGGCAGGCTTCTGTTGCTGTCGCCAAAAAGCCATGGATATGTATTTCCTCTCCCTATTCTCCACCTGCCGACCATGGAATCAGGCAACGAAACACAGCAGCGACTCAAGTTTAACTTGAAAAACAGTGTGGAATGTGTCTGTGTATGTGTGTGTGTGTGCATGTGTGTGTGTGCAACTGTAAAAGCGGAACGTGGCCATTGTGGCAAGTGCCAGAAATTCCACACATACATGAGTGAGAAGTCCATTGTAGTTTTTTTGCGGGATAAGAGGAAAGGAGAATACTGAAATACCACCCGAAAATAAAACTTAAACCGCAAAACTTTCTATTTGACGGTTTCCTTTTTGCCCCTTATTTTCCTTTTTACAGGGTTCTTTTTTTTTGTTTTTCATAAAAAAGTTTTGTAAAAAAACATTAAAATTGCATTAAGTGGCAACACTGTAGGAAAACTCGTAATGTACCTGTAATTGTATGCTAAAATTAACGAAAAAACAAAATGGGAAAAAAAGAGTAACGAACAGAAGGACAACGAGGTCAGGTGTATGTAGGGGGTCCAGGGGCAGGGCACAGGTAGAGCACTAGCAAGCACTTTAGCTAGAATTTTTGGCGTTTTGTTTTGTAAACTTTGTTTTTTTGTTGTCTATTCTGGCCATGTTTATAAGCTTGGTTCATATGCGGGGCATAACAGATGCCACAAAAGGTGAAGGGTGTTGTTTCAAATGATAGTTTTAGATAGTATATATGTATGTATGTATGTATATATACGGAGCGTGGTTGGTCATGAAAGAAAATGTAAGGAAATTAATTGTAGTTTTAATTAAGTGGTAGTTTTTCAGATAGACCATTGGAAGGTATGAAGGTATCCTCCTGTTAGGACTCTTTAAAATGCAGTTCTTGCATAATGAAACTAAATAATGTATGTGAATTTATAAAGTTCATATTGTAGTCTTTTTTATCAAATTGGTTGGATGAGGTTGGAAGATTCTCTAAAGAGACCAAGTCTTCTGTGAACCCTTATAACTGAATTATGAAATACTTAAATTGCTGATTAGTAAATAAATAGCTATAAATTTATTTTCGAAATACAAATTTTAGAATTCTTGCTTTGATTTATTAGAACTTCCAGTAAATTTTTTGTGTCAAATAAAATTTAACTGCGATCCAACTTTTTAAAGAAATTCCATACATTCGCTTTAAAAAACTAAAATCCATGTGAGTGTTTTGCTCTAAAATCAGAAAATCTGAATTGTACAAATAAATTAATGTTTTCCTAATTAAACATTGATTATGGAAAGTATGCTCTGTCTAAAAGACATTCTCCTTTTCTCTTCATAGTTGTGTCGTCGTCATCGTACTCTTGAACTTTGAATTCTTCTCATGTTAAATCACAAAATGGCATGCCTAATGAGAACTGAAATGCATTTCATTATGCCAACGAGTGAGTGAGTGAGTGGGTGAGTGGGTGTAAGAGTGACTAGTGCTGGCACTCACTGTAAATGTATATGGTAGAGGCGGCATATGAACTTCAGAGCACCATTTTGCTTAGCCCTACTCGACCCAATTCCCCTCTGGGGGTCATCAGAGTGCGTTAATTGCTGGCACAATCCAACCTTAACCAACCTTTCAGCCATTGCTGCAAATGAGTTGACAGCAGAAGGTAGAGTAATAGAGAAAGAGAGATCGAGAGAGAGAGAGATAGAGAAACAAGGATTGCGCGCCTGCCTTTGAATTTATGGCCTAGGTTTTAGCTTTGACCAACATCTAAAGTGTTTTACGGTTCTAAACGCAAATGAATGAGGCTTCATTTCAAATGTTCTTGTTTCTTGGACACATATTTGGTAAATTATGTATCAGTCTGTAACAGAGAAATGGAAGATAAGACAAACGTTATGCGCATATATAAAGGATAGGTATGTAATTAACAAGATACATATATATATAGAGAGAGAGATAGAGATAGAAATAAAGACATAGACAAGTAAAATCGGAATGCCAAATTGTATCTTTACATAGTTGTGTGCCCCATACATTTGCTGTACTCAATCATTTAGTTGCTGCTTCTGCTTTTCTCTCTAACCGAAAATAGACAACAACAATGACAAAGCACACACACACACACACACATACATATATATATATTTTAAATGAAGTGTGTCTAATATAGAAATTAATTAAACAAAACAGCTAACGGCAGGAATTCAACAAAGCACCAATCGACTTAGCTACCCGAACGACCGACTAGCACCATTCTTCTGTCTGTCTGGGTGTGAATTTCAAGACATTTACCGCCGCATGCAGCATATATATAAATATATATATACATATATATATATATCATATTATATATGTATGTATATGTAGAACAGAATGGCATAATAAGTTGGGGGTCTTTTCTTGTCTGCAACGGAGCGCCATGGTCATTTGCTGTGATGTTGCCACTCACTAGTCATTGCCTTCACAGGTGACAGCACAAGTTCAACATGTTGAGTGAAAACAGCAACTCAGCTGGTTACGATTTGTTTTTCTCTGTCCCCCATCATCCATCCACATACACATCCTCTCCTTCTCCCCCCCCACCCACCACACCCATTCATTTTTCTCACATTTTCGCCATCGTTTCTATTCTCCTTTATTCATTATGTTTATTAGATTTTTGTCTACCTACTGTGTAACATCATCTAAACAGGAGCAAGTGGCAGGAGAAAAGTGGGTGGAGGGGAGGGGAGGGGAGCAAGTAAGAGTACAATACAAGAAGTATTCTATATTGTTATTTTGGCATATTTATGGCTCTCAACAGAAACACACACATACACCATACACCATACACACACACACACATACAAAATTGTACAACCTTAGATAGAAAACAGAAAACAGAGAACACATTTTTAGATGCTTTTAAATTTAATTAAACCGAAATATATTTAATTTTCTTTTTGTTCTCGTTTTGTTGTAAAACGTGTTGCATGCCACATGGTCCTGTTTTCTTTTTTATGAGATGAAACAGAGCCTGTGGCCAACATCTGATTAGCCTTAACAATTATCCTTCTAACAAATTTACATTTTATGTTTCCTTTCACTGAACTCTGACCTTAAACCACCCTATGAAATTCTTATGAAAAAATTAATTGACTTAAGATATATAAAAAAATTAGCCATTTTCTAATGAATTTCTTTTACTTAGGAAATTATTTTCAAAAGTAGAAAATTTGCATTAACCAAAGAAGTTTTTTAAATCGATACTCAAAAGAAAAATGATACAGAAGTATACTTTAAAAAGTGCTTAGCGCAATAGTAAATAATAATTCAATACTCCTCCTAAGAAATTCATTTTTAATTTTCATTCCTCCTCACTTAATTTAAGTGAAGACGAAGGGCTTTTATTATGGATTTTATGTGAACTTTGTTTTACTTAATCTTTGTTAGGCCTTAACTAATTTCTTCCATTAATTTCTTTCATCTCATTTATTAATTCCTTTTCAGCTATTAATCCGTTTACACACACCTGTCTGCTTGATTGATTAAAATTTATTTCCTGACTCTAACTTAATAAACTGTCACCTTTTATCTTGATATTTCCTTTTCTTTCATCTCTTCCATAAATAACAAAGAAACTCTTCAATTTGTAGAAATTAAAATAATATGTTGAATAAATTAAATAACCCTTTTTCTGTAAACAAGTGAATAATTTTCTAAAATTTTGCCAGCATTTATTAATAAATGTGAGACACTACATTGGAAAACTTCCCAGGAACAATATTTTAATCTAAAGTAAAATTTAAACTCAAAAAGTGATCAACAAATTAATATAAAGTAAAACTAAAACTCTAAAAATTATTTTTATATCCTATTGTTCACTTTCTTAAAAGTTATTATCTTTTCTGCCATAATTCCAACCCATACAAATTTTTAAAATATTTGTTTAATCTCTTTTTCCTTTATGTGACTTGACATTTCTTAAACCCTACATATATTTCTTTTCCTTTTTGGCCAATGCCGGATCTAATTTAATATCAACATTTTGATTTGCTGTCCAAAATTATTTTGCAATTTTTATCCATAAAATTTGCATTGGCATAACAATTTCCTTGGACTAAAACTGGAAATAGTTTCACTTTTTTCTATGATATGTGACTGTTGTTGGTTGTTGTTGTAGTATGTAGTTTATGGTAAGGTATTTTCATTTACCCTCAAAAGAGATAAACGTGAAAAGTGTGTGAAAGTAGATGAGAGTTTGTCGTGCAATTAGAGCAACATATAAGCCAAAGTGGACGACAGCTTTGGGAAAATCACTGACACTTTGTTTTGGTCGAAATGCGTTTTCCGCTTTTCACAACTTGAAAATCGAGTTTTTCCAATCTCGTCACCGTCGTCATCATCGTTGCTTGTTGGTAACTCTTAGTATATAACTATTGCTGGCTGTGACTACTAGAGTGCCATGGCCAGGAAATAAAGGCAACAATCATCCAACCAAAAGTGGTTTTCACCAATTGAACTTGTTTGCTGTTGCTGTTGCTATATTCATACATACATATATATATACATAGATGTTTTTCCATTTTGTTTTTCTTCTCTTTATTTTTCTTTTCTCTTTGCCCCGGTTTTTTTTTTGCTTATTTCTTTTTTTTTCCTGCGATGCAAGCAAATCGAACGAAATCGAAATCAATTTTGGAATGTGTGATGGCCATGGAGCCAAAATAGCCAACCAACGAACCAACGAACCAGCTAGCAAGCAGACATTGAACCAAGCTCATCAGGACGGACCATAATGGTTATGTAACCATCATTCGGAGTATTGATGCTATTTGTGTGTGTGTGTGTGTGTGTGTGTGTGTGTGTTAGTGCTTTCAGCTCATCTCATCTTGTAAAGGAATGCATTGCGTTTCGGCGTTGTGTATTTGTTTGTTTTTCCAACAGCACTAGAAAAGCCGCATCAAGGAGCAGCAGCAGCAGCAGCAGCGGAAATGGGAAATATGCGTAAGTGGCGAAACATTGTTGCGGTGAAAGTATCCCTACGACTTCAATGTTATCCCCCCACGGGCTTGTCTGAGTGTGTGTTACCCTCTCCCATAAGGGGTAATCGTAACATTTTGTTACCAATTCACTGACGAAGTGACGTCGTAGCGATGATCTGTCGAAATTCTATTTCTTTTATACTTATGATTCATACAATTTGGTTGATAGGGTAAAGAAAGTGCTGCATAAAAAAGCATTTCTTTCTTATGTATGTATGCGTGTGTACGAGTGTGTGTGTGCGTGTGTGTGTGTGCAACATGCCCATCGTATTTGATAGCTGTTGGCCATAAATGTCTCCTCCTCTCATGTTGCCATAAAAAGTGGAGCAATTGCCAGTTGGAAGGAAGTGACCAAAAGGAAATATCGAATGTAGAGACGACGGAACGGAATTGCGGTGAAATGAGGAAATGTTGAAGGGAAATGGAATATTTGCAGATATTGCAAGAAAAATAATATAAGAAAAAAGAAAAAAAATAATAATGATTGCTTGTAGAAATAGAAATCTAGCGGGATATCAAAAATTATGCTAAGTATAGAAAAAAAGAAAGAAATCGGCAATAATAAATTAAAGCAGGGCAAGGTGAGGGAGTTCATATTAGCAATCATAAAATTGTTTCACTTAAATATATTAATCATACGAATTTCTATAATTTATTTTACTTTAATTTTTTTAGTGTCTTTGCTCGCATTTAATTATAGTATTTCATTATAATCTTGTCAGGCAATTATAGAGCTTTGTATATTTTAATCCAATAAGCCGCAAACATAATGCAGCACATAAATAATCCGCCGTCATCTTATTGTCACTTTAAATGAATGCCTTAATTACTCAATACAAAATAAGAAAATATGAAAATTCAAAAGAATTAAAAATGAATGCTAAAAATACGTAAAAATATGCATAAATACTACAACAACATGTATTTAAAGCGAAATGAAATTGCACACAAATTTTGTCATAAACAAATTTGCAATATGTGTAGAAAACTTAGCATAGATCATTCCGATCTAAGTGTCTGACTTTTGGCTATTTGCTTTGCCAACAAGTAAACAAATGAACGAACATATAAATGAACAGCAACAGAGGCAAAGAAAACTCACCGCCCACACACACACACACACACACACACACACACACACACATACACTGCTTGCATAATTTTTGGCAATTTTCATTTGGCTAAAATAAAATCATTAAAAATTTACCAAAGCAAGAGAAAAGGTCAGAGAGAGAGAGAGAGAGAGAGAGGGATGCAAAAGAACTATCAACAACCGACCATCATACACATATTGAAATTATAAACACATCCCCTCTTTCTTCTCTCTTTTCCGCCCTCTCACTCGACCACCTCTCCCCTATCTCCTGCATTTACCACTTGGTCAATTTCAATATGAAATTCTTGATGACGTATGTACATATAAGCGCTACCGCATCCGATCAGTATCCAGAATACGAAGCAAATGAGATGAGGTATATATATATGTATATGTATATGTATGTATGTAGTATATATATCTATCTGCCTACCATTAATTGCAATTCGCATTGAATTTCTGGCGTGCTTCTCCATTTATTTGTTTATTAATTTTTAAATGAATTCTCATCGCCGTGGGGCGGCAAATATCTTTCTTAGCACAGTGGAATTATTTACAGATGGCATAACCAAATAACCAATTGGAAATGGAAATGGAAGGTCAATGTCAAATTGGAAAATAATCCATACGGAATACAATTAATGAAGTTGATTTTAAGATTGCTTGCAATAGCCAGAAAGGTGAAGACTTTTTAACAAACATTTTTAGAAATAAACATTTGACTTTCATTTGATTCTAACGAAATAATCGAAGATTTTGTTTTTCAATATATAATTATATTATCCATTAAATATTTCTTTTAGTTGTAGAGGATTTTAAAATTGATCAATTTTAGGAATGTTTTATATAATTGGTGTAAATCATGACTTAATAGCAAATTTATTTAAAGCTATATTAACGAAAATATTTAAAAATTTCCATTCTTTCCTTATCGTAAATTTTATATAAAAATTGTTTTAATCGCTTGTTTTTGAGTAATTGATTAATAACTGTTCTATAGTTTTAAGACTCTTTATTTTTTGCAAATTCATCTTAAAGAACTTATTATCATAAATCAATCATTGCATAAGAGAAATGTTTTCAAAATTTTAATGTTTTTTTTTAAGAAACAAACAACAAAAATTATACCATTTACCTATATAAACTAAAAATGCTAAAAAACGATTTACTTAACATATATTATAGATATTAATTTACTATAAAATGTTTATTTTCAATCCTTTATCTTGTAAATCATTCTCTGAGATTTATATGGAAATAAGAATCAATGAAGAATATCCATTGTTTGTTTATTTGGAACTCAATATACTATTTAATAACGGTAAAGTTGGCAAATTGCTCTATGCAAGAAAATTCCAACTATCCACATACATACATACATACATACATACCAATATAGTGATTGATATACATAAAAGTTTTAAAGGAGAGAGTCTCACAGGAGAGCCTCTTATAACTACATATATTTCTCCTTGGAAGTTTTCTTCATTGTTTAATATTTTCTTTTTACAATTTTCAACAGACGCAAGCAGAAGATACCAATTCTTTTTTTTTTTTTTTGTTTTGGTTCAGTTCATTCAATTTGTTTAATATTCGATAAACAATAAAATAAACTTTATTATTAATCTTTGGCTAACAATCGAACTGATGTCTCCGCCTCATTGAATATTCATAAATTTGTGTATTACAGAATGTTGTGCGAGCGATTGTTGATTTTATTACAAGTTGATTTCATTTTGCCAAGGGCTTTTTCCTATTTGCCTCTGCATTCACTTCTAGCAGATGAACAGAGAATGAGGAGAATGGGAGAAAGAAGATATATAGATGGAGAAGATGAGAAATATTTGCAATTGTTGCAGCTGCATATTCTCAATTGGAAACCACGGAATGCTCCAGACAATCGGTTGACAGCATCTCCTGTCATTTATTAAAAATGGGCAGCATATACTCCCTCCCCCTCTCTCTCTCTATATATATGTATATATATATATATATTGCTGCATATGGGGGCGTTGTTGTCGGTTTGTTTGAGGCGTGGCAATAACAACTGGTGCACGGAAAAATATTTCATAAACATGTCGAGTGGAAGAGTGCGCGGCGACGCAATTAAATGTCAAAGCGCAGCGCAAAGCCATTTTGGTGCACTGTTTGATTGCCTGGAGGCTGGCTGGCTGGCTGGCTGGTTGGTTGGTTGGTAGGTGGTTGGTAGGTTGGTTTGTTTGTTGGTAGGTCTCTAGCACAGGGCGGCAATAAATTTCTTTTTCCCAGCCTATTGGGATAGGAGGAGGATGAATTCATTCTATACTAACATCAACAGCAATTGCAGCTGCTGCTGCTGCTGCTACCTATGGCATGCAGTTTGTCTAAGCAAATATGACATATAGATAGATGGCAGTATAGGGAGAGATCCGGAACAGAGGAAAAGGATATATGTATGTATATATGAGCAAGTTATTTATGAGCATAAAATAAATATAAGGAAACAACTAGTTAACTAGTTGTCATAGTTAAAAAAGACAGAGAGAAAAAGAGAGCAAGAGAGACTTCTTCTCTATGCCGTGCTAAAGCTTTTTGGCTAATTAAAATTTTTTTAAAAAATTGGTCACACGACGTATGCATAATTTGTGCTCTGCGCCTAATTGCGCATACGCCACATAAGCTGCCTAATTATTGGCTTCACTACTGATGATGATGATGATGATGATGATGATGATCATCATATAATGATGATAATGTTTGCACATACATTGAAAATATTTTGCATAATTTTCTGCAGCATAAAAATGAATTCCGCATATGAGAAAAAAAGCAAAAAAAAAAAAAGAAAACGCGTACGGACCAGGTTGAGAGCCAGAAATACTAACAATTTTCCAGCCTTAACCATAAATTGTGCATAAGGGGGTGTGTAAACGTGTGAAGGAAAAGCCAAGCATTGATTTATGTGCGCTCAGATACTTTAGTGCGATTTTTAAGTAACTTTTATTATGACAAACGTGGTTTCAGTTAGCTCACTTCTACACACACACACACACACATACATGTACATATATAAGCGTATAGAGATATCTGTAAGTACATGTATCAGTATATATATATATATACTATATATATCGTATGGTTGCTTTTTCTCATTTTTTTTCTTGCTCATTTTTACTTATTTGTTGACTTGGCAACACATTCTTACTTCCCTTTAACTTTTGGCAATGTTGTCTGAAATTTATGATAAATTGCCTGCTATTAAATGTGAACAGTTAATGGACCATTATGTGCGATATATTGACAGTATACTGTACTACTCCTTCTACTGATTGGCATGCAAAGTAAAGAATAAACACGTTTTAAGGGGTGGGTGGGGGAGGGGAAACAATTGCAAACTAAGCATTTTTCCAATTGACACTCAATTTGTTTTTAAGTCCAAAATCATGCACATTAAACAAAAACGAAACGAAATCTAAATAAATGTCGAAATAAAATTTATATTATAGATAGATTTATCAGTTCATTTGCATGGATTGGGGGTACTTTAAAAGATTTCGTTTTATTTAAGGACAATTTAATGCTAATTTGTTTCTAACCAGAAATTTCAATTCAGATATAAAAATTCCTTTCTATTTCTTTAACATGAAAAACTAAAAAATGGTTTAACTTTTGCTGTTATATAACCAACATTAAACGAATCCTTGAAAAGATAATTTCTTTGTTAGAAATTACAATATAAATCACTTGGTTAAATTATTTCTTGCTGATAATCACAATTAGGATAAAAATTACTTAAGAAGTTCTAGGAGTAATTATTTCTAAGCTATTAAAATCCATTAATTAACTAATTCTAATCCATTCACAATTAATAAAAACTGAAATAAATTTATAAAAAATACAACTCAACTAATTTCTTAAGAAAATTTAATTTCATGAATTACTAAATGCTCTATTTCCATTTAAATTTCGAGATTCATTATATATTGAAATTTTATGTTAGATATAATCTTTTATTTTAAGAAAAACGAGGAGGAGAAAAGCAATATGGGCATGATAATACATTTTAAATTATTTTGTGAAAGCTTTACTTAAGTCTAAAGACGCGTTATAAAGAATAGAGTTCCATTCCCATAAACTAAATAAAATAGTTAGAATGAGACAACCTAATAATGCCTAATAATAATAAATATATCTGGAGCTAGTTAGAAACTAATTTTAAATATTAAATCACTTATTATAAAACTAAACTACTACTAGGTATGTTGTTAACTTATTTATATGATTGATTATAATTTATTTATAAAAACCCATTTAAATGCCTCACTCAACCGAAATGCCCCATTTTTATCATGTTCTCTTAACAGATGAAATATGTATTATTATCATGTTAAATTCAATTAAAGGCGATTCATAGCCATGGACCATGGTCCTTATCTAACAATTTCGTTTTTTTTCCCACTGCTTTTAGACAATTTGTTATACCGTAATCCTCTCTACATTCCGCTCCTTAGCTTTGTGGGATTATCTCAATGGGATTTACCAATCGTTCAAACCAAGCGTGACCCGAAAAAAAAAAGTTAAAGGAATTTCATGCACAGCATGAAATTTCCTCACAAGGATGACAATATACATATACATACGTACGTACGTACGTACTTATTTAAAATCTCATTATGTTAAGTAAAAGTATGACAAACAAAAGTGATTGTACACCTAATACACACACATATGTAGTAGGAGTAGGTGTGCGTGTGTGTGTGGAGCCCCAAAAACAAAGAACAAAAATTATTACCACTTTTACTTGGCTTGGCTGCAAATTGAATTGATTTTAATCTGCACACACACACAAGTTTTGGCCTGGTTTGGAAAAATCGGAGGCTGAAACAACTCTCGCTTGCCGGCCAATAAAATTTGCATTTCAAATCGCTTTTCAGAAAACTTGCCAGAGCAGAAGCAGGCAGCAGGAATATGTGTATATATGTGGGTGTGTGCGTGCAAGTCTACTGAGAATTAAATTCGGGGCTCAATAAAAAAAAAAGAAAAAGTTGAAAAGCAAGTCGGGAAAACAAAGAAAAAAAAAGAAGAAAAAGTAAAGTAAGGCAACTTTTATGCGTGTGCAGAAACGATAAGAGAAAAGAAAAGAAACACAAAACGATTGTAACATGAGGGAAACACAGATACAGATACAACAGAACTGAGACGGCAAGTGAACGTATGTAGTATGTATTTATGTTTGAATGAATGGATAGGGGATGATGCCGGCCAGATGCCGTGATGAAGGAGGAACAGAGCACAGAGGGAGCAATCGGGGTGCAATGGTTGGCTTTCCACAACTTAAAAGACATATGAAAATCAGTTTTTGAATATTGGCGGCGAGCAAACATAAAATTTTCTGCGAATCCTGCTGGAGCAGCAAGTTTTCCTTCTGGCATTTAGCCAGCAGCGGGTTAAGAACCATAGAGCAGTGGAGAGAGTGGGAGTGGTTAGCGTATATATACACACACACACACACATAGTATGTATATATGTATATTATATCCCTCTACATGGGGTAAATATATGCGATTGAATATGTATGTGTTTGCATATCTGTCAGTTGGCAAACAGAATATATCGTACATAGATTTTCGGGTTGATTACTTGACGAAAAGCAAAAAACGAAAAACTAAAATAAAAAGAATCAAAACCAATCGTAATGGATGGAAAGCAACTTATTGCTCACTTTTTGCTATCATTAGAGAAAATGGAGAAAGGGTAATGGTTAAGGTCGTCAAAAATACAATTTTACAAAGATAAAGCAAGCATTAAGCCTGGTTGATCTGCATTAAATTGCTTGGTTGAGACTTTAATATCGACAGATGAATATCAAGAGCAAAGCCATCAAATACATAGTTATTCATAGTATGTATATCACACAAAATCCAAAACGAGAATGAAACCTCTAATATTTAATCAAAGAAAGCTTTCATTCACAGGTAACCATTTAATAACGTTTTGGTCCATCATCCAATCAATTGCCAAAATTTTCACTTTTGCAATTTATTATACCCAAGTGGCACTTAAAACTCAATTACCGCATCGGCACTACAAAAACAAAACCAAAAAAAAACCAAAAAAGAGGCAGAAAATGCCCACGCATCAATGCTAAAAACATTTTTGTGTGCAAAAGTCTCTCTATATAAAAGAAAATAGCCAGAAAATGCAGCCCAGTAAAAATTTATTTTCAATACAAATTGCGCGTAGCCAAATTATAATGAGCAAGCGCCAAAATGGAAAAAATCAACTCTATGTACATACATACAACACGATGACGATGACAGAGCAAAGTAGTACATATCAAAAAAAAAAAAAATGAATTCAACAAGAAAATGCATTGAAATTCAATTTTCACACAAATAGGCTAAGCCCAGATAAAAGCGTTTTCCACTTGGGTAAAAGTGAATACCGGGGGTAGGTAGCTAATAAAAGTGCCTTCAATTGAATTTTCCAAAATAATGTTTTACTATTTACAGTTACCGATTTCATTAATTACACTTTTTTCTTCCAGTTTTTCTCTCCCTCACTAATGAGAATAACCTTGGTATTTCCCACATATATACTACATAAATATTCAGTACTTATACATGTATGTATAAATACAAGACCAAAGAGAGTTTTTTGGACGTTGAATTTAAGGGTAATAAAAGTCTTTTCAACGATTTTACTCATCTATTTTTTATCTTCTTTAAAACGAAATCAAAACTAACAAGAGAATATCGAGTGCTAATCGAGTGGTAATTTTGTAAAATAAATAATTGTTTTTAAAAGGTGGCAAAAGAATTTAATAAGAATAATTAATAAATCACAGTGATTTGCATTTGTTCATTTTAATTACTTTTCAGAAAAAAAACGGAAAAAGAAAAACTACTTTATATTGTTAAAAATTTAAGGAACGATTAAGTCTTAAGGGCCTATAATTTTTTTGATTTTATAACTTTTAATTTAATTTTCTATTTTAATTTTTCACTTTTTTACTAAATTTACTTTTTTATTATATAATATTATTATTATTTTAATTTTCTATACATTTGTACTATATTTATTTACTATATGTATTTACTATTTTAGTGTTTTCATTTTTAATTTCGTTTATTTATTTATTTTATTACTTTAATATTTATGTTTCATTTAATTGTTCATTCTATTATTGTGAAACGAATTGCAATTCGTAGTCAACTTATATATTAGCCATAGTTAAGTGAAATAAGTGTTAAGTAAAATTAATCGCCTTGCTTTCAGGTTTCGTTCAGAATTTATATGCTAGCTATACAATATATTTAGCACGATCCACAGAACGTATTGAAATCTTATTTCTCAGAAAAATATAAATAATTTAGGAATAAATTTCTAGCTGTATTTAAACAATGCCTATTTTGGCAAATAATATAAGAAATTTGATGGTACTTTTGGAAAACGCGTTTTCTCTTTTATCTCTTCGATCTGTTTCTCAAACATAATTAAAATTTTTAACAATCAAACAAAAGTTTTTAAATTAGAAACAAATAAAATATATTTTATTAATAGAAACCCATGGAATGGGAGATTGTACTAGTGAGCCCAAGTAAGAGTATGTTTCACATGTTGTTTATGCGTTACAAACGCAACATTCCCATTGCTGAGGAGGAAACCTTTTTTGCCAAAATTAGCGCACTCAATTAATTTGAAAACTGTTTTTCCCCCGTTTCCCCCACCCTGCAACCCAGGGCAACACAAACAGAAAAGGTAAACGGCAAAGGCAACGAAAAACACTTTAAATCCCGCTGCCATGGCACAGTTCACCCGAAAGCACCTTTTTACACACACACACACACACACACCCCATACACACACAATATACACCTTGAGAGCAAACGAAATTTCAATTAATCAAGTCAGTTGATGATGATGATGAAGATGATGGAGAGGGTGAAAAGGAAAAAGGGGGTTAAAGGTTGGGCAAAAAGTGGCGGAAGTAAAAGAATCCCTCTGCCACAGCTTTTAACCCTGCCGGTAACTCTATATACATAGTTTCGAAATTTTGTAATGCCAATGAAATTTAGAACTATAAAACACTTTCACCTACCCCTCCCCCTCCACCCTCATCACTTTGCCATGCTTTCGTTGCCTTCAACCGACTACAACATCTCACGTTTTCGCTTGCAGGCGGGTGATTAGTCATTATTTATTTTAAAATCAATTAGTTTGCCTTGACGTGAGACGAGGGAATTCTCGGTTGTGGCACACACATACATATATATATACACACACACAGACACAAATACAGGGGAAGAAGAAAAGTTCACGACTCATTGGCAGGCAAAAACATTTTTACACAATTTTCTAAATATACATATATACAACACACATATATAAATATATATGTATATATGTTTATTTATGTTAGTATATATATATATGAACATTTTGATACCCTTTATCTATCAAGCGCAACTGAAATATTTACTGATTAATTCCGATGTGAAATTGATAGGAAAGTATGACAAAAACTATCTGATGACTGATTGCAAAGAAGCAGATATATAACTTGATTGATTAAATAGATATTATCGAATGGATATATCCATATAAATAACAATTTGCTATGTTTCATTTTAATTACTAAACCCTATTCTTAAATTTATTAGTAAATCTCATTAAGCAAACATCTGTTTTTAGTTAATATCTTTCATAAAGTAAACAGTTGTTTGTTAAACGAAATTAACAGATGTTTTTATACTGTTAAGTCTAGTCTTCAGTTAAGTTTTATAAATATTTGATATTTGATATTATTCATTATCTAACTAATGTAGTTTACTTTTTATAGGATAACTCAATTTATTTACTTCCTATAGGATAATCTCCAAGTCGACTATTTCAAATTTATTTCTTAACTTAGTTTTGTGGTGAGCAATTTAGCAAATATTTCATATTCATTTGTTTTATAAAACAATTTTCCATAAATTGATTTCTTGCATTTTTGATTGACGTCTTCAAAATATTTGAAATTTAATAATTGTCCCTGCTTTTTTTTTTTTGTTTGTTTGTTGCTGGTTTTTGACCAGATTTTATTGGTTTACTAATTGGCAATTATTTTGAAGGTAAACCGCATATCTTCTGATACGGATTAAAATGTCAATGTGGCACAAAATATTCTTAAATTGTAATTTTATGGAAAAACTAATTAAGTTTTCTTAACTTGGACGTCATCTTCTTCCTTTCTTCCTGCTGCTGCTGCTTCAAGTGAATTCGTTGAATGTTTGATAGACCAGCAGAGCAGATGACAAAATAGTGAAATTCAAAAATTATTTGCAATTTTGTTGGATTTTGCATTTTAAATGGCAGGCAAAGAACAAAAACAGAAGCTGTGTGTAATTGAACGAATGAGGAAATGAATGCTGCATAGCTGATGAGCAATGAAGACATCATCATCATCTTCATTATCATCATCACTAGACAGAGAAACCGTAGCCATCTTTTGCCTGCCAAATGCAAATCCACAGCCAATGAGAGAGAGAGGTAGTCAGTCAGTCAGTCAGTCAGTCATTCATTCATTCAGTCAGTCAGCAACTCAAATGAGGGAAAAATGTGACACAGGAAATTAAATTTACAAGGAATTGCACAAAAGCCTTTTAGTTTTACTTTTGAAAAGTGAACTATTCCATACACATACACATACACATATAACCTTCTCTTCATCACGTTGAAGCCTGTTGCTGCCAACATTTGTGGAATTGAATTGCTTTGGATTGGATTACAATCGTTTGAGGATTTACTTTAACGTTAATGTCGCAAAGACAAATCGTAAATGGAAACACTACTAATATTTCGAAAGAGTAAACCAAAATGATTGAATAATGTTAAAACGAATGAGGATTGGATGAGGGGTTGTCTTGCTTAAATTGGGTTTGGTCAAAGGGGAATAAATCAAATAAGAAAAATTACAGCAATTCTGTGAAAGGAGAATATGGTTAGTAGGGGAGTTGGGTTAAGAGGTTTCGGAAAAAATCTATTCATATTATATGTGGCAGCAGTCAGTCCATGGAATAAAACTTTGTAATTATGTTGGGGCTCTACTCGTAGATACACATTGAGAAATAACATTAAAAATACTTTAAGAAATATATCTATGTACATGTAACATCTTCTAGATTGATCTGTAAATTTGATCAGAAATTCAAAAGAGTCAGCAAAAATTAACTTATTTAACAATTAAACAAATCATATCAATAATACTAGAGAAATACTATGGAAAATAAAGCTGGCAATAAATTGGACAAAGAACAGAAAGACTAAGGCAATTTTAAGTCAATCTTGCCTCTTCATGCTAAAGATTGCAATCTGATCCTTAGTTCGATTTTTGAATCTTTCTTTGATAAAGTGAAATAATTGGGAATTAAAATAGTAAGATATCTTTTATAAATTAATTATAGAACAATAATTCAGTTTACAATACAAAATTATACAAGAGATATATTTAATATGTATTTCAACTTCAAAATTAGTTTTCTGCACATATTATGTATACGACCTGTTGCTTCCAATGGAAATCTTTTGATATAACCCAATGGAATCAATGTTAAAAACAAGTTAGTCATTTTAAACTGTCTTACTTAATCCATTAGTTTTTTTTAAGCGTGGAAATTAACTGAGGGCAATTAAAAAAGTTTAGAATATTTTTTCATTGGTTTGGTTGATTTAATCATTCCCAAAAGAAACTAAAATTTAAAATAAAACTAACTAAATTGTATCCGTTGTAGTAACTAATTGCTTATCTTTATTTGCCCTTTAATTTGTTTCGTTTTTTGGCAGCTCACTCTTCAATCTTCTTAAAGTGCAGTAAAAATCAATTTGAAAACCTGGGCAACATGTGACGGACACTATCCATTTTTTTTTTGTGACGTAATTGCTGGCTTATGAAATTAATCAAACTGTGTGCTATGTATGTGTGTGGGTGTGTGTGTGTGTGTGTGTGGATGGAGTGCCGACTCCTAGTTAGACACAGACGAGAGTGTGTCTGGAATAACAGGAACAACAAAATGTGCATAAATCAAGCATGCCTCAGGGCAAGGGAAATAGTTTTGTTGAAACATGCTCCTCGGGGACCGTATAGTTGGGGGGGGGGGCTTGTTTTTGCTTTTGGGCCAAGAGTCAACTGTCACAAAAGGACATATGTATGTAGAGGGAAGAGGAAGAGATTTCCTACATTCATCAGGGGCCTTTTAGTTTGAAAACAGCGGCTGGCCAGGGTTGCCAGATTGCTTGTGCAATATAATAATAACGCTCTAATTTGCATGCAGCTATCTGCCTCTTTCAGCGTCTGTGTGATCTGCTCCTTGCCAGAACGATGAAGAGTCAAGAACAAATGGAAAATTCATACTATATATACATTCATGCATATATATATATATATATATATGTATTTTTAAACGCATGTCACATGTGCCACGCCCCACACCACACCCACTAAGGGAAAACACCATGTGCAATAGTAAATGAAGCTTGCTCTTGCTCTTGCTCTTGGTCTCTGAGCAAATATTACATTTTAATGAAATTTCATTTAAACTAAATTTATGCCGTCCCACAGTTGATGACGACGACGACCGTGCTACTGCATTGTGGAGTGGTATGTTGTGGTGGTGGTGGTGGTGGTGGTATGCATGGTTATCTGTCCAAGGTTAATTCAGAGTGGTTTCTCCTCCACCTCCTTATCCCCCCCCCCCACCATTCATTCAGGGGCGGGGGGTAGCCATGCTATTTTACACAACTTTAAATACAAGCACTATTTTCATTACATGGTAAGCAAAAAGTTAAATTGAATAAGTTTTTTTCTCTTCTTCTTCTTCGTCTTGTTCTCCTTCATTTAGTTTTAGTCAAGGATGTGGTGAGATTTTCTCGCTGTTGGCTCCACACCACTCAGTGGGTTTTTCGCAATTAATTTTGAAAAGTGCATAATTCAGGAGACCACCAAAGTCAAGACTTGATTGCTAACTGTTCTATTACTGTGTCTCTGTCATTGCGCTATTGCTATCACTGTCTGTAGTTTCAGTTTCGGTATTCGGATGCGACCCTACCCCACACCTCCACTTCCCCCTTCCTTACACACAATTCTGGTCGCAGCAAAACGTAGACAATTGTAACAACTCGCAGGCATTTTGCTAATTCAATTTCCTTTTGCATTCGCATTCATTGTGTTTTGGACAAGTTGCCTTGTCTTTTGTTACAGTTACAATTTCCCAACGTCAACAGTTAGCAGCAGCGGCGACGGCGGCGGCAGCAGCAGCAACAGCAGCAGCACAAAAGTCGAGAAAACGGGGCAACAAAATTAACTGGAACAACAACAAAAGTGGCCGCTGGGCCTGAGAGCGAGCAGCAGCTCGACTGTTTTTTGTTGTTTGTGGCTCGACCACTAAAATTGTCGCTAGTTGCGCTAAAATTAAATGCTTGGTTAGATCACAGCCACCGATGACAGTTGCACAATGTTGGCTGTCACTTCTCTGTGACTGTGACTGGTATAGTTGGGGCAATAGCGATGTGGCAAGACAACGCCAATTTATGTTTGCTGCAACCATATTTCATTTACAGACGGACGACTGACTGACGACTCCTCTTCTACATGGGAACCCAAGGGCCAAATAAATTATGATATAAAATGTACAAAACGTAGTTGCTAATCTTTAGTGTACTTAAGAACTCTAGTTAAAGACCAGACAAGAGGTCTTTTGACCTATCCTCTCCCTCCTCTTCCTCCCCTTTTCATGGCTGAGAACTTTTGTATTGTTGCTTTGTTTCTTTGTCTGTAATGTAGGAAAATTGAATGGTGCAATCCATAAGTTAGTTTTGCTTTTGGAATAATTTTCTTTTAAAGGTAATAAAAGATTGCATGATGAAGAATCCATATTATAGATTCTATTGTCTTTATAAAAGATAAGCCTTTATGTGAATAATTATATAGGAGATTCGTAACTGATCATGTAGTGCTATACTAGGTCCATCATTTAGTTATTTTATTTATCATTGTGTATATCAACTCTTTCTTCTAGCTAAGATAAAGATTCTTGATTAACATCGCAAGAAAAGTTGTTAGCTTATGATATCTCAATTTATATGAAAGAGAAAGTCAGTTATAAAAGTGATATAGTGATTAGAAATGGAAGGAATATTAATGAACTAACTTAGCATTACTTTTACCCAAGATATTGGTGTTTAATTTCTTATCAAAAAGAAGGATGATATAACTTAATTTATCTTGATTATTAAACAAAAAGCTTATCAGTAAGAAGTATATTAGGACTATTTAAGTTTATTCTTTTTTAAAACACATTTTTAAGATCCTTTTCTTCTGAAAATCTTACTATAAGGCAGTTCTTTTTAATTTTTTTGATGGTGTCGATGTGGAATCAAGTTTGTTATACGATATAGTCTCAAATAATGGCAGAAATTTATCAACATACAAAGACAACAACATCTAAGACTTAACTATTACTAATTAAGCCAAAAGTTGACGAAAATCACATCTCTTAGGATCTTGAGTGACTAAATTATTTAACAAATTGTTGTAGTAAGACAATGAAACTATAATTTCTATAGGGAGGAAGTACTAACTAAAATTCCTGATTGTATAGACAATTCACTTAGTATTATAAGTGCTCTCATTCATCAAACATTAACGAAAACTTTAATAATATTTCTCTAACCATTTCATTTACTAATACAAAAAAGACACAATGTAATAAATGGCAAATGCATACGAGCCTAATTAATCACTGTTACAGAAAATATGGCCCACTTGAAATACATATATTGTGACTTAAAATGACCATCAAGGGAGGTACTCAATCAAGCTTTCAAGATTCATATGAATGCCACACTAAAGCCACACTCAATTACACGCACTTATGATGACAACGATGGAGATGACGATGATGACCAGATGAGATGAGATGAGATGACAACCAAATTGCTGGCGATACTTTCATACAACAAAAGTCAAGCGTAAGAGCAAGCGAGCAAATGGTAGACCCAAAATGGCCATTCTGACAGATTGAGATCAATTTTGACCCCCCCAGAGCATGGGCTGCAGCAAGTGCCAAAAAGCGCCAATTATCGTTGCCCAGACCGACAGGCAGTCAAGTCACAAAATGCAATAGCCACAAAATGATGGCCAAAAAAAAAAAAAAGAAAAATAATAAAGCAAAAAAAAAATTATTATCTGACCAGAAATGTTGCCATAGCACAAGAGAGAGATAGAGAGAGAGAGAGAAATAACAATGAAGGAGACAAAGACGATTATGACAATTCTGATAGTCGAACAATTTGGTGTAAGAGATGAGGAAGGAGAAAGATATAACAGCACTCGATTGTTAGACAGCCCGTTGCCAATATGTGGCAATAATATGACAACAAAAAAACAAACAAAAACAAAAAAAAACCAAAATGGAACAAAAGAAAAGATGATGATGATATGATAATGATGTGTTGATGGCCTAGCATATATTCATTCATTCATTCATTCTTCTTCTTCTTTGCATCTTTCTTGCCCAAAGGTAGACAATTGAGAAACAACTAAACTATCCAAATCGAGCTCAAGTAAGTAACTTTTCGGTCACAATCTGGGGAAAAACTGGCAAAACTATGAGCAGTAGATAGCAGCTGCTGCCCATCCAACGAATCAAAATTGTCTGTGCTTTCACCAATATGAATATATAGATACATATATATATATATATATATAGTTTCTTTTACGTATATGTATTTATGGTTGTTGTTTTCATATCTTTTTTTGTTTTTGTTGTACTGATAACTTTCAAATGCAATGCCGCAGGCTGTTATGGCATAGCAATAATGCAAAACACAGCATGGATGGAATACGAATTGAAACTAGGGACACGACAAGGACAAGAACTCGGTACATAACCAAAGCAATTGGAATAAGAGCGAGAAGGAGAGCGAGAACGGATGAAACGGAATGGGAGCAAGAGAAGTGACTTGACGTTCAATTTTTCATAAAAGTTTCTTTGGCAGCTGAAGCAACAGCACAAAAAAAGAGAGAGAAGCGAAAAGAAAAGAAAAGAAAAGAAACAGCAGCAGCAGCAGGAGAAGTAGCATCAAATATATGACACACAATTCAAACTTGGGAATTGCATTTCATGTTCTTGAATTTTTGATAAAGTACTCAAAATGACAAATGCGGCTTCTGATGGCGGTGCTGGTGGTGGTGATGCTGATGGTAGCTTTGGCTAGTAGTTGATGATATGGTTCAATGATATTTCCTTTTCAACTTAATCGCTCAATTCAATAAAGTCATACTTAGTCTACCTTACAAAAAATAAAGTTTTAGACATGTAATTGAATGTTTGACTGCATGTTACAGCAGGTGGAAGGGGGGAATAGAAGATTTTACAAGCAACACCAATAAAAAAAACCCTAAAAGGATTCGCTACACTGGAAAAAATCTCACTGAGAAACTAAATGTTATATATTATAAATATTTGAGAATAGACTTTTAAAAGTACTTTCCATTCTTTTTGTATCGAAAAACGGTCCAAATCTCTTAAAACCTGATGCTTCTGAAACTATTTTGAATGTTCGAAAGATATGTTTTAAATATTCAAAAGAAATATTTTGAAATACTTTTTAAAGCAAGTCGGAAATTTATCATCTACTTCCTTAAAGGTGTCTAATATGAACAGAATTCTAGAATTGATATTTTTAATAATTATTTAATCTACAGATTTCATAAAAAAAGATATTTCACTTTTCATTCTTGTGCCATTTTTCACTGTTCCTTTCATTCAAAATGAACTGCTTGCGTTCAAGAATGGAAATAGTAGACTTGTAGACTTTTGCTAAGGATCTAGTTATATATATGTATATAAATATATATAAGGGAATATTTTGGATTGTTCCCAGTTGATCAAAATGATATATTGCTTTTAGTATAAAAATTTCTAAAAAAAAACGCTCCATATGAAAAATATTTCAAAGTCGCCCCCTTCCACCTCCCCCCTTCTCTCTTTTTACATACAATTTTCCTTCTGTGTAGCACTTGCATAAAAACTAAAAACATTTTCTATTACGAAACAGGAATAGGAATGAAAAAGGATGGTTAACTTCAGTCGAGGGAGAAGGGGCACTTGTTCTGGGGGTGTGGTGGTAGCTGTAGCAATTGTAACAGTTGTAAATGCCAGTTGTTCCAGCAGACGCACAACTTCCGGCCTGAATGTTGGCCATTTTGTTTTTACAGCTTCTCAGTATGTCGTCTAGTACCCAACCCCACCCCCATCAGCCCTACCCCTACTACCACTTCTACCCCCAATTTCCAACTCTCAACTCGGATTTGCGACCCATTCGAGTCACAGTTGGATTTTGCTGCTCCAACACCATTGTCCCGACACTCGGGGGAAAACTGTTGTTGGGCATTGTTTCGGAGGCTTCTGGGATTTGACTGGGCAGAGATTGGCACGCGTGCTTTAAGGTGTGAATGATGGTAGCAGCGCAGCACAATTGTGCTGAATTTGGGATTAGCCCAAGTGGTGGCAGACAAGCTAACACAACACGACCCAAAGAATATAAATATGTTAATAATAATGAATTACAATAGATGGGCAAAGGGGATGGGATGGGGGGGAACACAATTGAAGAGTGTCGCCGCATTCCCTAAAGTGAATGAAATCATTCGTTTTGATTATACACACACAATTTTTAAGAGACTCGGGGAAAACCATTCGGGAAAACTTATTATTTAATATAACTGCCGAAAAAACAACAAAAAATTGAAATTTAATTAACCCCAATGAATGAATGGATGGATGGTTGGATGGGCTGGATGTATAGTAGGATGCCTGGTTGGCTGGTTGGATGGATGGATGGATAGATGGCATATGCAAGACAAAAACCGCAGAAAAAATTATGCAAAAATGGCAGCCAAGAGAAATTAAATAAGAGAAACCCCCCGCATATCAGATTAAAAAGTAAACTTTTTAATAAAAATCACTTTAGCATTTCATTTGAACGCGGAAAACAAGAAGAAAATGAAAATGAGGAAAAAAAACTTTGTGGTAAAATTAAAAATACTTTTTATGCAAAAATTCAAAAAAAATAATAAAGAAAAACCTTAAAAAAAAAGAAAAGGAAAGCAAATTATGAAGCTTTCTCATTGTGGTTAAAAACGCGAAAAATGGAGGAAGAGCAAAAGACGAAGTAAAAGGAGAGAAGAGAATAGGAGGAATAGGAAGTAGAGGTAGAGGCAAAAAAGGCCAAAAAGCTACAAATGCAAGCGAAAAAAAGAAATATAATCATATACATATACAAATACATTGAAGAAATTTATTTGTATTTGTATAATAAAAGTAAAGTGAAAACAAAAGCAGAAACAAATTTGCATAGCAGAAAAAGAAGAAGAAGAAGAGGAAGATCTAACAGCAGAAGAAAAAGTAAAAACTGCTCAAAGGGAAAACTTTGTTTGGTTTGGCCTAAGCACAGTGCAAAGTGAAAATGCCGCGGCTGAAAACAAAAAAACCAAAAGAATCGGCCTAAAATCAGTATAACCGAATTTCCCAATACCCTAGCAATTGGAACTTTTAAAAGGGTAGGATGTTTTATCGATTATTTATTAAAATGCAGTAAGTTATACTGTAATGGAAGAATAATAAAATTCTTTCAAGTTAAAAAAAGAAATCACAAACATCGTCTAAAAAATGTTACTGAAAAGATATACATAATATTCCAATGTTTTGCATGACTCTTTGTAAGGTAATTTTTTATTCAAAAAAATGGTTAGAGATAGTCGAAATGAAGTTTATCTTCATTATTGGATAATGCAATTTATATTTATTCATAGGTCTTCATATGTTGAAACGCTTATAATTAACTCTATAAAGAACCACTCCTTATATGGCCAGATATTGTATATAAAATAAATACATCGACCGATAGTTTCTGAATTTGTGTGAGATATAATTGGGGGTAAGTTATGAACTAAGTGCATATTATTTCTTTATAGTAAATCGCTTTCTGCTATAGTAATATACAGTAGTCATAGAAATATAGTAAATTATAATACATAGTTTTAACTGATTCTGGTATAGAAATCTATAGGTCTTTAACAGATTTGACTGATATATGTTGATATAGTGAAGTGATTTCAAATGAAATTCATGTTATATTTGTGCATATACATATGCAAACTCAGATCTTTACTCCTTCTTCTCCATTGCAAACTTCAAGAGGAGAGCCACATACTCATTTTTTAAAAGAGTATAAAAAAAACAGACAGACACTCTTTGAAAATGTAACAAAAAGAGTCCGGAAGCTGGGGGAGTTGTGATTGGGAGAGTGTAGCGTATGGGAGAAGGAGGGAAAGGAATAATATTTGGGGTTGTTTTCAAAAAAAAAAAATCACCACACTAAAAATGTAGCAACGCGAAACGAAGAGAAGCAAGAAAACGGATTCACTGAAAATTAAACACAAAATTGAATTCTGCCCATCATAATTTCCCCAAGGATGCTTATTAGGCAGGCAAGCGCAGCCAGCACAAGTAAAAGAACAAAAATAAAAAAAATAAAAATGAATGAAAAAAAAAAACTAACTACAAACACAAAGCCCCTAAGAATTCACTTGACGAGTCGAGCACTTGACTCGGCCAGTTTATAACCCCCTCTCTCCCTCTCCCTCTTCCTCTTTCCAACTCCTCCTATTTCACATTCTTCCATCTTGTTTGACTGGGCGGCTCCTTCCACTTTTCGCCACTCGACATTGTCATAAGTGCAACAGAGAATTGCTACTGCTATTTGCTGATTAGGCATGGGAGAAACAAATAATATTATTATAACAAAAACAAAGGTCAAACAACAGAATATCAACTATGCATAAACTCATTTGCCTTGCCATGGGTTGGGGGTGAGAGTGGAGGTGGAGGTGGTGGTGGTAAGAGGCAATGACAGCGAAAGCAAATTGTGTGAATTCACTGTAGAGAAGTGGCGGCAATAAAAAGGAATGAGTCAAAGGTCTACAATGACATTCGTGGCCCACTTCAATAAATTGTTCAAGATTATATTCAAGATATCTTGGTAAACATATTTCTTTTCCTTAGTTTTTACTAGTTGCATTTTTTATCATTCTTACTCCCATAAGTATGCTTCAGAATTTTCTTCCTTTGGCTTTCCATGCAAAGGAAGTTATCTTTCTCATTTCAGTAATCTTGTTTATTTCTGAAAAAATTTTAAAATTAACCTATAATTGATTTCCGATTCTTTTAAAGTTTCATACAAAACTTTTTACTTAAAGTGAGTACCAACGGGAAGGAATAAGAAAGGAGTAGAGAGGAGTTAAGAGATAGAAATAAATTTAAATTTGCAGATAATTTACCTACACAAATATGTTAGTACAATTTAATTGTATGTTATAATATAAATAGATTTTGCTTCTTTAGAAAGGACACACACACTATTCTATTACTCGTATGTATATGAAAATATTGTTTATTATTATAGCAAAACAACTTTTATTCATTTTTGAATCAAAATATTGCATAATATGTGCGTTGTTTCACACTCAATTTAATTGGCCACGACGAGAAGGCACAAATGCAACAAATATTTGCTAACACGAAGCTAAGATAGATATTTATTTAATGCCCCAACGAAGCACGTACAAAAATGAAATCATAGAGTGAGTGTTGGCATTAAGTACACCAATGGTTAGAAGAATAATTGCATGGCCAATTGGGGATAAATAAGTTTTAAGACATATGCAAGAGAAAAGGTAGAACAAATCTGGCTTAATGAATTTACTTTTTAGAATAAGTATCCCAAGACATGTATATTAATAAACTATAGTTCACCATTAATTGGACAGAAAGAAAACTTATATGAAGTGGGAATATTGAAGCATTCCTTATAGATGGCATGAATAAAGATGTATTAATTGTTAACTAAAGAATGTCATAGTAAAAATATTCAATCAGCTCCAGCTTAGATTTTCTCAAGCAAATATCAATATATCAAAAACCAATCTAATAACAGATCAATCAAACATTATCTCCTATTTCAATGTATTTTCGTGCAGCAGAAAACTAAAAACAATGGAAAAACTTTGAAAACGCATTTCTTATTAAGTAAACGATAAACTTTTGTTTAATACCAGCCGCAGGATGGGAAGAAATTGATTTGAACTTATGATTAAATTTACTTTGATTTAGTTTTAAATCCTCAAATCTCTTTCATTGAGATTTAACTCTATTTTCATATTTCTGTTCCTATTATTATGCTCTGCGGTGTTTTGCTAAGCTGGTAAATTGCTCGTGTCCGTAATGCCGCACAACAGACTAGAACGATGATCCAAACTAACCAACACAACAGTCAAACAATAAGAACAAATATAAACCCACCTATCGAAATGAATTTCAACAAAATTCCAATGAATCCATTACATTACATTTTCAAGTTTCTTCCCCCGCCCTTTTTATTTTCATTTTCATTTTCATTTCTAAAATCAATTGGATTCAACTTGTAAGCTAAAACCAAAACTAAGTAAAACTTTGCCACCAGATCCAGAAAACCAACAATAACTTTACCAAAGAGTAAATATATATATTTATCTATATATATAAGAATATATATATATATATATCTGTAGTTTGTGTGTACATATAAAATACCAAATGCCGTGGCCATAGCCAATTATCAGACAAACAGCATGAAAGAAAATTTGCTTGTGAAAACTTTTTTCGGGCTACTATCGAAAATCAACGAAATAACCCGCTGGCCCCTCCTCCTTCTCCACTGAACCGAAAGAAAAAGAAACAGCAAAAAGAAAAACAACAACAACAACAATAACATCAAGGAGTAAAGCAAAAGTTCGGCCACCCCAGGAACAACCACATGCTTCCATCCTTCAATTGAATTGGCATGGGGGGGGGGTTAGCTTATTGAGACTGTAGGAGATAAATATGTTAGCCCCAGCCAAACCATCGTCATTCCAACTTGCTTTCAACTTTAACTTACAGCTCCAGCTCCAACCCGATCCCCTAGCCACTAATTGAAACCTAGGCAACAGGGCCACCACCACCACCACCACCAGTCAAGAACTTAAACTTTTGTGTAGAATGCAATTAAAAAACAGCAGCCAAGCATCAGTTAGAGATGGAGATGGAGATGGAGAGAATATTCTTACTTAATCTTTGCATCAGTTTTTGTTTGTCCCCAAAGCCCAACACACAGCACACACACAACTGAACGAAGTAGCAACAAATAGAAGAAAACTTTATGCCTGGGTGGGCAACTGTTCTAATGTAAAAGCAAAGCAATGCTTAAAATCGTCTACAATATATATATATATATGTATATATACGCACAAATAAAAAAAAAAAAAGCAGGCACAAAAAAAAAAATTAAAAGAACCAAGATTTTTGTCTGGCTAAATTATGAAACGAATATTGCCCAGAGGCAGGAGGTTACATAAGTTTCGATAAATGAAAGAAGGCAATGCCTTTGCCATACAGAGAGAGAAAGAGAGAGAGAGAGAGAGAGAGAGAGAGAGAGAGAGAGTCAGAGTGGGAGAAAGGGTTAAAATAGAAGGGTAGGGCCTGGTTTTAGTTTATAGTTTTTGTGGTTTTTAGATAATGCAAAAGTTGCTAACTAGGTGCGGCCTCGAGGCGTTGAGTTTCCTTCGTGTTCTCTTTTAGTTGTTTTTTTTTTCCCCTCCACATTCTTTTCCTCTGTAAAGAAGGACGACGGTCGGAACCCAAATAAGTGAAAAGTTTCTAGATCGATATAAGAACTTAACAAGAAACACATTATTTTATTACGGCACTTAATCTGACTTAAGGGATTCATTAACGAACTTCGTTTAAAATAATAATTAAATATAGGAAAAAAATTCGTATAAAAATAAACAAACAAGTTGAAATATAATTGCTAATTTCTAAACGTTTGTTTTTATAATTATTTTAAATAATTTAACAGCTTTTCTGCTTGCATATGTCTGACATATGTTTTAAGTCCATATAATGGAAAAAAGTTACACAATTTATTTAGGCAAATAGTTAAAGTTTTAATAGCCAGTTTTTTACTCTCACTTCGAAAACATATATTTAAATATTGAAATACTAATGCATACACATTGTGGAGGACTTTTTTTTAGAAATGTCAATCTTCTTAGTACAAATATCTAAGAGCACTTAGTATATATTCCATTTAATAATACTAGAATTAGTTCTATTAATTGAAATCAATTTAAATATTTCTGCTATATTTTTTTTAACTTTAAACCAACTTTAAGTTATGAGTATTAGTTAAAGTATCATAATACTCCGTTATTTATATTCTATATACTTAAATCCAATTTCCTTTTCTGCCAACCAAGTAAAATTATTGTAGAATTTTATATATACTATTTTTATATATTAATAGCCAAGAACTAACTTAACAATAATGTTTTTTCAAAGTGAAGTACTCAATTTTCTCTTGCAGATTTCTGCCAATAGCCACTCCAATTCAATGCCATTAAAGCGTCTCAAACAGAAATAAGCCAAAGAGCACGAGTTTCTATATAGAATCTTTCAAGTTGTTGACCAATATTATTAGCTGCACATTTTCTCCTCCCACACAATCGATTGAATTTGTAAGAGAATTAATTAATTTTTTACTTGCCAAGCCAAGGCACAAGAATAGAATCGATTACCACTTTTTTTTTTCTTTGGGAGTTGGGAGGGAGAAGAAGTGTAATACCCGAATATAAAATGAATACACATGTCACCACAATAATATTGACCTAGGAGGTATAATAACAACGATGGCCACTCCTTTCTTTCTCTCTTTTGGATTTCACTTTGTCGTCCTTGGACGGGGTTTAATTTCCTTTTCTTTTTGGCAAAGGCTCTTTACGGCTCTGACACAATTTTTCCGCCCAATCGACAAACACTCAAGTCACATGTCGTTGAATCGGTGCTAGGAATAGTTGGTTTGAGGTAGATGGAAAGGTAATGTATAATACATATATATACATATATATATATATATATATATATAGAGAGAGAGAGAGAGATGTGGCGGTTAGGTACGGCACTTTCATTTATGGCACATGTCGGGTCACGTTTTAGGGCTCAAACACGAATGGGAAACGAGTTGTAACGTCTGGTTCGATTATTTGTTGACTTAAAACTGGGGGCCAACCACTTGGCATTTGTTTTAGTTAATAGATTGCTCAGACTCTAAAGGGCTTTCGTTCGTTCTCCATGTCTTTCTCTTACACTATGGCTGGCTGACTGGCTGGCTAAATGTAGGTCGAAACTCGTTGAGTCTGAAGGAAAAAGACTTTTATTTGCCCATGATCAAAAAGTTAATTAGTACAAGTCGTTTTTATTTAATTGCGACTACGAAAGTTGCCAAATGAGTGGGACAGAGACAGATAAAGACAGAGAGAGAGAAAGAGAGAGAGAGAGGCGGAGGCAAATAAAAGTTGAACGAAACTCATGTGGGTACAAAAATTGTAATGATTTTATGAGGGCTCGTTAAAAAATACACGCTCAAGTGCCAACAATTAGGAAAGTTTTTCCAAACAGGTGAAAAAAACGTACGTGTCTATCTAAGTGTTGTCTTTACAAAATACTTTTATTTCTAACAGAGTAATGAATTTATGTTGGCAATTGATTAAAAGTATAAAAAAAAGTTATACGAGAGTTCATACATCCCACATGGAAATCGTTGCCAGGCGTTAGAAATGCCACAAAATAAATTCAATGTATATGCACATACAGAGAGAAGCAGAAAAACTTTTATTTTCATTAAAAGTCATGGGACTTGGAAACCTACATCCATATGAATATATATATTATACCGTTGTAATTTATTAAAAAGTGAATATACAACTTTTGGAATACATTGGAAGATTATTTAATATCCTACAAAAGGTAAAAGAAGAAGTAATATTTTAATTCAATTTTATTTAATTTTTAAAGCAATTAAAATTTCTCGGATATAATAAAGTTTTTAACGAATACTTCAAATCCTTTTTTTTATATTAAAAAATTTTTATAAATGATAAACTTAAAAATGATTATTGATTTCTTTATCCTTCAGTTCTTTTCTCAAAGCTTTTGGACCACAAAATTTAGTTTAGTTTTTATATATATAGTTCGGAGGATATAGATATAAATATATTTTTATATAGATAGATCCTCACCCGTTTTCTTAAATTAGTTTTGATCCTGCAGGTATTAGTTTTATATCTATATATATTAATGATTCAACACTTCTTCGAACGAAAGATATACACAAATACGTTCTATAGATTTAAGATAATAAACCTTCAATTATAGAAATTAAAAATTTTTACATAAAGTGTTCATTCCCAAATTATTTGTTTAAACAAAACTGAAAAAAATGTACAACAAATCTCAAAAAATGCACCGATGATAATAATGCAAGTGAAAGATCCTTTAATTTGCCCACAGATGAATGTAATGAATAAAATTTTTGTGTTTCACAAATCGTTTTTGAAATCAATAAATTGTATACCAAATCAATATGATCATCAAATGGAGAAAAAAATGTTGAAACTTTTACAAAAGTATCAAAAGTAATATGGTAAATGAATATTTCTGATTTGATTGCAAATAAACTAGAGCAGAGCTAGTAAAACACACACACACACAACCAAAACAAACACACACACATTATGGTATTAACCGTTATATTCTTTGTTTTCATTGCATTGGAGAATTAAAGAGGAAAATATTTGGACAATTGGAGAGGTGAAAAAAAATGGGATGGGCTATGATGGGGAGAGGGGGGCTTTGGTTTGGTTTGGTACAACATTTGTCAGCTAAACAGAAACTACAAATGAATAGGCGCCTTCTACTCACTGTAGGGCTGAGGTCGTGTACCGTATAGAGGCTCCTGTAGTAATGGCGAGCGACCATTTCCAATATCCTTAACTGAAATGAGATAAGAGCAAATGGCAAACAATTTGCGCGTGATAAATGTTTCCACAAATTTGTACAATTTGTTGAATGGTTTCGTTTCTGTTTTGATTTGGTTTGGTTTTGGTTTTGGTTTTGATTTGGTTTCGTTTTGGTTTTGGTTTTGGTTGCTTGGACTGTTGTCTGTTTTGGCTGTTGTTTGTTTGGTTTTTGTGTGTTTCATATTTTTGAAGTGTTTTACGTTTTTTTTTTTTATTTTTTTTTTGTTCATATTTTATTTAACTAAACTGAAACGAGTGAATAAAAAACGTTTGAATTAACTGAGAAAATGTTGTTCAGAATATTGTTAGTTATTTATTGGGTGTTTTTGTTGGACAAAAAAAAATAAGAAAACAACAGATAAAACCAAAAACAAACATGAACACAACGTGAATATATAACGAAAACAAAAAAAAAAAAGGAAACTCACAATCTATTCCCAATTCCCATACCGGGAATCGAACCCGGGCCTTCTGGGTGAAAGCCAGATATCCTAGCCACTAGACCATATGGGAGCTATGCATATGCTCCTAATATCATCATCATTCTCACTATCAAAACCAAAAACAAAAACCGAAAACCGAAAACTAATAAACAAGAATAACTCGTAAAAAGTTTTCAGCAGAAGAGACCACAACAGAGTGAAGGGACCAGAACAAATGGCATGAACAGAGGGGCTGCTGGTTAAGGTGAGGGGAATATATATTCTCCTCCTCTGTGAATTCATATAAATAAATTCAAATTCAACGCTGATATTCTCGTTCGTTCATTCGTTCGTTCGTTCGCTTGTTTTTCACTCTCAGCTGAACCTGCTGCTGCTGCTGCGGCGGCTGCTGTTGCTGGCTGTCCATGTTATTCATTGCCATGCATGTCAATGAATCAGTTTTTGTTTGCCATATAATAAAATAAAATCACAAAACAGAAATAAAAAAAAAAAAAAAAAAATAAAAATAAAAAATAAACCATACGTATCACAAGAGAGAGGGAGAGACAGACAGAGAGGGAGACCGAAGACGGAGAACAAGCAGCAGGTGGAGGAGATTGTGAGAATGAAAAAAACCATTTGAGGTTTGAGGCAGGTCAGTCCGACAAACAGAGAGAAAAAACAAAAATTGAGAAAAAAAAATCACCGACAATTGCGTGGAATTCAAAACCTGCTAATCGGGTCGTTCAAAAATTCTTATATAACAAATTTCAAGTGGATTAACTTATAAATGTCGACACACATTTTTATTTTGGCAATCAGAGTTCAACTCTGTTTTAAGGGTTCATTTTTATTTGCAGTTTTTCTGCTAGCCAAAAACAAAAAACAAAGTTGAATAAACTTTCATTTTTATTATGAATTTTAAAATTGGCATTTCATTTATTAAGATTAAGTTCTTGTATCAAATGATGAAAGACTGACTAAAGTTCCTTTTTTGAATTGATTATTTTTGCATTGAATATTAATTAAATGAAAATGTTAAGGCTATTCATAAGAGAGTTCAAAAGGAAGGGAGGAATTAATAGATAGATGCATATCTAAAGATATAACAAATGTCTTAAGCATTGAAAATTTCTTAAAATGAAATAGAAATTCGATCAACGTTTCGTATATCCAAATATGAGAATATAGATAGAGATCAAAAGTATTTTGTTTTTCCATATTAGGATTACATGATTAGATCTTTTGTAAGGAAATATTCTATTATTCGCTTATGTACGAAATTAATTTTTTTATAGGATGGAATATAAACAAGTAAAATATTAAATATGTAGACCCTTCTTCTTGATTATTTTATTTTAATGACTATCTATGTATTATAAATTTCTTAAATTAGATGAAACTGTGTATTTGGAGAACTAAACTATATACTACTTATATATATTTTATTATAGTTTAAGTATAGACTTTGAAAGAGTTCGTTTATAGCAGCGGAGAGTAGTATTAGGAACTAGTTCCCAAAGGAAATTTCTCTCCTTCTGATAATACACACTCTAGATTTAGTTCTATTTAAAGAATAATTCTCAATTAACTTTCCTGTTTCGAAATAGAATTGGAGAGATTCCGAAATAAAAACATTTTTCATAATTAAATACTAATTAAGATTTCTATTAACAATATTTATTTATAATTTACTTTAACCTACACCTTATATTTGATTTCACACGCTTTTAGCCGAGTGTTGACTATGGTTCAGGGACAACTTCTAATCGTTGATCTGACCGAAATGGAAGCAATAACCAGCTAATGGCGATCAGACAGAGTGACTGCAATTGAATGAGTCGTGTTTGGGGGGAAACCAGTTTTCAAATCATTTATTTTTTTCTCTCTCTCTTTTGAATTCTCAATTTAACGTGCAATTAATTTTGATGAATAACATTTAACATTTGTTTCGTTGAGACTCTTTTTATATGGTAAAGTGGGTTAAAAAAGTGAATAACTAAATATGGATTGAATTTTAGGCAATCTTAAAAAGAGCCTATAAAGGGGACAATACTTTGAGTGGTGATGGTGGGGGGGCGAGGAGTTTGGGAGTGGTTCTTAATTGCACTTACAAGCTATATAATTGAATGTTGTTGTTGTTGTAGTAGTAGTAGTAGTAGTAGTAGTAGTAGTAGTAGTAGTAGCTATATATATATATATATATATACATATATAGATTTTTAGAGTGCTTCAACTAACTCACCTCCGGCACAGTAGTTGTGTGTGTTGTGTGTGTATACTCTCCATAATTGATCACACACAATCTATACACACACACACACATACGTACACACACAATATACAGAAGAGAAGAAGCAGATACGAGATCGCCTAATACCATCAGCGTACATACATACATACATACATACGTACGTGTACGTACGTACAACTCTCTAACTCTAGTCTACCATATGCCCCATAATCAGTAGTTGTTGTAGTTGTAATAGTTATGGTAGTAGAATCATATATTCTATCACTTAACATTGAACAGATCCCAAATGTTGGTAATAATGCTTTTTTATGTTTCAAACTAAATTTGTATTTGAAATTAAATAAAATTCAAAGCTTGATTTGAAAATATTGTTCATGTGGTTCATAGTATGATTTATATAGAGAATAAAAATTATATAGGCGCATATATATAATTAACTATATATATTCAAGGAGTTGATTTAAATTGAATTGAATGTTTATTTTTTTTTTTTGTTAGGGTTTTTCTCTAGATTTTTATCATCTCTCTCACACACCGCGCAGAACTGTCAAAAAAAAAAAAGAAAACACACACACACATCATCAGATACAGCAACAACCACAATTGGCAACATACAATATATGTTCATATATCATTTCTCTCTGTGTAATTTTCATATATTTAACGAGAACGATTTCAATATCATTTTTTCAGCTTTATATGCATTGAAATTCAAAAACTTTTGCTCTTTCAGCCGTCACGGAAAGCATTGGAAACATTTTAAGGATCTGTTCAAATGGTTCGATCTATGCAAATCAACTACTAATTCTGGGGTTCTAGTAGCAGTAGTTAAAGGAGTAGTTGTAGTATGACTAGTAGTAGCTTTGGTAGTGTTAACTAATGTAGTAGTAGAAGTTGTAGTTGTAGTTGTAGTTGTTGTAGCAGTAGTAGTTGTAGTTGTCGTGGCTTTTTAACATTGGTTGTATATTTGTTTTAGCCATTTTGATTCCCACGATGTTATCACCATCCAATTCCATTTTCTCCTCATCCTCATCCTTTTTATCATTATCCTCCTCCTCCTCCTCCTTCTGCCTTTTCTCATCATTATCCTTATCATTATGATCAGCAACAACAACGTCGATGATAATGCCCGTGCCTTGCATCCCTGCACACAGACAAACACAAGCGAGATTGAAAAAGGTAGTAGATAGGTGTTGATTGTTTGTTTTTTTTTTATAGAGAGAGAGAGATAGAGAGAGAGAAAGATAGAGAGGGAGAGAGTGAGAGAGAGACAGTAAGAATTTGGTTTTTTTTTGCAAAATTGTTTTTTTCGTATAATTTTTGCGAGTTTTGTTTTTTGTTGTGATGCTTTAGTCCTGTCCAAAAGAGTTTTGTTTTTTTTTCTTTTTTTGCTTTCTTTTTATCCTATACAAATACATAAGTTTATAGATTTTTTTTTGCATTTTCGTGGTTGGTTTTTGAATTGCATAAAATTGAATTGGTTTTAATTTATTTGTTTTTTTTTTCTTGAATTTCTGGTGCATATATAAATATAAAGATATATATTTATTTATTTATTTGATTTTTAGTTGCATTCTGTTGTTGTTGTAGCTGTTGTTGTTGTAGTTGTTGATGTTGTAGTTGTTGTTTTTATATAATTTTTTTTTTTTTTTTTTTGAGAATATATATTTGTATATATATGTATGAATAGTTATATATATATGAATATATATATATATTGATCAATATATTTGGGTTTATTTTTGTTCTGGAACATATACGGCACACACAGAGACGCACACATACACAACAAAAAGAAGTTAGTAATAATAAATAGTAACAGCAATAGTAGGTAAGTAGTAGGTAGTAGGTAGTAAGTAGTAGTAGTAGTAGTAGAAGTTGTTGTATTAAGAGGAGTAGCAAATAGTAGTAGTAATAGTAGTTTTTCATTTTTTTTTTCTTACTATTTTCTTTGGATGGGTTAAGAATTGGGTAGCAATTAGTTGGATTTTGTTTTTGGTTGTTGCAGGGCAAAAGCAGGCACTGACTGGAGTGAGGGGGGGCGAGAGGGTTGGTTGGTTGGTTGGTACTTCTGATCATACAAATATATATATAAATATACAATACAATTATTATATATATATATATTTTATATAAATGTATCCACGTGTTGCTGTAGTTGTTGTTGTTGCAGTTGTTGTAGTTGTTGTTGTTATGGAAAAAGAACAAAAAATTGTTAATCAAATTAAAAAAACTAAAACCGAAAATAAAACATATCAATTAAATGAATTGTGGGGATAACGGAAGGAGAGGGGTGGAGGGGGGTTGGGTAGAAAAAAAAATCACGCCAAAAATTCCATTTTGCAAAAATTTAAATTTTTTTTCTGTACAAAAGTGCAAAAAGCTTCATGTTGTTGTTGCTGTTGTTGTTGTTGATGTTGTTTATTATTGTTGCTGTAGTTGTTGTTGTTGTTTATTGTTGTTGTAGCTGTTGTTGTTGCTCTCTAATTGTTTTGTTGCTTGTTGTTAAATGATTTTGGTTAAAGAGAATTCATTTTCAATCGACTTCTTGTTCTTTTTGCTATCCAGTGGAAGAAGTTGTTGTTGTTGTTTTTGTTGTTGCTGGCTGGTTGTTATATCAGTTTTTTTTTTTTTTTACAGTGTAGATATATTCATATAGGTATTCGAAAGATTGATTTTATCAGTGTAGATTATTTCATTAGTTTTTAGTTGTTTTAGTTGTTAGCAATGGAGGAGGATATTGATTTTTGTTATTGATCGTTGCAGAAAAAGGGGTTAATTGTTCATTTGATGTTGTTGTTGTAGTAGTTGTTGTTGTTGCTGTTTAGTAAAGGCGTTTCTTGTTGTTGTTGTTGTTGTTGTTTTAAATTGTATTGTTGTTTTTGTTGTTTTGTGGTTGTTGCTTTGCTGCTTTTTGCTTGCTTTGTATTGATTGTTGTTGTGCTGCTTTTTTTGTTTTGTTGATTTTCATGTTAAATTTGTTTTTTTTTATCTTTTCTTTTCTTTTCTGACAGTGTTGATAAAACTTCTTTGAGTTAAACATTCAGTATGGGAAAATTGTTTTCAAAAATCTCTTAATAATAAATTTCATGTAAATGTTGTTTTTTCATACTTTTTACAAATATAAATGTTTTCACTGTTTTTATATGTATTTTTTTGTTAACATTATAACTTAACTATGGTTAATATTGTATGTATAATATATGTATAAAAGATATATATATATATAGAACTATGTTCATAGCTGCATCGTGTAATATAAAAGAGAGTGTGTGTGTGTGTGTTTGTGTATACATAGTGAATGGATCTGTTTTTAATGAAATGGATTAGTAAATATTTTAGTTATTTTTTGTAAAAAAAAAAGAAAAGAGGAAGACAAATGGATCGAGCAAAAATAGGCGTGACCTATATTGTTGGTCGTATGGAAACAATGAAAGAAAGAAAAACTTATCGTATTTAATATTCTCCGAAATCGAGAGTGTTTTAGCTATAATATCATATAGAGTTGGTTTAAAACTTTATATGCTTAAGTTTTAAATTGAAATCTTTTGGAAATGAAAAGGTTTCCAAGCAATTAGTCAAATGGACAGACCAACGTAAAATTCAATAATCTCTGGACAATTTTAATGTGGCAAGGGGGGAAAATCAAAAAACTTGGAGCACTTATGCTCCGCCCCATTAAAACTTGGTCTAAAAACAAAAGTCATGTCACACACACAGATTGTTCAGATGAGAGAAATGAGCAACTTGGGGGAGTGGTGGATCGGACGGACGGCCGGAAGGACTGACAAAGCAGGCGCCGGGTCCTATAAAATGGCCATTTTTATTGTTCTTGGTGGTTGGACACAAAAGTCATTTTAATTGGTTCTAAATGAGCGACCAGAACAATTGTACATAGAAATGGCTATGAAGGGTTATACGAGTTTAGTATGAATATATACAAAAATAAAATGCCCATATCACACACACACACACACACACACACACACACATACATACATACATAGATGGTTGTTGGTGGGGGACGACGACGACGACGACGACGACGACGACATAAAAACAAATTATTCACACTGATTACATAAAGTTTGCTCTATGAGTTGGGGGGCTGCAAAATAAACCGTTATAATTACGATCTATTATGGTGGATGGGGGGGTGGGGGGGGAATGGCAATGGGGAAAAAGGAGACACTTATACACATCAGACATAGCCAGCATATGGGATAACACTAAAAACAAATTGAGGGGACTCGAAATAGCGTAAGGCTTAAGATAAAACGAAAATAATCAGCAGGCAGCCAAGCCGAAGGACACTCGCATACACCCACACTCACACACATATATATATATACATCGTTGTGTCATAAAAATAAACAACCCAACCAAAGAGCATTCGAAAAGACAGTAAGACGAGTACAGAAGAGAGATAACAAACCCTAGAGAGTGGTAACTCGGCGATAGGGAAGGCTTGTGGCACATTTGGGAGGGCACAAATGTTGATTTAGGATAAGCAGACGACCAAAAGGAAAAGTTTGAGACCTCTTCTTTGCCTCAATTGTAATATAAATAAATAAATGAATGAATGAATGAATGAATAAACTTGCCGACCAATTCCGTATCTATACAGTGCAAGAGAAATACATAATCATTGTCCCTCTATAATTGAAATCACTGTGCAATAAAAGAGGCGAAAGACAACAAAAGGGTTTGAGATCCTTCGTTGGCGTTGCCAAGTCGCAATGTTTAAGTTTTTGCCATTAGGGGGGGTTGCCAAAGTTATTTGCATACGGGTTCGTCTGTCTCCATGAATAATTTATGTGCATATAATTCGATTGTTTATCCCGTTGTCATCGTCTTCTAACAAGGAAGGACAACGAACACCTTTGCATTACAATTCCCTGGAGGTCTCTCCCCAAACACACACACACATACACAACACAAACACACACAGGCACTCATATACACACCACAGACACACATTTTATATATATGATGTACATAATTTAATCATAAACATAAAATAGTTTTGTCGTATTCTCTCATATAAAACAACAAAAACTTACTCCAACCACCACCACCCACCCACCACCCACCACAGTGTGGCCTTCTCCATCTCCTATTTGTGGCTTTTTAATGCACTTCGTAACGAGTTATTTTCGTTTTGCTTTTATGACATTTGCCATTTGCCATGTCTTTTATTGTAATTTTTTGTGTTACCCACTTTGCCTACACCTATATCTATGTATATCCACCTATCTCCACACTCCTTTCCACGTTCCCTTCTCTATACGTGTCTGTTGCCATGTATATGGGTATAAATAAAACAAATGATTCGGAAACTAACCCCCACAACAATAGCTACGACTGAATACCCTAACAAAGTCTGCCATTTTGCATGAGAAAGAACAAAAGGCAGGACAACAAGAAGTTTAATCAAAGAACCAAAAGATAACTAATCTGTATATTATATAATCAAATTAGTTAAATTATCAGTTCAATCTTTCGATTCAATTATTTCAGCATAAGTTAATTAACTCTTGAAGTAAGTGTATAACAGGCATATTTGATGACAGGTCGTATTTGATGACCTTAATATACATACCCATAAATATACATATGTATATGTATATATGGGGTTAGTAATGGATGGAAAACTATTATAGTCGATTTCCTGAAATTTTGTGGTTGGTTAATTATAGCTTATATATTGTAGGTGAAGAGGGCCCCCACCCCCTTCGATAAAACGCCAAGTTTCTAGAATATACATTATGAAAAACCACAAGGCAAGGACAAGAAAAGTAAACCTAAGATATATAAAAAAAAAAATAAATAGAAAATATTTTGTGCTTTTTCTTTTTTTCCTATTTGACATAACATGGTCTAACAAATTGCATAGAAAGTCATTCGTCGTAACCGAAACCAATTAACTAACCAACAAACTAACCGGCAAAACGAAACTGTCACTTTACATCAGTTCTGGTGGAAGAAAGCACCACCCCTCCCCGCCCCGCTGAATGCATCACGACCACGTCGTCGTCGCAGGAAAATGCAAGTAAGTTTGTCAAGCAAGAAGGCAACTAAAAAAAAACCCAAAAAGGAGGGAAAGAAAAACGTAAGAGAAAAAAAAATCGAACGTCCTTGAGCCAAAAATGGGCACTAACAGTCAAGCAGGAGGAGGAAGAAAAAACAATTTGCAAGCAAATAAAGAACAACGGGAGTCCTCTTCTTCTTCTGCAGTGCAAGAGGGAATAGCAGCAGTGTTACATCGCGTGACAATGCGAAGTCAAATTCGACTACTGATGAGCATGAATCCATCTAAAGGGCATGGAGTGCGACAAACGGGGGGGTATAGCTATGGGGGATAGGGGTAGGGGTTGAAGGAGAAGCACAGATAGGCAAGGATATACCATAAAAACGGAAGCGCCAAAAGGAGCTCCTTCTCCAAAAAGGATGACAAGAAAATGAGTAGAAAATTAACAAAACGCGCATAGATAAAATGCACGTGGAACAACTAGGACAACGCGAAGGGTCATGAAAAAAATATGCAAGAGCAGTACCAAATGGTAGAAGCTAAAGGACGTACAACGGGAGTGACGAAGATAGAAACTTAACACACACAACGGTGGCAACGCGGTTACCACCAAATGCAAATACAAATCTTTGGTATATACTTGACAAAGTTTTGTGCGGGGGAGTGTCGGCTGTCGGTTGTCGGTATGCACAGACGACCCTTCTTCGTCTTGGGGGCTTTTGTGCACTCAAGGCGACTTGTTAAAAACTTCTGTATTATTACCTTACCACCCCCCTTCCGCTCACCCCATCCACTTGCGCTCCTTCATTATTATTTTGTTATTGAAGATGGGGAAAAAGCATTCTTGTTTACCAAAGGCGAAGTCAGAAATACACTAATTTTTCCCTCTTTTTTTTGGTCTGCTGGCATTTTGTATCGATTGTCCTGAACCGAAACGACAAAAGAATAAAAGGAGATGGCAAGGGAAGAGATAGAAATAGGAGGTGAAAATCTTATGCAAATATTTTATTTGCATTTTCTACTTTATATATTTAACCTGTTTCAGAGCTTAGCTTCTTTTTATTTGGTTTCCAGCTCCTTTCTCCTCTTTTAGTGTGCGTTTCTATCGTTTGTCACTCAGTTGTTATTGTTGTTAAAACAATAAAGTCATGCAAAATTGACGAGAAAACTAAATTGTGGTCCTTGTTATTGTTTGGGATATATATGTATATGTATGTATGCATAGGGTAGAAATGTGGTAGAAATGTCAGGTGGGCGGCCACTGTCACTTGCTATGATTTTAATGAATTCTATTGATCGGTTTTTCTTTTAGTTTTTACCATTTTACCTTTGGGTAAAATACTTTAAATTGCTGTCATGCAGACAGAGTCAAAGCAAAGAAGGGAAAACCAAAGGTCAATTTCTTTTAACATTTATATAATGGAGGAGGTAGCCTTACAAGAATAATTCGATTTGAATTAAAATGCTTTTCAGAAACGCCTGCCAAATGCACTGCTTGCTCGAAAGGTGTACAAAAAGTTGTGTTCGATAATCAAGTTATTTCTATCTAGGCAAGCAGTTACAATGGGACAATGAAAATGGAACAAAAGGTATGGAGTAAATGAAATTAATAAATAAGAAAGTGAATCGAAATCGCGTACATTCTAGTTGAGAATATGTTTTATATTCAGAGGTTACGAAATATGTATATATTATTCAAATCGTTTCCTTTATTCACTTATTTTTCCTGTTCCTTATGGGACTGTACTTTTCTACCTACTGGTATACCCAAGGGAAATTACAAAACCTTTATTTGAGTCATTTTCAGAAGGTCTACAGTGCAATAACGAATAGGAATATTGATTGCAATATAATTGCCTCTCGCTAGTTTTATTTTACTGAGTCTAAAAAGGTTTTCCAAGCATTAGGATTAGAAAATGCGTCACTTTAAGATAGGCAGGGAAATGTGTCATGAAAATTCAATGGAATGCTTTAGATAAAACCGGTTATTAATCACTGTTCTGTATCTAGTTTCATATTTTCTTAGCCCAGTGACTCATTACACTTGCTATAACTGCCATCGAACAATTTTCATTTACCATTCCATGCTCAAACTTTTTCTTCTTTTTTTCCTGTTAATTGTAATCACTTTTATCTAAAAAACATCTGCATTGGATTGAGCTGACATCGTTGCAATTCATGCATGTCTAACATCATCAGTATGCAAATGGAAAATGTAAATTGTAATTCTTCTAATTTGCAACTGTATTACTATTACTACTACAAAGGAACACCATTCCATTTCAATGAGTCTTAATTTGCCAAGTGCCAGGCATGGTTCATTATATTGATGAACAGAAGAAGAGAGAGAGAGACCCGACCTAATCTAAATGCCTACACACACACACACACACACACACTCACAGAGAGATAATGTGAGAAAAAGCGTCAAGTTCATTCAGTTTTTCCCCATTCATTGATGAAGGAAAGCTGGCAAATGGCTTTACAAACATATCTCCGGTTGAGTTCCATTTGTTTGTGTGGCATAAAACAAACAGCAACAGAGACAGAGACACTGAGAGGGTGTGGGGAGGGGAGGGGAGGGGGAAAAAAACAGCCGAGTCCGAAATGTGGTAGACTTTTGGTCTCGCCTGCTTGGCATGCAAATGCACTGCATTGCACTGCACTACACTGCATTGCACTACACTGCACTACAGTCAGTGCAAACAAGTTACATCGTAGCAGATAAATTCAATGAAAGACAGAAAAAAAGAGAGAGAGAGAGGGAGACAGAGGCGTGTAAACTTTTTGCTAACCGGCTGGCTGCTGTCTGAGTTATTGTGGCTTTGGCCACTTTGTCGTCGTCATCCGAAATGGCATAAAACCCCCTCCTACCCCCCTCTTCATCATCCACTGATACAAGTCATCAGAGTTTCGTCTACTTTCCGCCTTCTCCGCCTACCCCTCCGGCTTGTTGTGTCTCTGTGTGTTGTGGTGGCGTTGACACTTTACAGTGGCAGTGCGTTGGCCTGGACAAAACAGGATCGTCGTTGTCGGTTGGCAGTTTGTCGGCCTGTTTCTTTTTTTTTTGTATCTATTTTTTTTTTTTTTGATGTTACCCGTCTGCCGACCTCTCTAGAACAATTTGCTCAAGTAAGATGACGATTCTGTCGTTTCACTGTCTACCGCAGACATTATACCGGGTGCATAGCATTTAATTTCATTTTTATTCAACACAAAAACCAGAAGAAAAAAAAAACAAGAAATAAAGAAATTGAAAATGCCATTTAATGCCCACCAGCCGACTGTCATAAACAGAGACATGTGGACAAGGAAGGAGAGCGGGAGGTGGTGTGCAAGGAGTGGGGGGATGCCAGCAAACAGGTGCCAGGTGTGGGTGTGTGTGTGTGTGTGTAGACTTATGCCACATGTTGTTGGCCGCCACAACTAACACTTTGATGCTCTCGAGTATCATTAATGTTTCATGTGTTGCACAGTTTGTGTCACTAACATTTTTGAGCTTGACAGTTGCAATTTATGACAAGAAGTTCTCACATTGCGTATACGTCATGTATGCAGTGGAAGATTACTTTAAATTTTACCCAAAAGAAAATTGAACAATTCAAATCAAAGAAAGTGGGGATAAATAAAACTAACTCATATATGAAAATCGGTTATAGTGTCTGTATATATGTATATATATATATATATGTACATTTATAAATTTAAATAAAACTGAATTAAAAAAAAAAAAAAGAAATATTGTTAAAAACTGAAACTAATTAGTAAGCAACAATTCATTTTCTTATAAATTTAATTTGTTTAATGACATGAAAAGCATTTATTTTAAGGACACATGTGTGTAATAGGTGTGTGTGTGTGTGTGGGTGTGGATATTTCTCAATGTTGGTATTGGTATCGACGTGTGTGTGTGTGTGTGTATTGTAAATGAATGTGTAAATGCGCTGGTGTCGGATGTATGCATGTATGTATGTATGTATGTATGTATGTATGTATAGGTGCACTTTGATTTATAGACTATTATAAGAGAAAAAGTAGTAAAAAAAGTGAACGCACTTGGTAAAAGCTCACCTGTGCTCAGCGTATAGTCCCAGCTGGTATCGGGCTCATTCTTATACACATTCAATTTCTCCGGCTGCAAATAATGGTCACTTAGTTAAGTATTCTCATTCAATATAAGTATGGATATGTATATTTAGTTGAGAGCGAGTCAATTTTCAACTCTCTCTCTCATCGATCTTACCTTAGCATAATCAATTTTCAATGTGCAACAACCAGCATAGATATCAGCTCCATTTAGATTCTCACGCGCCCTTGTGGCAGCATCAAGACTATCAAATTCAACCATGGCCTGAACGCCATTCTTCTTGAATATGACAATGCGTAGGACTTGGCCATGTGGATTACAGATTTTGTGCAAGACATCCTGCAAAGAGAATAGAGAGAAAAGAAAGAACATTGTTCATTTAGTTGGTCCTTTTGAATGGCATGGGAATAGTCATGGTAAGCGCGTCGTTCGTAGTCAGTCGCTTCTTGGTTACAAATTAATGGAGCGCTCTTCCTCCCCCTTTGCTCTACGTTTTCTATTTTCTCCCCCATATGGCGGGGTCTAAACGCCCAACAGTATGCAATGAATCGTACCGTTGAGTTTTTAGGCCTTGTAAAGAGGACCAGCCATTGTCAGTACTAATTGATAAACGGACCAGCAATGGCTGAATCAGAAACAGAAAAAAAAAAACAGAAGAGGAGAAAAACGTATCCAAATTGAAATGAATGGATACACATTGAGGATATGTGCTCCTCCACTCTCTCTTTTATCCTCTTTCTCTCTTTTTTTTTCGTCCACTCTTCCTAACCATTGTGGTGTGTTGACAATCTGGCCAAGCGCAATTTCGTCTCCGGTGTTTTTTTTGTTTTTTTTAATTTTCTGGTTTTGGTCTAATTCCTAGTGTGTGCCGCCTCATAATTGAAATTCCGTCTTTTGGTTATGCTTAGCATTCTCTTAATGCGGACTATTTACTTGCATTTTGCAAGCACAGGAACTCATTAGCATAATTTAATAAGCAATTTTCCTTCAAGTAGAATTTCCAATTAACATTCATAAATTTTCGAAAATTACGTTAATGAGTTTCAAGTGTGCCAAAAAAAAAAAAAAAAACAGAAAAAAAACAGAAAAAAAAAAGAAAAAACACAGTAAAAACAAAAGCGTAGGCGTGTCATAGCCCTAGATGACTACAAATACCTCTAGATGATAATTTTTGTGGATGGAGTTCATTTTCGGAAGAGAATTGATGGCAAATTATAATGAGCATTGGCCGTTGGCATGGAAATTTATGGAAAATTTAAGCTCCAATTTGCTTCTATTTCTTAGCAATTTTCTTCATCCCTCGCCTCCCCCCCTTCACTCTCACCCCTCTCTGATTGTTCTCTTCTCTTCCCCTCCTTCTCCTCTGACTATAGTACAAGTTCTGAACTTCTATTTATTCATCTGACAGGCATAACAAAATATTCAAGGGGGTTTGTCTTCAAGTCTGTTAGCGGGTGTTTAGATGAAAGAGGGGGGAGGGGATTGGTGTTGGAGTTGGGACAGGACCTGCTCCTGTCATACCATAATGGGTTAAAAGTTCAATTTGTTCAAGTTTTTGTGGAGCTTAGGTGAGGAGCAGATGGATGGAGGAGGGCAAGGTTCAATGCCTGAATGAATAGATAGATGAATGGATGGATGGATGGATGGATGGTTGGTTGTATGGATGGATGGATGGAGGCGTGTGTTGAAAAGCCGCTTTTTGTCTTTGGCAATTTTGTTATGCAAAGAATTTTTGCGTGCTCTAAGGCTGCCAAAATTATTTGATATTCATGAAATTCATTGATAAGTCCTTTGCATTTCCTTCCCCGACAGCCCTCTCTCCTCTCTAAAACTTTATACTACATAGATTGACAGTAGGGAAAATGATTTGATTAAGTAGAAACACAACGAAGTTTCTAAAAAAGATGATGGAAAGAGCCAAGGGGGGGGAGGAGAGAAGGAAGATTGGTAAAAAATGAAGCGATAAGCCCCATTTTGGGACCATGTCTCACACTCGTTTTAAGCCACAATTTTTAGATAATAAAGAGGAAAAGTTTTTTTTAGAAACTTCAATTACTTTGAATCTTCTTTCCAATGGATCAATAAAAGTCATATTTTAGGCTTAGCGTTGGGATAATCTTCGAATTTTTGGCTTAAATGGCCAAAACAACTGACAAATTCTCAAACTAATTTAATTCAACACAAAATGTGTAAGGCAAAATAACTTTTGATTGCAATTCTTCCTCTTTTCGAGACTTTTATATGAATATATTATTATTAAACATTTAATAATCTATATAATAACATAAATTTAAATCATCTCGAGATCATCTATTTCTCAATTTTAGTTTTGTAACCGATTGAATAAGATTAAATGCTTATAAATATTAACAGAAAATGAAACAAATTTATACCCAAACTACATTTGATGAAAGTTATTATAACCTCTGGAAGGATTTGAAATACGAATTTGTTGATTATCCTTATTTATTAACAACTTTTTACTTTGCTGCTTCTTGCTTAGTTATTTCATATGACGTTATTTAATTTTCTTTTTTAATTTAATAGTTAGTAGCTTAATTTTTATTATATAATTTTTTCTTCCTATTTTTTCTAAATATATATTAAAATTATTGGTTGAACATTTCTCCTGCTTTTATATAGTTTCTACCCTCGCACATATACTTATTTCTGTGAGGTATATAAATAAAATATATGATAAGAGAAATGTTATTAAATTTTTAGAAAACCGAAAAACAAATATTATATATTCCTAAATGAATCCAAAAATTAGAATGCTTAAGTCAATGCGGTTTCTGTTTCGAACTGAAAACGGATACACCGATTGAACAAATCTCTAAATAGAACTAAAAACGGATTTAGCCATTAAATCTATCAAGTAAAAGGCTTAAAAAGAACATTTTGAAAATTTGAATATTTAACAAACAAAGAAAAAATAGTTTTAACCTTTCCCAAATTCCCATATGTATATACAAGTAGCAATCTCGTTTGCCATTTTATTAGATCCTCTAAAACTCTTAGTTAAAATTATCCTATTAAATACTTTTAAGTAAGAATTTTAGAGTTTATATTTGTTAGTGGAATTGCAACAATCGTTTCTCTACTACACACACACACAAACACACACCAGATGCAGCTATTTGGATATATGTATGTAAGTTAGAGTGGGAGGACTGGCTGTTCCTTTCATAATTGCAATCGCTTTATGATTTTCGCGTTATGAGCCCCGCTACCTTATGGCTCAGTAGTCACCACCGCTCCCCTCCGGCCCGCCAACTTGCGCTCATCGTCTCTTTCACTCTCGGTAAGTCACATTAAACTGTGTGTACTATAACTTAATTATTAATGATACTGCTTTAGCGGCTCTCGTTTCGCACACACTTAACACTCACTTCCTTTCCTCTCCCCCACCACCCCCCGTATGCCATGGTGGCTGGCTTCTTCCTTCTGCCCACGAGTTATCAAACAAACAGAAGGAGCGAACGAGCGAGCGAACAGACGGACGGACGGACGTACGGACGGAGGTACGGACAGACCACTCTGGCAACCACAAAAGTTTTCTAATTAGTTTTTGTGTGCACAGTGTGCTTTATAGTTATGCATTTTACGTACTTCTTGGCCATGGCAAGTGGAAAATGGTAAAAGGAAAAGAGGAAATGTGCAACGAAAGGAAAGAAGTGAAGAAAAATAAGTTTTGCTCTCATTTTCATTTTCCGCAATGACATTTTTACAATTCGTTGCTGAACTTAATGCGATTTGCGGGTGGTCCACGGGGTATTTAGTGGAGAGAGGGTGGGAAATGTCTACCAAGACGACCAACACGAGAGTCAGACACACACACAAGGAGTGTAAGAGATAGAGAAAGAGAAATGGTGACAGAGTCTCCTTCTCCTGTCTCGATGGCGTACAAAACGTCTGCAATTATTGTAAATAGCGCAATCATCAGAGAAGTCAACATTGCAGCAATTCCCTCAAACGATTCCATGAAAAACATAAGAGGAACAAAAAAAAAAAAAAGAAATCCGCTGGTGGAGAGACAGAGAGAGGGAGAGAAACACACAGAGAGAGAATGAATCTTGTTAATGAGAGAAGCTTATTGAATAAATGAGGCGCGTGTCCTAGCCAGGCAGGACTAAAGTGAACTCTTTTCTCCCATGGTCTTCTCTGATGAATTGTCGCCGTTTGTGCGCGTTCGTGATTTTCATATCATTAGTCACAGCCATTTGTGGTCATTGAGTGTTCACCATTCACCATTCACCATTGTCATTGCCAATGCCAATCCCAATAAAAGAATGCAGGCACACGTGAGTGTATGAGTGTGTGTGTGTGTGTGTGTGTGTGTGTGTGAACTCATTATTCAATAGTAATTGGCAAAAAGTATTAAACGCCTGCAAAGAAGGTTAAACGGCGACATCCACAAAAGGTGCACGCAGAAGGACACAACAATAACGACTTGACTCTGTGTGTGTGTGTGTGTGAATCCTTTAAATTGTGAGTATAGTTTGTATTAAGTGGCCATTAAGAATGCCAATCACTTTACTACTCATACTATATGCATATGTATGTATATGCATGATGTATATAGCCAATCTTTCTCACTTTACAATGCAAAAACTAATAATTCAGAAAACTAATAACTAAAGGAAGAGAGAAAAAATGAATGATTAATTTATGACTAGTAGTTCTCGTTCAAATCAGCCTGAAACTTTTGCGACCAACTATAAAAATATGTTCCAATTCCCGTCATGAAAATAATAATAAAAAAAAAGAATTCACACACACATTTTACGATTTGTCGAAATTAAAAACTAAAGAGAGTCAACCACGGACTAAAGCTGAACTTTACATACTCTACACAGAGTTCCAAGTCAAGCAAGGCAAATGCATATGGGATATGAAAATCGGAATGTCCTATTTATATTTTAATTTTAAAAAATTATTTAATGGAAAATGTTATGAAAGTAATTTGAAGTGTCTTTCCCTTTTTAATAACTATAATTTTAAAAGGTGTCCCTAAAAACTTCTCTTAGTTAAAAAATTGTAAAATAAGTTTAGGTAGAAGATAATGCCCGATGACCGATACATAAGTCAAAGCATTTGCATCTTTTTTTTTTACTCCTACAACAGATTAAATTTTTATTCTATAATTTACGCAATTCGTAGAGAAATTGGACGATGAAAATGGAGTCACAGTTTGTGATTCAGAGTACTTTGTAGCTTGGATTTAAGTACAAACTTTATGCATTCAGAAATGCAAGCTTTTTGGACAAAAACCGGGGTAACTCTTATTGCAAGGGTATAAAAATGAACAACTAGAGCATAAAATGGCGTGAAATAAAAGCTGCAAAGCAAATAAACCGCATCAGAATGAAAATATGTATTAATAAAAACTTTTTTTACGTTATGTAGAAGGGGAATTCAACTTGGATATACCCTGTATTTAATTAGTAGGGTTCGGTCAGTAAATAAATTGTGAATTTGTATATTAATATAAATTGGAGAATTTGCTTTAGAAAGTGTGAGAATTTTAGGTAAAGTAATAATATTAAATTTGATCCCTAACTGATCACATTGATAAATTATTTGTAAAGATATTGCATTTCTCTTTCATCGATGATTTATGCATTATTTTTAAGCTTCTTTATATAGTTATAAAACTGAAATTAAATCGGAAAACCTTATCAAACCTTTATTAAATGGAACTAATTTGGGAATCTTAAAAAATGATTTAATTATTCTTTTGCTATAATTATTTCTATTTAATAAACAATAAATTCTGCTTAATAAATAATATTTTTGTTTAATAAACAATAATCTTTATATATTTCTATAAATCAATTAGTTCCACTTCTAAAAACCTTATGATTCATCATTCAATCTTTTAGATTCTATTTTTCAGGGATTTAAAGAACTTTTGAACCGACAAATATATAAGTATTTCTTTAAAAAATAACTCGAAAAGGAATAATCATTGTCAGTCAGTGTTCATGATAACTCTATTATCAAAATCTATAAAAATGTCATACTCGGTATTAAAAAATTAAATAAATTAAAGAAAGGATTCCAAAGAATTTGAACTTTGACACCAGATAGTGTATCATTTAGTTTCTAATTGAGATACAAAGTAAAGAAATGTCTAGATGCCTAGCAACTAATATACCCTTCCCTCATCCCAGTTAACATTGGGATGTTACGGAAGAGGAGCTCTGATTTTCGGACGATGCATACATACGTAAAATTTTATGAGCCCACTATATAACTTGTTTAACGCCGCAGGACAAGGCAACCATCGGGAACAAAACAAAGCAAAAACAAAATGAAATAAATAAAAAAAAAAAAAGAACGACAGCAACAAAAATAAATTAATATTTTATCTAGAGCAGAGATTCGCATGCAATGCCACGCCTTTCACTAGCACCAACAGCAGCAGCAGCAGCCACATCTCTCCCCTTTCCAGAGGCTATGCCATGCATTTTGTTTTGCCATTTTATGGCCATCATCAAAAGCGCATTAAAATTTTACTAAGGCGTTGGCACTCCACCCCTACCTCTCCCCCTCCCTACCACAGCAACAATCCATCCACTGTCCTCTTACGACAAGTGAAGTGAGGGAATGGAGGTGGCAAGGTGGTGGTTAGGTTCGGGAAGGGAATGCCTGTCCAGGCGTGCTAAATATTAAATCAGCGTAGCTCCCACCCTCTCCTCCCCCCCAACCTACAAACACCAACAACAATAATAGCAACAATAACAACCACAATGGGGGGACAACGACGCGACACACCAACTAAGGGAATGAATCTCTGTGAAACCGTGTGCCAGGCAAACATTTTAAGCGGCTTTCCCCAGGTCCATCAACGTCCAGAGAACGTTATGATAAATATAAAAACAAAAAAAAATAATAAAAAAATAAAAAAAAACTCTCCACCTCGTAAAACGCTCTGTGATAGAAAAAAGGAGCAAAGGAAAGTGAAGGTGTGAGTGTGATGGTGAGAAGGAGGGGGGGGAGGGAACGAAATCGCATTAAATATTAATAATAATGTGTGCTTTACTTCTAATACCAAAATATTTCTGCACTCAACTTTTTTGTTTAGGCTTTATTATTTTTGTTGCTTTTATTTCCGTAATAACAATAATTTTCAATTTCTAAATTTTATGTAGTCAAAAAGTTAATAAAAGAAATGTTTAGGCCATTTGTTTATTAATTATTAAAAATTAATTTTTTTCTTTGCACTTTAAATATATAAAAAAAAAAATAACCCCCCACCTAATGGTAATAATTAATAAAAAGGATATGTCTAAGATTTAGTTTTTAATAGAGATAATTCCTTCTGCTCCTATTTTACAAATTCATCTAGACTGAGTTTTCAATAGATCCTTATTTCTGCACCTAGTTTTCAAAATTATCTACACTAAGTTTTCAATAGACTCTTGCTTTCTATTTTTTAAAATTAACAAATAGTTAAATTAATAAAAAAAATGCAAAATATAAAAATTGTAAGTCTGATTAGCTAAAAAAAACTTCCTTTCATCAACGAAAACTTCTTCCAATTTGATTCTAATTATAATTGATGAAGGATATCATATTTACGTATTTAAATAACAAATTTAATATCCTTCTTACTAAATTAATAAACTTTGAAACTTCTTTATGCAATCTTTATTCATGTCTATGATCTGATACTTATATATTACTAAAACAACTTAATTGTGACCATTTGACTTACTACTAACAGCCCAATCTACAGGATATAATAAAACTCAATCCAAAGTAAATAAAGAAAAGTTACTTAATTACAAAATAAGGAAGGCAATTCTAAATCATTTATTCTACAATTGTTTATTCTTAAATTCTTCCACTTAAATAAAGTCCTTTCTCACATTCTCTGTTTGTATTTGAGCAATTGAGAATTGCAAATACTTATAGCCCAAGAAAACTTCTTATATTTCATCTTCTCAAGTTGGCAAACACTTTGAGTACTTTTCGTCAATTAATATTTAATTGAGTGCCCAATTCATGAAGTGACCCAATCTTAATTTACCTGAAGCCACCAAAACACGAAACACAAAAAAAAAACCAACAAGAATGAAAAGAAACGCCAAAAATGACTTTGACTACTATGTTGTAGTAGCTAACAGATTTTCCTTTTCACTTTGTGCCGCTCCGTTGCCTCAATTAAGTGTTAATGGTAATATTTTATTGCTGACATCCCAATAGCAGACATGGCCATCCGCTCCCGTCTCTCTCCTTCCCCTCCAACCAACCATTTTCCCTATCCCCGTCGCCTATAACATAACATTACATATAGCTTAGCTTAGCTTTTCCATCTTCGTCATTGCTCATTTCCATTTTCCTCACATTTCTGACACTATTGGCCGCCGGAAATGTCTCAACATCCCAACAGCAGCAGCAGCAGCAGCAGCTAATGTCGGTGTCTCTCTCTCTCCCGCTCTCCCGTTCTCTTTTTCTCTCATTTCCCTGTCGGATGAATGTAGATCTGCTGCTTTTCTTTTCACTTTTCCAACATTTTCATTGGCAAGCGCAGAGAGCACATTGTTGCACGCCATTTCTCTCCGGTCACTTTCCCACAAAACTTTTCAATTAGGTTTTCCCTTATTACATTATTATACTCTACTAATGAACGGGAAAAGCTATAAGCCAAGTTATTTCCCTTGTTGGACAGTGTTTATTCATTTTTTGTTTTACTACAGAGTTTATATTTCTATCATAAAAGTTAGTGTATAGCAAATTCGTTAATATGTATTTCATCTTTCCCCCGTTTTTTTTTTTGCGCCTTTGATTATATTTGCAATTTAATTTTATTTTTAGTTTTGTTTAATTTGTAATAATATGTTTGGCTATTTGTTATTAGCTGATTTTCTGTCGGCCAATTCAACACGCAAATGAAAATAAAATAATATCCGAATATTTGTTTAACATTTAACGATATTGTTTGAATTTTCTCACTATGATTTGTTTGTGCTGGATTTAAAATTGATTTGTTATACTTAAATAAATACAATTGGTTCGACCTACCGACCGACCGCCCCGCCCCTTCCGTCCTCCTCCTCATAAAGAATGCGATAAAGTGATGTATGAGATTTTTCGATAATAAAAAAAGAGAACAATTATTGAAAATCAAACAAATCAATTGTTTCAATATTTAAATTTTAATCAACAACTGATGCCATTCTTTATAGGTTTTTATTACCCTTATGCTATTGGTAAACAGCTTTAACAATATAAATTAAATTTTTACATATTTTATAATAATCCATTGCAACTTTACAGAAATATAAAAAACTTTTTATCCCCTGGGTGAAGAGCGACTACATAAACTATTGGAAGTAACATAAGAAAACAAAACTCTTTCATTCTAAGAGTCTTTATGAAACTTTCCACTCCGCTGGGATGTGCCTGTGGAATATGTGGAATGTGGAATTTGAATGTGGCAAGTTTCACAAGTTCTCTTCCCCCGTCGAAGGTGGGATATTATAGTATTTTTATAGAATTTCAAATTGTCATATATTAAACATATTAATTTTTAAAATTAACTAATAATAAATCCATATCCAATCCAATCTGAAAGCAACATTTCATTACCTCTAAAAAAGACCTATTGTTTTTACACAAGAAAAACATTTATTATAAATTCTATACATTCTTAGCCCCAAAAATTATTAACACTTTGAATAATCGAAAAAATATATCATAGTTTTAAAATTAAATAAAAAGCTGATTCAAATGTTAACATACTTCATATTGCCAAGTATTTTATGTACTTATTCACTATCGTCAAGTAATTTAAGTATTCATTCAGTATTGCCAAGCAATTTAAGTATATATTTAGTATTCCCAAGCATTTTATGTATTTATTTAGAGTTTTAAGTATTTATTTAGTATTGCCAAGAATTTTTGGTATTTATTTATATACTTAATGCCAAGTATATAAGCTTGATCTCAAAAAGAAAGGGGTCTTCTATTAGTAAGTAAATTAAATGTGAAATCGGTCGTAATCTTAAAAATTAAAAGAAAATGGAAATCTCTTCTTTGACTTTGGGAAATTCCCTTTTCATTTTATACCTTTTATATGGTTTTCATTTAATTTTATGTATATATACAATTATATACATATATATATTGAGGTTATTTGTAAGAAAATTGATTGGGATTCAAAGTTTATTGGTATCCATCAGGATTAACAAATGAGAAAAGGAGTTGCTTAAAGAACAATCTCCGTTTGAGTCCAATTTAACCAACTATATCGTATAACCGACATCTGCACACAACAATTCTATATGTATGTATATATATATATATATATATATATATATATATATAAACGATAATGATTATAAAAATCTCACAAGAGCAATGCATTTGGTATGCCCGCGGGTTCCGTTCGCTTTGCACAGGCAAACAACTAACGGTAAAAAAAGGGACCAAAAAACATAAAAAGATGGAGTCATTCACACTGGCTGGTTGGCAGGGACTTCCCTCAAAAGATCCTACTCCTCCTCGTTCTCTCTAGCTCTCTCTCTCTCTACCTCGCTCCGTTTGTGTTTGCAGTTTTTTTTTCTTTCTTTCTTTCTTTCTTTGGCCTTTCCTTGTTGTTTGCAGCAGCTAAAAGTGTTGCAAGTTACTCAGAACCGGTTTCAATGGGCTTTCAACTGGTTTTCGGTTATTGTTTTGGTTTGCCCTACAGAAATGGGTCAATAAGAAATTCAAATGCTAAAGAAAAAAAAACAATAACAGGCCAACACAAAACCAGAAGCTAAAGGGAGCGAAGTATTGGCGAGGAGGAACTGCCAATTTTGGGTAGGTTTCAAAATAAGAAAAAAAAGTATTTTTTTTTTGTTATTCTTCCTCCTCTGCTGCTGCTGCTGCTTTTTTTTGTCAGTTCAATGACTTTCAGTTGAGAGGAATTTGGCAAAAACCAAATTAATCGAAACAAGTTTTCCACTTGTTTTGTCATAAGAAATGTTGACCATGGTTAAAATAAGAAAGGGTCGCTGCTTTTTACGTTCGTGTTTTTTTTCTTCTGTTAGTTAGTATACGTGTTTTAAATTAAGGGTAGTGAATTGTTTGCTTTTAATTAGAATTTACAATTGTATGTCATTATAACCTTTAGAACTTGCAGATTAAAGGCTCCAAAGTTGTAACCTTAATCTTATCTAGTATGTGAAAGGGAATCAGTTTGTATTGTTATTTTATGCTCTTTTCAAATTGTTCTTAACTAAATGAATTAATTATCTTCATTTTAAATGTTAATACTTGCCTAATTTTTTATTGCAAAAACGACCGCATAAATACTCTAAAAATGCATTACTTTCAAAGGATTTTAATCACAGTTACGGGAAAATTAGTAAACCAATGTTAAGAAGACAAGAAAATTTCATTACAAATTAGTATGAGTTTTCCCAAAATCTTTCTACTTGGCCTAATTCCCGACTTCTATTTGCTCATTTAAACTAGGTCAGAGAGTAGCAAGAAGACTTGTAAAAACTATGCGCTATTTAATGTTTCCTCTGATTTAGATTAGCCTAATGTAAATTTAACTTTGTGAAACATAAATGAGCATTCCAAAACATTTTGCGTATTTTCCCTTTAGCTACTGTGAAGTAGAAAAGTAGCATTTTACTTGGGATTCCGCTTGTTTTTCCTTACTTTTTCCTCAAAAATTTATATTTTAATTAAATTTGAAATGCAAATTACTTTCAGTGTTTCCATTTGTACATACAAATATATATAAGTATGTATGTATATATCTGTAGAAATGTGTATATAAGTCGAATTTATTAAGTCCCTGACAAGCATAAAACATGCAACTCGTTTCATTTGGCAAATTCTTTTCGTTATTCTTAACACAAAGCTTAAGTGGCCATTGCCAAGGCAAGAAGCTACTAATTTTCTTCTTTTCTTTTCTCTTTTTCCGTTAATCCCCTCCCTCCTCTCTCCACCCTCCTCCATCCACCTACCATCTCCCATCCTCCTTCCTTCACACTCACTCTTAACCACTCTGGCACTATAGCAGGGCAAGTGAGTTTTACAACCAATAAAAAGAATTTTATGACCACAACATTAAAATGTTCAAATTGAAAATGAGCACACAAAAAATAAAAAAAATGGGGGGAGAGAAGGAAAAAATAACACAGCAACAAGGGAAAAGACAGAGTAGGAAAGAAAAGAAAGAACAAAAAAAAAAAAAAAAAAAGAACAACAAACATAACATGAAAGGAAAGCTAAAGCCGGTCCAGGAAAATGTATAGGACACTAAGAGAACTTGGATGAGGTGAGGTGAGTTGAGAGAGGGGGGGGGCGGAGCATAAGATACATTTTAAACCAAATTTATGTGGCACAAAGGCAGGCGATGAAAGCATAGGAAACGGAAGTGGGTAACCCCCCACAAGGGAAATGTGGAGTACATAGTTGTGGGGGGGAGAGTACAGGTTATACCAGGGAGGAGAGCCTTCCGTCAGTGGCAAAAACAGAAAGTCCAAAGTCGGAGCCCGCTTAATGTGTGTCTCTGTGTGTGTGTGTGTGTGTGTGTGTGTTTGAAGTTGGCTGGCCAAAGTGAAATACTGAAGAAGACAATACTGGGGAAATTACCAAAGCACAAGAGCCAATTCGAGCATGAAAATGTAAACAAGGCGAAACAAAAGAGCAGAGCTAAAAAAGGACGAACAAGCCAAAAGAAAATGTGTGTCGCAAATGGAGCAGGATTGACAGAAATAGTTGAGTAGAGTCACAGGAGGAGGAAGGGGTCGAGAAGGTGCCCAACGTGACAACAAAATCAACAGTTAGCCAATGAGCCTGAAAATGGCAATGGGACGGACACGCGGCAAGCGGAATCTTATATGCGAATTACACTTCAACCCGTTAACTCGTAGAGGTAAGCGCATGAAGAAATTCCCCGAGGACAAGCCAACGAGTGAGAAAGAAAATAACTATGTGAGAAAAAGAGAGAGAGGGAGAGAGAGAGAGAGAGAGAGAAAGCACGTAAGCGCAAACATACAGCAAACAGTATGGCCTCCAGTAGTTGTGAATCAAGCGTATATAACAACTTGGGAACCGGAAAGGTAGATAGAGGTAAGTACAACCACGACAGCCACCCACGACAAGTACGAAGGAAAAATGGAGGGAAGAGGAGAATATAGTGGGTGTGCGGGTAATGGTTGTGTGTGTGTGTGTGTGTGTGTGTGTGTGTGGGTGTGGGTGTGGTTGGAGGCCGAAGTTGCACAAGACAATTATAAACGTAATGGCAAAAAGAAAAACGTAGTAGGGAGATGGAGGAAAAAGGCAGCTGAGCGCATAAATTCTGTTTAACAATGCGATGGACATGGTATGGACCAAGATCCAAGAGACGGTCCAAGGATGCCAGAACATTGTGGCATAGCGGACAGCGTAGGTGTTGCTTTGGTCGTTAGACTAAAAAGCTAACAGATATAATAGTCAACCAACAGAAGGTGAATAAAATTCAAAGAAATGGGGAAAATGGGTAAAAGCAGCAAATGGAAAAGCAGATAAGAAGGCAAACAACTAAGTATGGTTGCAGCCAGGACACTATGACAGGGTTACAAAGGAAATTAAAAAGTCATCAAAAAGTATCATAAAGGAAATTAACAAAAGGAGATTGCTCCAAAAAAAAAAGAACGGACAAAATTTAGCCGAAAAAACGGATAAGCAAAAAAAAAAACATTCAATTTCCAGAGAAAGTAAATTGAAATTTTACAACTCGTGGAAATGATTATCATACGTATATAGATTTATATATATATTTATATATATATTTGTGTAAATGTTTAACCGCTTTTCATTGGATTAGTTTATTGTGAGACCCAAATCAACGAAAAACAAAAGAATTGATGAACAGAGCTTACTGTCAGTCAATCACCTCTCTGGCTTTAACTTTCAATCTGATCTCGGTTTTAGCCAGTGCCAAATCCAAATCAACTTCAAAAAACATCACAAGACCTGACAACCCTGGCAAAATCTACAAATGACATGTACATACACATACATATACAATACACCAGAGCTCTACACATAGCTATACATATAGAACTGCTCTTTAGGGGTTTGAGGTGGTTGCCAGGAGTTAAAGTTCCACCCGTTCCTCTCCTGCCCCGCCCCCACTACACCGGAATCGTTGTGCATATCTCTCAGTGTGAGCAAAGAAATTAGCAGGCAAACACGAGCAAAAGAAATAAATAAAACGAAAGACAGGCACAGAGAGAGGCAATGGCAAAGACGAAGGCAACGCAAAAAGACGGGCAGTAAAAAAGGATAAACTGCCTCGAATGTGGGTGGAAGCATCCTGGCAGTCAAGTCACCGAGGCGACGTGCTCCCAACACTTCTTGAGTAATTCATAGAAAGGTCGTAAAAGCCGAGTCAAAGTAATTATGCGAGCACCGGAAAAAAACACATACACATACACACACACACACTCACACACCCATATCTACTACCTCACACACACACACACATGAAACACCCGAAGCAGGACCAACAGGCAGGAAAGCCATTTAGATTGTATGCAAGAGTTGTTAAGACAAATACAAGCCAACAAGAAAGTACACAGACTCCCGCACATACATACTCCAATTGCCTTGTAATCCCCTACTCTCTCTCCACCACCCACTCCCTCACTCTCTCTCTCTTTATCCCCCCACCCTATATTCCTTTGATGAGTTGCGTAAATTGAGTGGGCCCATACATGTGGGCTGTACTTCGAAGATGAGCCGGGAAAATAAGGGCTAGGATCAGGGCGTGGCACAGTCAAGTTGGAGCACATTAAAGTGCCAGTTGCTTGCTTGCTTTTAACCTGCAAGGCGACAAGTGGTAACCGCAGAACCCATCACCACACTCACACACACACACACTCACACACATGCCACTTGAAGGTGAATGTATGCAACAATTTTGTAGCATGCAATGCGAAGAGTGGGGTGTGGCAATAGTGAAAATGAAAGTGTAGGGCGTGCCAAATACTTATAAGGAATTACAAATTTCTTTTAATTGCCTAAATCACCACAATTCACCGAAGCTAATGAACAACTTCAAATGAATGTAGGCAATATAACTCAAAAGCCATAATCATCAAAGGGTATTATTTGGGTAATTAAAAGGAAAGAACGAAGAAAGCCCTTTTTTATGTCCTCTGTGAGAATGGATAGTTAAACTTGATACTTGAACTTAGTTAAGAAAATAAAGTGCAAACGAAAAATGAATAGCAATAGCAAACAAGTTGTGAAGATGATATCCTTCCCTTTGCTAATGGAATATTTTCCCAAGCTTTATAAACATATATGTATATATCGCATCCAATCAGCATATTTTCTTTAGTCAATTCCAAAGAAATGGACTACCATAGCACTGCTTCGTCGCTTGAACTAGTTGAGAATTAGAACTAAATTAAACGAAGTTAGGAATGAAGCCAGATTTTCGGTCTTGGTTCAGTAATTTGTATCCCCTGCTGAAGATTCGAGATTAACCCTACAACAGTCTTATAGCTCAGAGCGTCCCATCACTTTACATAACGCCCTACATCCCATCCCCCTTCCCCTCATAGATTGCTGGACATTATACAATAGGGTGTTGCAGTGTCGTTGTCATGACAATAATCATCCATTGTTGCCGCTAATCATGTTATGAAAATCGATTTCTATTGAGATTATTTGATCTGAAACTCAAATTATGCCTCGACCTCTTGTAAATCTATATCCAATTTACCTGATTGATTGTGGCATATTCGAAGATATATACATATATACATATATATTCGTATGAGCACTATGAAATATTCTATTCTACAACTGATTGGCAATTTTGCAAGTTGCCCGAATCGATTTATTAATGGCTAACTCTCGTCTCATTACCCATTGAAAATTAGTTACATTTTATGCAATTAGCAAGTAGTGCCTAATGCAACGAAAGGACATGTCAATGAGCTCAAGGGTGCAAGGAGTGAACGAGGGAAGGTTTGTTTAGTGCAGAGGTACAGTCTATGGGGTACTGGGTGCAGAACCGTGCAAATAGACTCGTACATAAATGCAATTGATGCGCAAACTATTGACATTAATTGAATGAACCAATATGGACAGTTAGTTATTGAAACATGTCAAGCTGAAGGAGAAGCAGCCAGAGGAGAAAAGACGATGGAGTAGATGAAGAGCAAAGCATGAGTTCTCCGATGGGTAAATGGTAGTGGTAAGGAGGAGGAGGAGGGTATAGCTTCTAAGCAAACATGTCAGTCATTCATGGGTGGGGAGGAATGGGTGCAGTAGTTGGATAACGTCACATACACATGATGCCACAAAACGAGGAAAGAGTGCGGGTAAGAGGGGTGCGGGGTGAGAGGTTCTTTTTACCAGTGAATTGCCCTGACACTTGACATTTTGATAGACGAAAGAAATGTGGCGTAGAAGCGTGCTTCAAATTTGACATATTGGATTCCTGATGAAAGAGGCTTTCCATCGTTTTCACTCCACCTCTTCCTAACCCCCCAACACTCTCCCCCCCTCCTTACTGTCTAGCTCATCATTTGTTGTTACTCTTCGATTCGTTGTCCCTCTTTAGCTGTATGCTTATGTTAATATACGTAAAAAGCATGCAAATTTCTTGTGTGCATAGAAAGCAAAAGAAAAATCTGTTGAAAAAATTAAAGCACGACGGCCTCGTTGCGCGAAAGTGTTCTCTTTTTTCCCTTTTCTATTTTTTTTTTTACATTTCTTTTGCTTACGTCCGCCCACTCATCAATCGGCATCCTGCGGTGAATGCGGCTGGGTGGCCACATCGTTCACTTCGTCCAGGATTCATTTCCACACCGCATATATGAATATAAATGTTGCATCACCATCAGTCTGTTGTTATTCTTGGCATTGTTGTTGTTGCTGTTGTTGTAGTTCTCTATATTGTTGTTGCTTTTGCTACAACCGCAGCGGTAAATCGAAAACCTCACGCAGAAATTGAGTTATAATATGGCCGGGCAGCCAAGGCTTACCCAATGCTAGTTTGGTTGCTGCCGAAATCCTTCCTCTCTCTTCACTACAGTTTTATAGCATACATTTATGGGAAGGGAGCAGAGAGAGAGAGAGTGTGAGTCAGTCACTTGGTTTTATGTTGTCGATGGGCGGGCGGGCAGCAAATGGACAACAACAAGAATAAACAATAGCAGCAACAAAAGCAATAGCAAACACACTAAATAAAATATGCAAGCAAATTTATGCAAATTTTATGCAATACTGAAGCATTTAAAAACGTCTAACTTGCTGGTAGGAGAAAGGCCCACCACTGATAGATATAGAAAAACAAATTCCATGTAGTATATATAGTATGAAAGGACTCTAGACTCTAGAAACTGATTACCAATATACGCAGAGGAAATGGAGCAAAAGAAATATAGAAAAAAATCCGTTGTGATGATTAAGTTAACCTTATTGGCAGTTCTAGTTCGTACACAAACAAATTAAAGAATAAATTGGGCCACATCCTACTTAATCCTTGATTGAAAATGCATTAGAAATATGGGAAGATAAATAACGTTTGTAGAAAAAGGTTATAAAAGGGCACTAGTTGACAAATAGGCAAAGACTGGCGGCTTGCCAATAAAATCACTCCAAGACTTTTGTTAAACAGAAATTTAATGCGTTTTTTTTTTTAGATTCAGTTAAAAAAAGCTTCAAATTCAATTCTCATTTAACGAAAGAATATCTAAATTTATTATGAATAATAAAGAAGAGTAAAGTTGAAATAGAATTTTAAAGTATTATAAACCCCGATTTCCCAGCAGTTTATCTATTAAATTCTCTTGCATCTCTTTATCCCAATAGCAGATCAAGACTTTTTAATTCCCAATTCCCCAGAATCCCCCACTAAACATTTAAATTCAATTTATTTCCCTAGGTAACTTTCTTACTTTGCACATCAGAAGAGGTAAGAGAAGGAGGAGTATTAGCATATAATTTCATTGCTCGTTTAAACTACTTTAATGTAAACTCTGAAGGGTTAAAGACTTAACTACCAACAGTAGCAGTAGCTAAGAAGCAGGAGCAGCTGCACACAAAAGTAAAGTTAAAAAGAAGAAGAAACAATTATGTTGACCATAATAAATGACAACAATGGTCTCCCTTTAGACCCATTGCCAATCTATTTTGCATCCGTCTTTGTCTTAAAAATTTTGTCCACACCTTCTCTACCTCCCTCCCTCCCTCTCTTACTAACCCATTGGCCGTCCCGGGCTGGCAAGTTGAAAATGCAGTGTAACTTTTCTTTCTTTTTTTTTTTTTGGTTTTTTTCTTTGAGCAAGAAATTTTTTAAGCTGACCAAGTCAAAATATTGCACTGGTCAACTATTGTGAACTGTGGTCAACTGACCACTCTTGGTCAATTGTACCGTATTGCTGCACATCCCCACCAATTCCACCCACTTGACCCATCCATCTTCTGTGTGAAGTAAACCGCGCTTGCTTCTGCGGTTGCCTGCAATTTGTGTTGCATTGTTGGAAAATTTTTCCGTTTTTTTTTTTTTTTTTTTTTGGCAAAAGTTTTTCACGTTTTCTTGTTTGATTTTCGTTTTTTTTTTTTTTTTTTCTGGTATGTGTTTTGTTCTTGTAGAGAAATAAATGTTGCCTTAATGCTGCGGTCAAGTTGGTTGGCTTCTGACTAACATTTCTTGCCTTTCTTCATTCAGCAATTGTCGTGACTTTCATTTCCGGCCAGGAGCCGACACTAACAACAACAACAACAAGAACAACAAGAACAACTGTCATTCAACTTCCTGGCTAATGTGATTGTAAAATGGTATGCTTCCGGCTTGCATTGAGAGCATGTCTCTGAATTTTCTTCAATTTTTATCAAAGGATCCAAAAGGAGAAGCCACAAAGCCACTTACAAATTGATTCAAACTAAACTAAAGGGAGCGAGAGTGCGAGCGAGAGAGGGAGAGAGGGGGAGTAAGAGAAAGAGACATAAAAATGTTATTGGATAGAAGGAGAAAACAATCAAATATAATCAAGGCAAAGATACCAATTTGTAGACGTTTCTTCGGTCAAGGCACGTAAATTATCAGTATAAAGGCAAACTCTTCCCACGGGAGTCCTAACTAATGGCATTGTGTCTGTGTGTGTGTGAGTGAGTATAAATATATTGGTGTATGTGTGTGTGTGTGTGTATCCCTGTGTGTATTTTGTGTTTGTAAGGTAATAAACATTTCAAAAATTAATTGTTTGCATAATCAGTCTTTTGTGCTACTCTTTCCTTTCTTTTTTGTTATATAGTTCCTATTGGGTTATAGCCATTTTTAGCCGTTTATATAACCTGTTTATCTTCCCTCATATCCCTTTCTGCCATCATTTCTACTATATCGCTCGACTGATTTACGTTGCCTATATACAATATTTATGGCACCTTCTATTAATTGTGCATTTGCATATTTAAGCAGACTCTATGATATAGCTAGCCCCAAATGGCAGTTGAATTATTACGAGGCATTAAATTTTAAGGTGACTCCTTAGCTTGGCACTAGCATAAATTAAGGATTGAGATCACATAAACACACACACACACACACACACACACACACACACACACACACACACACACACACACACACACACACACACACACACACACACACACAAACACACACACAAAATTATTTAAAGGCATAATATCTATACTAAACATTGAAAGCTTGTCCAGGTTTAACCACATTCTCCTCCCTCCCCCCCTGTGGAACTGTGAGTGAAAAGTTACAATGAAATATATTGCCACAGCTAAGGGAAAACTATTTGAAACATAATTATAAAGTTTAATTTATAAAAAGTTTAACATAATTAACAACAAAATTGTGTGTTCCCCTTTACACACTTTCATATGCGGTTATAATGGTTCGTATTAGTTTGTATTTAAAACTTGTCAATTTCTCAATGTTTTTGTTTTTAATCAATAGATTATCATTTTAGTTACAAATGTATTTAAAAGATGCTTTTAACAGGCCTTGTTTAAAATAGTTTGACAGTTACCGAAATCAGTTGAATATGTGTAAATTAATCCACTTAATGGATTTTGTGATATAATAATATATTCTTTAATATATGTATATTTCTAATTGGCTTTTACTTAAAAGGCGTAGAGATAGTTTGATGCATTTATTTATTGTAGTCGCTCGTACAATTTCCTTTATTCTTTATTTCTTCTCGTCGTATTGAATCTTAATTCCCTGTTATACATATATCTATGTTAACTCGCTAGCTTCTGTTAAGATCTTAATGCTGTTAAGTTCTAGTGTTAGTAAACAATTAAAAGATCTTTTCTCAAATGATCGTTACAATTTAATATTTCTTCCTGCCACAAAGGAATATTATATTCATTATAATGCTTGATATAGAAGGAAAACTTGGCTTTTGTTTTGATGTACTTTAAGGAAACTTTTGAAAATATTTAATTTGCCAGTTGTAAAATACTTTTGACTACCATTCGAATATTTAATTTACTTTACTTTAAAACCAAATTTTGTATTCACTAAGCGTGTAAGTTTCTAGTCTATTACTACTACTTAAAAAAGTTCTTATACTTATATAATTTATTAATTTTTATGAACAAGGAAAATATTCTGATGATATTCTTTATACTCTTATTTACTTATTTGTTTTGAAATTTTGATTTAAACCATTTCTTTCCATTACTTAACTTTTCGCTTTGATTTTTGATGGACAACTGGTTGGTAAAGAAAATGTTGTTGAAATATAATAGTAAAATATGACGCTATTCATTAAATATATTTGAAGTCTGTTGAAATTAGTTTTCCAGAGTTATCTTGATTCATAATGTAATGAATTAACTGATAAGTAAAAGTTAGTTGCCACTTTTATATAATAAGTCTCAAACTGAAGTTTTATCACAAGAAAAGTGGAACCTTAAGCTAATTTCAAGAATATGAATATATATGTTGCTATGGAATTAATTAAAACATGGAATTAATAAAACATATTCAAATATGTGGAAATATAACGTGTAATGAGTAATATAAGTAAATGGAAATCTATCTATAAAATAAACATAATATCAAAAAGAATTCGTATAAATTTAATTGAGAAAACTATTTTCATAATGGAAGTATTAATATGAATACCTCATTTGACATTTAAAATGTATTCAAACAGGTTTCTATATACATACAAATACAATTGATAAATATCATTGAAACATATTTTATATTTCATATAAATGTCAATAACATTTTATATATACATATATATAAATTTATTCCATTGTCGTTTCAACCTCAGGCAACTAAACGCTAACCTAAAATTTTTTAATTGCTTTGGAATATGTATTTATATATTGATAACAAAATATCAACTAATCTAGTAAATAGTTGGATGCTTTTCAGGTAGCTTCCGTTAATAATTATTCTATTGTTGTAAATGGAACCATTTTAATAACTAGGTAAGAATTTATATGCTCTGTTAAATATTTTCACTATCTGAAAATGTGTAAATGTTCTACATTAATATTATTATCTTGACAGATCTCTAACTATTTATTGTTTTTGTTTGAAAATTGGATTTTGGATAATTGGATGATGGATAATCTATATAAAATGTAACCACTAATATACTATATGCTACCTATTCAATGTATTTGATAAATGAGTAATTCTTGTTTTTTTTTTTTTCAAATATATTTTTTTTAAATTTCCGTTTGCATCGTTTATTTTAATCAGTGTTCATTCGGCAAACATATTGTAAGGCATACCCCATTGTCAGCTGCTGCTGCTGCAGTGTACACACATTCTAGGGGCATAATTAAAACCACTACCACAGTGTAAGCCACCCCCTTTTCTCCCTCCCACTACTCACCCTTTCTTCCTTCCTTCCTTCCCTATTTTTCCCTCTCATTATTCACACATAATGATCACATGATGGTCGCCATGACCACCTATATATACATACATATATATATATATATACATATATGGTATATATGTTCCATTATAACAATGGCAAGAGTCAGCCATTGTATGTTTCCAAACCTCATTCCATCGCTGACATGTGAACCGGAGATGGAGTCGGACAATATACACATACACACACACACACACATACGAAGATATATATACACTATTTCCTCAATTCAAATACTAGATCGAAATTTTAATTATGAGCTAGAGGTTTGCCAGTTAATTACACTGGCAAATTTAATATGCAAAAATCAACAGGGCGTATACGCAACGTTAAATCGTTGATTAATTTTGATTGTCATTTGATTTCATTGAAGCAACTATTGAAAATTATTTCGAATTCTAGGATTTTAATTAGCAAAATTATTATTGTGTTATTGTAAATTTCGTTTTTATTATTTTTCGCTTTGAGCTTTTCATTTAAGCCGTCCTTTTGTGTGTTTGTGTATGTGCTTCTCAGCTGATTTGGTTAATTTGGTCAACGGCAGCACGGCTCTTGCGTTTAAATAAGAGGCTTAGTGGTAATGGCCAAAAGTGAAGAGTGAAGTGATTAAAGGGAAGGGGGAATGATGCTGATGGTCAACAAATCTATGAACTTTAAACTACTTATCAATGTGTCCTATGTAAACTGAAAACCAATCTGGGTCGATGAATGAGGTTAAAATAATATTTAGTTTTATTTTTGCTGAAAACCATCCTTTGGTTTCAACTTTACTCTTAAATTTTTAATTACTGTGACTAATTTAAAGAAGGCTAATAGTATGATTAGACTAAGATAATATTCCCTAAGTTAGAACTTAAAACAGATGCCAATTGGTTCCATAAAACTCTCGCTATCCAATTCAAGTCAAGAATCATACGAGTCTCCATTTAATATGACATGTAAAAAACCTTATTAATAGGAATTTCTAGAATTGCCCGTGTACTAATCAACCATACTAAATCTAATTTATAGCATAACGAATCATTTAAGACGTTAACTAAAACCCCAATAAGCTGCACACAAATAACATTTGATTATGAAGTTTGCTACATCGTTAATAACTTTGCTTGCGGCTTGCCTTTTAGCTGCAGGAAGTCGTCATGTACCGCTTCTGAATGGTAAATCTAACTATAAATCCAGTTAATAAACAATATAAATGATATATAAATGCAATTTTCAATCTTTAGTCTGCGATAGAAATGAGATAATGGCGGAATGTGTTCATCCCTGTCCCAGAATTTGCATGAATAATCTAATTAAACGGAGATGTCCAATAACAAAATGTAGAAAAGGATGCAACTGCATAGCCGGTTTTATTCGAAAGGATTCCAATACGGGAAAGTGTATGGAACGTTCAGCATGTCGACGTTGGGTATTGTAAACACAGAATAAAAGGCACAAATCTCACGTGGACTTACATACAAAAGTAATATATATTACTTTTAGTAATTATATAATTCTATTTTAAAATTTAAATTAATACAAGTCTAAAGTTTCAAGAAAAACATACTTATAAAAGTTTTCCTTTATATAAAGATATAATTTTTTCCCCTCAATGAAATCAAAAAATTTCTTACTTTAATAAAATAAAATTCATATAATATTACTATGATGGATGTATCTAGTGGGGGGTGGCACCAAATATCTGTGATATATAATTTAGACCTAGTAAAAAATCTATTAAAATATGGCCAAAACGTAAAAAAGATATTGAAAGTTAGCTGATGCCATTGTGTAAATGCAAAAAAAAGAAGATAAATGTAACACGACATTTAAATGTGTTAATGGCATTATTGAGGCAGACAAAAAAATGAGAATTTAAATTGAAATTTTTTTTGGGCGAAATTCAACTGGGTTTAATATGACAAAATCTCCATTCTAACCCCCATTCCAGCTTTGTATCTAGCAGATATTTTTCCATCAGCTTACACAAATGCAAATCTTTTACGCCAATCAGTTGGTTATTTTTTATTTTCTTTTTTTTTTTTTGTGGTTCTTTGGTTGACATTTCATTTTATGTCGTCAGAGGCACACACAAACACACACACACACACAGACACACTCTCACACATAAGGTATTTCGTTCGTTTGCCGCAATCAAAGAATTTCGCTTCATAACTTAAAGAAGGATGATGAAGAAAATGTAGAGAAATTTCCTCAATAATATTTGGTATTTGTTTGGTTTTCTTTTTTCTCTTCTTCTCTTGCTCTCGCTATCTACCTTCCCCCCTCGCTCGCCCTTATGCCGACACTTGGTAGTGTCATTTGTGCGCAGTGGAAGTGTCATGTCTATGTCAAAAATTTGTATTGTGTTGACATGCATTTGACAACTTAATGAATTTTGCCTCTGCTGCTCTGCGTGATTTAGAATTGTTCTACATAAATCTTATGCGCAAGTGGCGCCCTCTATATAGATCAAGGCTTCGAAAATTTAACCCTAACCAAAAGAAAGAAAAAAAAAATATATAAGAAATCGAAAAGTGTTAAGAAAATTACATAAGCCCATTGAGTTTATGAGAAAAGTTTTCAAACCAAGAGCCTCCAAAAAAAATGTCCGTTACGTGCTTCATAAAATGGTCTGGCCAAAACCATATTTTAGCTGGATGGCATTTTCCATCTTGGTTTTTTTTTCTTCTCTTCATTTTTTTTTTTGGTAACTTTCTGTCGAAAGGAAAACTGTTTATGGCAAGAAAGTCAAGTGTAGACCTTAGTTGTATGTAATTTGGTTTTATGCTTTATCGCTTGCTTCATTTTTATTATGATTATTATCGAGGGAATTACTTTGCAAGTTCCTTTCCTGTTTCCTTCCTCAATGTCTCTTTTTTTTTGCCCCCCCACACCCCTCCTCCTCTCACTTTTTTTTCTTGGCTACTGCCAAAGTTTTTGTGATTGTTGTTTTGATCCCATTGGGAACCTAAATATTTTCTTGTTTTTTTTTTCTCGTTGTTTTCTTTTTTCTTTTTTTTTTTTGGGAAATTTTCTAGTGATTTATTGAGTTAGTGGTGTTTTTATTATTTGTTGTGTCTATGATGGTGTGTGAGTGTGTGTGTGTGTGTCTGTATGTGGATTTGATGTGACTTTGATGTGTTGAGCTTTTCAACAGATTGAAATGGTCGAGTACTTGATTGAGACGACGACCTGCCTGATTTACGCTTGATTTTACCTAAATAAAGTTATTATCTAATATGGTTATAGAAATAAGTTAAGACTCACGTACAAAAATCAATGTAAAAACCCCATAAAAAGTAGTAGGAAACACTTACCTAGAATGAGAAGAAAGAGAAGAAATAATTAGATATATAATTGAAAATGGTTTTTTTGGGTTTCATGAAGGCAAAATATATAAAAGTGTAGTAGCATTAGTAGTTGTCGCTTAAAGATAATACTTCATAATAATATAATAATTTAATATTTAATATAATAATGTAATCTATGCTATTACTTTTCTTTTAAATTTAGAAACATTCTTAAGTACTCTTAAAACTCTTTTTATGACATCATAAACTGCATTTAATTGATTTTACTTTAACCAGATAAACAAAAACAGACATAAAATGGCGTTCCTGGAGTCAAAATAATAATGAATCATACCCCGAAACTAAATTTATTTTAAATTATATGATAAATGAAATGAGAATTGATCTATTATATTTCCTATTTGTATGTCCTCGTAAAGAATGAAATCAATATAGGAATAATTTATTATATTCCACAGATATTTATCAATTTGATTTTAAATTTTTTAAAATTAAATAAACAATGATTTGTGTTAATAAAATTTACCCTAAAGCTATTAGAAAAGCTTAAATACAGTAAAAGAAAAGGATTAAATATACCCAAAATAAATCGGATTCCGACTTGGTCATAAATGAACAAAAATTAAAACATAAATTGGAAACTAACACAATAGCTTAAAACCAAAAATTGCAAAAGTAAATAAAAAAAACATAAATCTAAATGCTTTTCAAGAATTTAAATATATAAAACTTTAGCTAGTCGTCATTTCTTCTTTCTCTACATCTTAAAACGTTGTTATGATGCAAAGGTTAATTCAAAAGGCTACAATACCATAGTAAATACCTTCCATTGCCATGTAACTATAAACCCTTTCCTTCTCTGCCGCCCTCTTTACAATTCAGCTTCAAGCCCCAGAGTTTACTTTGACCAAAACCCTAAAATGAAAAACGTTTTTGTTGCAATCGCAACCACAACAAACTAAGAGAAAAACAAAAGCAAAACCTCTCCCCCCATGGATGATGAGTTCACTTTCGGTCTTGCAGGAAGCCAACCATAGAGCCCTTCAATTTACTGAATTGGCAATATAAAATATTAAATACTCTAACAAACATATTTCGTTAACTGTATATAGATAACATTCGATCAATTTACTAATTGTCTTGATCTATCTGATTTAATTACTTTAAAATGTATATAATATGTACCTATATATCTATATATATTAACTTGACTTGTATGCTTGAAAGAAAATAGAAATCGGACTGTCTGATTGCTTCTCTAAGCTGCACACGTGTTATAGCACGTGGGCACACGTGATTTTTGTCCATAATGGGATAAAAATCTTAAGAATTGATTTCAAAAAGTTAAGCTATAAATCTTTCAAGTTTGCATTTATTAACCAAACTTGTAAAAAGGAAAATCGGTAACTTAAATTGGAAAATGTAAGAGAATGGAGGCAGACCTGGAGGAGGTTGCACATGAAAAACGCCTAAAACTATGCAGCACGTAAAAGAGGTAAAATTAATTAAAAGGAACTCAATTACTTTCTCCATTTAAATCTAATAAATACGAGTTGATTTATATCTGAAATTTGAATATGTTTCTGATACATTTATCAATATAAATCAAATGTTAAATCTATATGCATAGAGTGCAATTTCGAATTTGCATCTTAATTGACTTTAACCATTGAAATCTGTGAAGATTATGTTAATATGTATGTCTTATAGGTATACCCTTTGGTAGACACGTTTCTCTCTCAAAGAATACCCTTGCATTTATGTAAGGGTTAGGTACATATCTAAGTATGTGTAAGGTAAAGGTAAGTATATGTGTGTATATTTAACTGTAAAGTCGAGCACATGTGAATATGCACAGCGCAAAATCCAAATTTAATGACCAAGTAAAATAGACAAACGAGTAAAGCAGAGATGAAGGTTTTTCTAAGCTAAAAAAGCAGGTTAAATTCAGTCAGCTATGTTCCCTCTATCTTTTCCTTTCTCTGTCTCTCATTCTCTTCCGATCTCTCTCCCTCTCTCTTTTGCTTTGTCTTTTATTCTTAGTGTATGTGTGTTTGTGTGTGTTTATTGGGGCGTGGCACTAATGTTAGTTGAATGTTTGCTCGCCTTTGTTATCGGCATGCGTCTTTTTGCAATTGGATATGCCTTTTATGCCTTTAGGCTATGTTAATGTTGACAATGCCTGGCCAAGGACATGACATGAGTGGCATGGAAAGCAGCATGAGTTTGCCCCTTAAATGTTGATGTAGTTTATGTTGTTATGGGGCGGCTGCGGAATCGAATACCAGTATCAGGACTAGGACCAGGACGGACTAGGTCCTGAACTCAGAACACAGGAGGACATAGGACTCGGGACCCTTTTTACTCGCCCTCCCTCCCCCTCAGGCTAGAGAAACGACATCAACAGAACTAGCGCATCGACAACTTTTGATGCTTGTCTTCCCGCACTCTGAACTCTCTGACCTTTCTATGGCAAATTATGACATTGACAACAACTAGCCAGGAGCAGAATGAAAAAAAGAACAGAAGCAAAAAAAAAAAAAGAGAGGAAAGCAAACTACAAATCAGGGGGTTGTGGGGGGATGGTTGGGGTTTTTCTTTTTAGAGTAGGTATCACATTTCTTAACATGACGGGGCCCGTTGTGCCATTTTGTGGCATGCAATTTGTTGTTCGGCCTGCCACATAAATTTTACCCACCCCACCCCCTCGTTCCACCTTAACTCTCTTCGCCTCGGCTTAGTTTCGTCTAAATAAATATATTTCATGCAAATGTCTTTTTCAACGCCTCATATACCAACACACGCACACACACACACACACACGCAAACAAGTTCTGCTTCTTCTTTTTCTTCTTGGTTTTCTAGAGTGCACAAAAAGTGTTGCATACTTGACAGCGTTTTCCACTTGTCCTTGCTGTCGCTGCTTTAGCTCCTCCTTTTTGCTTCTGAACTGTTTCTGTTTGCCGTTTTTGCTGCCTGTTAAATTTTATTTTCATTACAAATGCGTTTCTTGTTTATGCTCTTTGCACAAAACTTGAACACAAAACACGCAAAAAAAAAAAAAAAAAAAAAAAATACGAAAAATAAAAGAGAAAAAAAAAACATAAAATGTAAAAAACAAACTAAACAACATTTGTACATCTACATATATGCACATATATATATATATATATATATATAGAAGAAAAACCTAACAAACAAAACTAAACAAAAATTCCTTTTTGTTCATCCCTTAGCCATTGTTGTTTTTTGGTTTTGCATTTTGGCTATTGTTTTGCTAGCCACGATTTTTAGTTGATTTGTTGTTTTGCATTACAAATTCCAGCTCACCTCTCCTCCTCTCACTACACCGCCTCCCCATATTCCCCCTATCCCCCTCCCTATCCCCTCACCAACGTGTCTCAATTTTACTCAATTCTGTCACTCTACGTGCGGGCATTTGAAAACTTCAACGTTTTCATTGCGTTGTCTAGGCGGCATAGTGGGAAATTTATGTGCATATATTTCTGGGACATCCATTCATGCGTCCCATATAAACCTATACCCCCCCTCCTTCTCACCACCTTCACACTGTCTATCTATCTCTCTTCCCGCTTTACCTTTCATCAAATTCAACAACAATAACAACTATCGTTCTCCCTCTGCTATCATTTGTTGCAGTTGATTTCGTGATTCCATGCATAATTACGACAGACTAGTTGAAAATATATTTTGATACATAAATATACATACATATATACATGTGTACATATGTATATATATATGTTTATACATATATACGCATGGTTGGATTTCTATGATATGGGTTTAATATTGACTAAGTTAGAATGGTATTGCCAGGACTACGATTGTTAGCAAACAAAATAAATGAATGAGGGAAAGAAAATTCTTTTAAAAGAATTTTGTAATTTTGACACGTTGTTTGCATCTTCATGAACATCCAAAGGATATACGAACATGTTTTATATCTATTTAGGAGTTAGAGATTGAACCACGTAGTTCATTTAATAAATTAGATTCTTAAATAGCAATAAAAAATTTTCAATCTTAATTTGGCATCCTTGGCAACAGGTTTATTTTCCTCTAATTGTTAATTAAAATTGTTATTCATCGTCGTATAATAACATTCTTTTTATAAACAAAGTTCATTAGATAATAAAGTGACTACAGCAGCTAAAGTAATTTTATTTCTATTCCATTAATAAGAAAATACATATAACAAACGTCACCCGGTGTCATATTAAAAACGAGACTAGAACAATAATTTTAAAGTGATTTTTAATATTTAGGTCCTTATATTATACAATTGGCCAAGAAAAAGAATAAAACAATATTGACCGCAATGGACAGAGCTACTAAAAGAGTTAGTCTATACTTTTTAGATCTGTCATTGATCAATTAACTAAGTTTTCCAGGTATCATTAAAAGAAAACGTAAAGAATAGGCAGGACTTTGAAAAAAGTAGATACTGATCTTAAAACAGAAACTAGTTTTAGTTAGAAAGCAAAATATCGACACATCTCAGACATGGAACACAGAATTGGATTATTATGGAACTCCGTATTTCAAAATTATATTATTATATATAAATAAATAAAATATAAATTACAACAAATATAATTGTCCCTTTTATAAGTAGTCTTCCTTCAAATTAAAGATATTTTAATCAACTTTTCAAACAACTTAAAAGTCAATGAAACATTTTACTAATATAATTGGCCAAATTTAAGCAAATATATTTTACTCTTGCATAACCATAAGCCGCCAGCTGCTTGCTAAGTATCTCGATTTCATGAAACAAAAGAAAAATGTACATACGACCAAAAATGATTTCATTAAATAAAGTAAATGATGAATGGAAGTATGAGAATATGAATATGTATGTAAAATAAACTACTGAAACTTTTTACAGACATTAGTAAAAGCTTTTAACACCGAAAACTTTTAATATAAAACCTCAAAATGTATATATATATATAGATATATAAATGTGAGGATAACTACTTTTAAATATTAAAATCAAGTGTGTGACAAAAAAATAAAGGAAGGAATTTTCCCTCAATTAAGTTTATGGATAAAGTTGTAGGCATTACCCGAGGTCATATTTTTGGTCAATTGAAAGCAATTTAGACAGAGAGATAACTGGGTGACAAAATATGCAATAAATTGTAAAGAATATCATTTCATTTTGTGCAAGGAATGCAATTGTTAGAACGAAAAAAGTTTCATTTAGTTAAAATGGAGTTAGCATCAAATGTAGCATACTTATTGGGGTGAGTTTTTTATTTTTTATGAAAAAGAAAGAAGGATTTTCCAACACATTTGCAACGCCATTGTGAAAATAATATGTTACATGGACCTGAAAATTAATAGCCCTGCAACATATTGTTAAAATCTTGCCTCAGCCCATTTTAGTAGATTAGTCAGTCAACCAGCCGCTCATCTCGTCTCCCTTTCTGTCTCTTTGTCTGTCTGTCGGTAATTAAAAGATTAATTTTTAATGTGCGCTTAGTCAAAATGCGTTTGTATTGTGTAAGTTTGTGTGTGTGTGTGTGTTTGTTGCCGCTAGCGTAACGCCATAAAAATAAAAGGATTTCCGCACATGCATACACACTCATACATACACACACATACACACACGTACCCCTCACACCCACACACACATTGTAATTTATGCCCTGATTCTGGGTTTTCATCATATCATCTCTCTTTCTGCCTGCAACTTTATGAGCCATTTTCAACTAACTCACATCCGTTTACTGTTCCCCTCTCCTCCTGCCAGGCCATGCCACTGTCACACCCCTCTCTCCATCCCCCCTTTCTATAAGAACAAATGTTTTTTCTTCTTTTCTTTTTTTTTTATTTTGGTTGATTTTTGTTGTTGCTTCTGTTTAATTTTTTATTATTACGCTCTGGGATTTTTGTTATATTTTCTTTTCGTTTGGTTCACTTTTATTCCCCCTCCCCTCCGCCCAATTTGCCGTTTTGCAGCTGCAAATTAAATGTGCACACCTTTTAATTTTTAATACAGTTTGCCGTTCGTTCGTCTGATTTTCATACTCATTTTCATTCTGTTGGCAAAAAAAAAATAACCAGATACAAGAAAATGCCGTGGCATAAAAATCTGTTGACCAGCAACCCAACAAAAACAAAAAAAGAAGAAAGAAAAGAGTAAAGAAAAGGGAAATAACAACAAAAAGTGGCAGTAAAGAAAAATAAATAAAACAATTCAATTAAATATTAAATAACAAAATATGTACAAATAAATTAACTGTTGCTCTGCGTGCGCACGTGTCAAAAGGCAAATTGAAAGAGTGTAAAACAAAATTAATTGATGAATTATAAAACAACTGACAGCAATTGGGGCCATGTTTTTAATCCAATGTTGATTATTAAATGTTCTAAAAAGTAATAAATAGAGAAGAATCCGGATTTAACTTAAATAATAAATCTTTTTCTTTTTAATCCACTGAAATACCATGAATCAGTTATGCCCTTGGCATTACTTTTGGGCTTACATTACATTACGCTTTGGAATTCATTTTTAGTACGTGTCTGATATACTAGATTAAAATTAAAAGCTTTGACTAGCTAAAACGAGAACACTAAATACCGTTCTTATTTTCGTGACTAACTGTTGGATCAGTTACGGAAATTAATTATCGTTGTTAATCAAGTCTATCAAAATCCTAATAAAATAATATTGACAATTCATCAAGAATTATCAAAGTATTTCTTTATCTAACATTTTTATGGGAATGGACACAAATTAATAAGCAAATTAAATATAAATTGATTTGATTAATCGATTATTGATCGGTTGATTGATTAATTTTTATATCTGTTAATATAGAAACAATTTGCATCCTATTTAGAGACTACACTATATTTCGTTGAAGTCAGACAAAGATAAAACCTTTAACAAAAGTAGAGACATATCTGATTAATTTGAGATTATATGTCTAAATATTATAGATTCTTTATTCTTATATTAACTCATTTTGCATGAATTGAGACTTCGATAATCTATAACTTACATGAGAGAAAAGGCAAGAAAAAATTTGAAATTACAACGAATTGTAATATTTAATTAAATGAAGTCATAATTAAGTTAATCTCAATCCCCAAAAACATAAACACATTCCTTTTAGTTATTTTTATTAGATTACGAAAACTATGCCAAATTGTTCATTACCAGAACATTCGAACATTAACTCTTTGTCTCTTGTCCCTAAACAGTTTTACTTTGTCGCATCGCTTTGCAATTTATTTAAAATGCGCAACTAAAATCTATTCGAAAATCCTTCAACCCGCATCCTTAGTAATACATTAAAAACAGACTATTTCTAGCAGTAAAAAACAAAAAATAATAAATAAACGGTACAATAATCGTCATTCTCTGCTCATTTCTCTTGTCTTCGCTTATCGCCAACTGCCGGCATTGCAGCAATCCCTTCCTTCCCCACACCTCCACCCCCACCCAGCGGCATCTACGACTGGCATCCGTTCTCCTGTTATCCGTGTCAACAGTATTCTACTTGTTGTTCCTTGTTCGTTCTTCTCTCTCTCTCTCTCTTTCCCTTAGTTCGTGCACTATCATTAATATTTTAAATGCAGAAAAGTTGCCAACACTTTTCTCTTTACCATTCATCTCATTGTTTTTGTTTATTTACCTACAGCGACAAAGCGGGCGCATAATTAGCTGCAAAACAAAAGCAAATAGACAAAAAAAAGTAACAACACTAACAGCAACAACAACAACAACAATATCAACACACAGCCCAAGTCCAGTGACGGCCAATTAGAGAATGGAACAGAGGAACTGACACACAGACTGCGAGCGAGAGAAAGGCGAAGAGCGAGCGCGATAAAGAGAGCTCTCTCTCTCTCTTTCGGAATATAACCGAAACCGAAACGAAAACGCTGCTCAACCAAATAAACTTGACAAATTACATGCTTCGATGCTTCGTTGCCTCGTTACCTCGCCCCTCTCTCGATCCGCGCCTGTGGGTGTAAAAATCCGGAACACCGAAATGCAAATTAAGGCAAGCTTTGACAATTGTTGTCATCTAATACGACAAGAACAACACACAACTGTTGCAACAACGGCAATTACAACAAAAGGAGGCAAAACAACAACAAACAACGAGTGCCAGTGCCATTGCTTGCACCCATAATTCAAATCGCATTTTTTAGTCTCCCTCGAAATGGGAGTGGGTGAATGTTTTCATCCACACACGATTACTATTTTTGTATGCCTTCGCCTTATTGCTTTAAATATTTCGATTATGATATTCGAAAGTCGCTTTCCAAATACTCTATATATTTGAGTATTTTGTAGACTATTATTACATTGCAGTATAATCAATAAGCTTTACACTTCATTATTTATGAATTAAGTAAACATAACTATATGTAAGCGTTAAATATGATATAATCATTATCCAAATAATTGAAATAATTGTGTTAGGATTAAAAAATGATATAACCTTTATTCATGAAAGAAATAAGATTATTTTAGGAAAATAAGGGAATATTTATGTATTTCTTTTTAAGAATTTTTAGTTTAACTATATCGCTTTATTTATTGACTTCGAATCGTATTAAGTACAAAGCCTTTTCTTATTTAAAGGATCGATTTGAGCGAATTCGGTAATCAATTTTTTAGTCTAAGCAATTTGTTTTTTTGCATTAAATTACATTCTTCTGTATTTTTGACATCATTATCTTACTACCAACTATAGTTATACGATCTACATAATCCCAAGAATGTATTCAACAATAATAAAAAAAAATGTAAAAGCTTCATAAGATCAACCGAAAAATCCCTAAAAGGCTTATATATCTTAGAGATTGTCCTGAAGAACGACAAATGTTAACTGGTTTCCTATTTATCTTCTCATTTATGACGCATCATTTACTGCAGATCAACTAATAATAAATAATACTGCAGATCAAATAAATATATCTTTTCTGATTTCCTATTTATTTTCTATTTTATGACATATTGTTTACTGCAGATCAAATTATTATATATCTAAGAGAAACACTATAGTCTGAGAAACGTACTGACGGACTCCAGGATGCCAAACGTCTACAAGGGTATATAAAATGTCGGCTTAACAAATTCAATTATTTGGTTTTTGTAATCATTTTTTTTTTTTGTCAAAGTTTAAACCATGCGTAGGACAACATCAACGATAACTGACATTCACAAGTGACTGTTTTTTTTTTCTGTCGTATTTCGACATTGAGTTAGCTGAACTAATAACCACAGAAACCTAAAACCTGATTAAGCTGCGGTTAATGAGCCATTCACTCACTCACTCACTCTAGACTAAGATGAGATAAATGTTATACCGACATATATATTTATATATATATATACAACTTACTAACATGTTGTGTTAACCAAGGCGTATCAATTGTCGCAAGGTGTTCGGCGGCTTAACCATGTTGCACAAGTTGAAATGGGGCGGTTTTTGTTTGTGGCCGCGACATTGGTAATCAAGAAGGTGGATATAATCTCGTATATATATATGTGCCATTGAATAAAAGCACTTGACATCTAACCAATAATGATTTAATAGAAGAAGAATACACAGGTGATATGCGGTCGATAGAAAAAACCAATCAATCAATGAATCATCACCTAGATAATGATCCAGAAATAGGTGGAAGAATAAAAAAGAACTTTGGGTGTTTTTTTTTTATCTTTTTATAAGATAACAAACATTAAATATTGCCAAGGGAAAAACAATGCAAACAAATTGTTTAGTGTCAAAATTCCAGTTGTTTGTTTAATATTCAGATTTTTATATTGGCCAAATTAAAAGTGGCATTAAATATAATTGGCGCAAACAAACTGTTAACACCGTACCATTCAAAGCCTTTCCCCTCCTCCTCCTCCTCCTCCAGCCTTCTTTCTGCCAGTCATTTAGATGCCTACCAGAAGAAATTCGAAATTGGGAAAAACGCATAATCCTTATACACGATATTTCGATGCACAGAAGAATCTATCGATATCCGAGAAACGCCACATACTCGGTCTCTATCGTCGAGAGAGTGTCTATGTATTGCCTGGCGAAAAAAAGAATAGGCGCCAAAAACTGAACAATAATATTGGCGACGGTAAATCAATGGAATTGATAAAGCTTGAATCATGCGAACCACCGCCATCTGTCACAAAGGATCGCTCAAAAGGGCGATCAGGTCAAAGGGAGAAAAAACCTGATCGTTATATGGTCATCACTGAGGATAATACTCGAAATGCTGACAATAAATTGCCAGGATCTCCACAATTGGATGCCATTTGTTATGATGTTATGAAAGAACCACCGAAACGTTTACATATCGAAGGAACTGATATAGTTCCTAGTATACGAGCTGTACGTTTAAGCATCTGTGTGGAAAATACACGATTTGGTCTCGTCTCAAGAATTTCCAAAAATATGGGTTTTCAACATGTACCCGAACATCGATTATGGAATGTCCAATGGTCGGATTCGACACCGCATCATGATCTACTTAAAAATATGAAACGTTTTCAACAAATCAATCATTTTCCAGGCATGATGGAAATATGTCGTAAAGATTTGCTATCACGCAATTTGAATCGTATGCTAAAAATGTATCCAGGCGATTATCGTATATTTCCCAAAACTTGGCTAATGCCCACTGAGTATGTACTCGCTGCTCCCCTCCTACCCTCCTCCCCCCTTCACAGTCTTATAAATGATTTCTTAATTATCTCTGTTCCTTCTCTTGCTAGTGCCTACGATGTGGCCATTTATGCCAGTAGACACAAACGCACATATATCCTAAAGCCATATTCATCGGGTCAAGGACGAGGTATTAAGCTAACAAATGATTTGCGCACAGTTGGAAAACGTGAGAAACTCATATGCCAGACATATATAGAGAAGGTGAGTGGTGTGGTGGTCCTCACTTTGTTGAAGGGAAATTTATCCCTTTCCCTCCCCTCCCTTTTCCTAGCCTTTGCTCATTGATGGTTATAAATTTGATCTGCGTGTCTATACGCTCATCACATCGGTCGATCCTTTACGCATTTTTGTCTATAATGAGGGACTGGCTCGTTTTGCCACACAGAAATATGTGCCACCAACTATGAGTAATAATAACAATGTATTTATGCATTTAACCAATTATTGTTTGAATCGCCGCAATTCACAATATGATCTGGGCAATGGTACAGAAGGTGGTTCCAAACGAAAACTGAGTGCATTCAACAAATGGCTTGTGGCACATAATTATGATGTGGCTGAGTTTTGGGCAAGTGTTGATGATGCGATCATCAAAACTATAATCAGTGCCTGGCCAGTATTGAAGCACAATTATAATCTTTGCTTTCCCAAACATGATAAGATCCAGGCAAGCTTTCAATTGCTCGGTTTTGATATTTTGGTTGATTGGAAACTGAAACCCTACATCCTGGAAGTTAATCATACACCAAGTCTTTGTGCAGATGAACGCGTTGATACGGAAGTTAAACGTCCTTTAATTAGAGATACCCTTAATCTGCTTAGCACGGCATTGGTTGACAAAGAACAGATCATTAGAGAGGATCGGACCACTTTGCGAGATAGGTTAATGAAACAGGTTTACAATCGAAAGTCGATGCCCCAGCCACCAGTTGTGCCGCAAAGGGAAGCTGGTGGCCATGAGGCACATCAGGCATGCTCTATTGGTGCATTGGCCCAGCAAATAGCATGGGAGGAGAGTCATTTGGGTAATTATCGTCGCATTATGCCGCCAACCGATTCCGAGAAGGTCAATTACTATTGCAAATTCTATGACCAGGCCAAACAGATTGTAATGTTTGCCGATACAACTTCCAGTATGAATCGTGTTAGGCATACTCGTATGCAATTGCAGAAACGTCGATTGGAGCAAAAGCAGAAAATGGAGGAGTATAGACAAACGGCATTGAACCATAAGCGACAGGAACGTCTCCATAACAATCCGGTCCTTGTCCAGGATAGGATAAAATCCAAAGAGGAGGCGAATGCTCAAGCGGCACGTAGACGTGCCATTATTGCCAAGGAGATACAACGACAAAAGGAAGAGCTACTCATTCCCAGTTTTGCCAAGGAGCACATTGGCATCTGGCAAAGTGTTCGTCCCCTGAAAGGTTCCACTAAATTTAAAGTTAATCGAAATAGTCTCGGCGGCACTGGCAAATCGAAGCGACGCAATAAGCAACAGCGTCATATCAATCATCGAGGAAGACGTCAACATATGCTCGAAATGGAGGCACAGTGGGATGCCCAGTTTATAGAACAGCATGGCATTAAGAAAGGTAAATTCGAAGGTACACGACTTGAGGGCGGCAAATCCAAGGAGCCATCATCAGTGGCATCTAAAACTATCCATAAACGCAAATCACAAAAATCCAAGGTTAATAAAAATACATCCCCTTTGAGTCCATCGGTTGATTTGACTCCGAAACCAGAGACCAATTGGATACCCGAACCAATCAGTGAATCTGAAGAGGAAAAGCATAAAAAATGGCGTAGACAACGTACCGAGGAGCTTGATGGCTCCAAGTTTCGAGAAATGGTAAGAATCTCCACTATCAAATTTTCATATTTAATAGAATTTAAAAAAAAAATACATATATATTTTTTTATTCCAGCTATTTTCGGGAATGTATAAACATGGTCAATTGACCAAAAATGATATTAAATGCTTTCCAAATCTCTTATTCCGTCTTCTTGGTGCCGAATTAACAAAACCAACTGGTTAAAAATTAAACAAGTGATACTAAGTGATACGATTTTGGATAACTAAAGTTCGTCCTGTAAACTGTGTGTTTGTGGAAAAAAAATGTTAAAAAAAAAAAAAAAACGAAAAGAAACGAAACGAAACGTACTTCCTTCTCCTCCTCTTATATATTTATATATATATATATACATCATATATGTATATACTTTATTTTGAGACAAAATTTTATGTGTAATAATAAAAATTTTCTGGATATATAACAGAAAAGAACTTTGGCCGCTTTAAATCGCTTTATTAAAGACAAACCAATCAACACAAAGTGGAAGCCTCTCTTTGAGACTGAGACCACCCACCAGAAAAACCCCATCCTAATCTATTCAGCATATGCTCCATCTCTCAAAGAACAGAAGAAAAAAAAAAACGAGAAAGAAAAACATTTTTATGTGCGATTTTGTGACACAAACGGCAACAACCATAAAAGAAAAAAAAACAAAAACAGAGAAACACATAAAAGAGAAAAGAAGGCAAAATAAAAGGAAAATAACCGCCTCATCGATTTGTCAAAGTGCTGAGAGAAGCTATAGCCCACCATCCACCATCCTCCATCCTCCACATCCTCCACATCCTCCATATCATCTATATGCATGTACGTATTTTTGGTGGATATTTTGCCATCTTTGATGGGTGCATGCATCAACAAAATGCAATACAATGCGCGGCAGGAGTCTTCAAAGTTGCATTATTGAAAACCGCAGTTTGCCGCCTAGCGGCAAAACTCCTTCCTATATATGTACATCCAACCTCATCTCAATATCTAATAGAAGGGGGGTGTGGGGTTAGGTTAGGAAAACATGCAAGGGTTTCGCTCTGGTTTAGGGTCTATGGCTTTGGTTGGTTTTTTTTTCTTCTCTCCTATCAACATCCATCCACCGCACACGTCCGTTCATCCTTGGTTCTTTGGCTTTGGTGCCTTTTTTTTCCTTTCTGCTGCTGCTCTCTGCTGTTGGCTTTTAGCAGGCTACGCATTATGGTTGGCCGACTGCACGGTCTCCTCTTAGCTGGCTGGCTGGCTGGCTGGCAGCATGTGTCACACATATTGCAAAATCTGCAGATGCTGCCGCGTTGCATTCCAGGGCTTTGGCTTATGGCTGACTGCCTTCATGCCACATACACTATTCTGTTCATCCCCCATATATCGCCTATTTTTTTTTTCTTTTTTTTCTTTCTTCTTTCCCCAACAAAGTCGAACATCGTTCTGATAAGCTGCTTCAAAGAGAGGTTTTACATATGCCAGAGCCACCGCCGCCTCCTCCCACATGCTTTTTGTGGGCGGGTCAGGGTTGCTGCATTTGCATTGTTGTTACCCTCCTATCCGAGTTCAAATATATTATTGAGCATTGTTGTCCTCCTACAGCTGCCACAGAGCTAAGCTAATACTCACTTTTATTGCATTTTTGTTCGTTTCTTTTTTTTTGTATTTTTTGTGTTTGTTGCTGTTGGTTGGATGGTTGGTTGGTTAAACTTTAACTTGGCTTACGAGGATGCTAGCATTTTAGCCAAAAAGTTTACTCTTCTATACGTTTTTTTGTTTTTGGCTACATTGTCTACACTCACACACACACACACACACACACACATATGCAATAGCAAATTTTCTTTGATGCTTTTAGTGTCGTCTTATTAAAAAGTTTTTAATCTTATCCTCAAGCTTTTTGTTCCTTTCATAGAAAAGCTCTGAACAGAACAGAGCATATCTTCCGGAAATGAGTGAAGGCATAGTAGTGGAAAAAAAACTTGAGCTCTATGTTCACTTTAGTTTTCAACATCAGCCATCTCTCATCAGTAAATACATATGTGTGGTAAAGGGAGTGGGAGAGCGGAGAGGGGAGAGGAGGATGAGGTGTGGTTCTGTGTGTGTGTGGGTGTCTGCATTGTTGACAAAAGTTCTAAATGCTATTAGAGGTCGTTTAGTTTACGATTAGTTAAACTAAAGCTAGTTCAAGCGTATGATGGAACGTTGGTTACGTGCGTTGAAGAGCATCAAAAAAAAAAGAAGGCTCTTTTACAAAGTGTTTTTTTATAAAAAGAAAAATTAATTTTCTACCATTGTTCAAGGATTTCTTGTTGAGATCATGATAGAGCAGGAGTTGATATATGCAGAGAGTTTAAAATTTGAAACTCTTAAAAGCTTTTTGAGTAAATTAAGATTATATTTATTTTGGATAGCCAATTCTAGACTTTTATTGTCATTTTTATTGAAGGTCGAAACTGCATTTAAATCGAAATAGTTCAAATTGAACTAAATAGTTGAACAAAATATCAATTTTAGATACAACCTATCAAAAATTAAATATATATATACACATATATAGTCAACGATTTCAACGGATATTGAGAAAAATTGTATTTTAAATTTGATATAATCTCTGTACAAAAGTTTATTTGTGTACATTTTTGGGAAACTAACTAACTAATTTTTTTTCCAACCATATTCAATTTTCTTTAATTTAATTCAATTTTTTAAAATTTGTTACAGTTTTAAAAATTATTTTCAGTTCTTCAAAAATAGTTTAAAATGAAAAGGTGTTCAGACATTTTATTATACCCTTGCAGAGGGTATATTAATTTTGGTCAGAAGTTTGCAACGCACAGAAGGAAGCATCTCCGACTATATAAAGTATATATATTCTTGATCAGCATGAATAGCCGAGTCGATATGACCATGTCCGTCTGTCCGTCTGTCCGTCTGTCTGGATCAACAGCTTCTCCTCCGAGACCATAAGAGCTACAGAGCTGAGATTTTCAGCATAGGCTCCTTTTTGCTGCAGGCATTGTATATCTCGGAATCATCCCGATCGGACGACTATATCATATAGCTCCAATAGGAACGATCGGTCAGGAATAAGCTTTATCCTCAATAACTGTTGTTTTTCAACCGAATGCCACGAAATTTGATATTTATGAGTTTAATATGCTTCTTGATACTTCAACCAAGTTTGATCAGAATCGGACGACTATATCATATAGCTCCCATAGGAACGATCGGTCATGAATAAGGCTTATCCTTAATAACTCTGCTGTTTTTCAACCGAATGCCACGAAATTTGATATTTATGAGTTTAATATGCTTTTTGATACTTCAACCAAGTCTGATCAGAATCGGTTGGCTATATCATATAGCTGCTATAGGAACAATCGGTACAAAAAAAAATTTTGTATGAAAAATTTTTTTCCTCAAGCTCAAAATATTGAATTTGTAAATTTGGTATGTTTAATTTACAATAATGCTTCTGGTGAATTATATAGAAAAAATCTGCAAGGGTATACGAACTTCGGCACGGCCGAAGTTAGTCCATCTTTCTAGTTCTTTAATGTTGAAAAGTTACAAAATGTTTAACAAAAATTGTTTGGTTTAATTTTTAGTTATTTTTAATTACCAGCGGAAATCAGTTTTAATATAATAAATGGAATAAATTATTAAATACATTTCTTTTATAAAATAACTAACTTTGTTTCGAAATCAGAATTTACATATTGGTGAACATATTCCATCAATAACTAAAACTCGAATTTTAGCAATAAATAATATGCAAAAAATGACTTATCAAAAAGAATAAATAAATTATACAAAACAAATAACAATAAAACAAATAATAATAAGTTATATTACCCCTTTTATATTAAATGATTTTCACAAATACTTCTGCATTACTTAATATCAATATATACTCGTACTTGATCAATTCCAAATACTTGTCAAGTAAAAAGCAAGCATATGGGAAACCACGATCAAATAGAAATTCTTGATTAATGAAAAAACGAATGTTAAATCTGATTACATTAGAGATAAAACCTAAAATATACAGAGATGAGATCGTATCACATCTGAGATAACAACAGATTAATCACTACACTTTAATTTCCACAAAGAAAAAACTTCTCATATAGCTTAAATTTTATAATCTCTTTCTAGCTTTTAAGTCTTCGAGATCTGTTATTTATTATGCGTTTTCGGGGGGTTGAGTTGCAACAATATTTTACTGGGTCAACCTGTCAATTTATATATACATATTTATAGTAATATTCCATTTGATCACAGGCAATAAAATGTTGGAAGCACTTAAGCTGTTTGCATCTTCATTTCGATGATTACACAATAAAGCTTAATCAAAAAGTATGAAGAATTGCACTCGAATGAAATGCATGGAAAAAGAGAAGGAGATTGTGCAGCATCACATCAGCTCAAGCCTTTTAATTTGTTCCACATAAAAGGCAAAAAAAAAAAAAAAAAAAAAAAGAAGAGGGAAAAAATGAGGACTGCTTAATTCCAGGACAAACACACTGGGAAAGGCGGAATGGCGATGACTTAAGTCAACAAAAAGATTTATGTGAAGAGAGCAGGGCGAACCGAGTGAAAAGCCGTTGAAAAATCTACAACCAGACTCGCTTACTCTTTATCTCTCACTCTCTCTCTCTCTCTCTCATCCTTCCCTCTCTCGCTCTTACTCCTTTTCTCGCAATGGATAAATCCAGCAAGTTGGACTTTACGACAATAACGCCGCCCATCAACAACAACAACGAAACACACTAACAGCTACAACAATAATGGGTAGAAAAGAAAGTCAGTGAGGGAAAAGCTCCTATAGCAGATACAGCAGCCATTTTGTCGGATGCGAATTAACATGTCTGGGATGTCTGAGTTCTCGGCTTTATCCACCCCAAAAACACAGATACACAGAGCACTACCAACATGCACATACACATACATATATATTATATATATGTATATATGCATATGTATACCAAACAACTAGTGGCCCAAAAGCAAAGCCAACAGCAACTTGCAATGGCAACAACATACACAAATAATTTCAGTTTTGCAGTTTGCAGTTTTTATGCTGCTGCATGTTTTCCACTTCACAGGATTTTATGTTCCACTACGCTCGCTCTCGGCTCAAGTGTTGGAAAATACAATTGCCTGGGCATATATGTACATATACCACCTACCTCACTCTCTCTCTGCCTACCAACACTCTTTCCTTCTCCTGTTTCAACCCTTCCTCCCTGTCACCCCCGTCCCACAATTTCGTTTTCTTCTCAAATAGTAAAAACGTTTCCGCATTTTTGTTATATTGTTGTTTTTTTCCTTCTTCCTTTGCTAAAAAGACAATAAACTGTGTCAGTGTGGGCCAACAAAGTGTTGCCAGTGAATGCATAAGAAAAAAAAAATATCCTGTTCATAGTGTGTGTGAGAGAGAGAGGGAGCACGAGAAAGAGATAGATGAAAAGAACTTGAAGAATCACATTTTTGGATAACTTTGATTTACTTATCCCAAGTGGAACATGCAAATTAAAAATATTCGTGATCGTCTATATCAAGGAAAATTGTTTTTACTTATCAATATCAAAATGTTGAATCATATTTTGTATCTACATACATACTTCAATACAGATCCAAAATGACTTTAGGAGGAATTGTTTTCTTTCTCGATCTTCTTTTTGTCTATGATCACAAAATATAAAGACAAATATTTTAACCTAAATATCTAAAAAATTTAAATGGAGATTCCATTTTAATGTTTCTCATTAACCTAGATTAACTTATTACAAAATTGTATTTATCATCATATCTACAATTGTATCTCCTACCTCAATGAGTGACCTAATCTATGACAAAAATCAGATCGAATACCAATCCACTATAGAGTTAAACGATTTGTTAGCTTCTCTAGAAAAAGAATGAATATTATTTCCCTTTTCTCTGTAATGGAACTGTATGGCATTATGTTATCTAAGGAAAGTTAATGATAATTGACAAGACTTACGGTTAATGTTATGTCTGAAGAATCGTTATTTTATAATTTGTGGCATAATTTCATTGTACAAAATCTAAAACATTTCTAATTCTCAAAAAGTCTGTATTATAGGTATTGATGCCAAATAGAAATATCTTTTATATCCGTATATAATGTAGATAAGGTAATTGTAAAGATCGACTGATTGATCCTAGTGCGGAACTTTAGAAAAATTGGGTTATTTTCTAAAAATTGTTGAATTAAAATGACCTTAATTTCTCGAAGAGATATATGTATTTAAAAAATTTGTTTTCTCTACTACATTCTCTGCATCATCAACAATAATATAGCAATTTACTACTTACTAATATTAGGAATCATTATTTAAAATTAAAATATGAATCAGTAAATATTGAGAAAGGGTTACTAATTAAAGAAAAATATCAGTATATTGTTTTAAATATTAGACACTTTCTATTTAGTCCTCATAGCTCATATTAAGCTCATCTAAAACGAACTTTTTTTTAACTTTGACTAACTGACGTTTCTTCTGCTTAAGTATATATCCGGACTCAATTTACTTATATATTAATATAAGTTATATGTGTAAGAGTAGATATATAAGTATGTAAACCTAACAAAAATCATTCATTTTTAACAAATATTTATTCTTATCTACATAATGCGTATTAATCTTGGTTTATAATATACATTTTTTAATTTGAAATAAATTCATATAAATTATTTGTAGATTGTTTCTCAAGTTGTTCATCTTCCCTAATAAGCAAAATATCTTATAAGTAGTGTATAACAAATTCGATTTTAAAACTGCACATATGTTGCCATCTTCATTTACGGTATCTGTATCTGTGTCTATGTGTTAGTTTCGCACGTTTTTACAACATGGTACACTTAAGTACTTTATGCATTTTTTACAGTTTATTACTGTTGCTGTTGTTGTTGCTGTTGCTATTGTTGCTCTATTGTTGCATTGTTTTTGTAATTGTTATAGCTGTTACTGGTTGCTGGTTGCAAGTTGCAGGTTGTTGCACGTCCAACAATGCACTCAGGCTAAACACTTATCCTCACATATATACGATCTAGAGATTCTAACCGCACACACACACCAACGCCAACACCAACACACACGCACACATGTTAGACACTTGTTGTTGCTTTTAATGTCTGTTATTTTTGTCCCCCTCCACCCCCCCTTCTCCAACTACACCCACACATGCACGCACATGTGTGTATATGTATGCCAGTTTGTAGCTAAAAAGTATCAAATGTTGTGATAAGGCGGCATAAAATACCACAAAAGGCAAGGCCAAAAGAACCACAACACAACACAATCAACACTCTGCTAAGCCAATGGCAACACACACACACACACACACACATCAGCTAACCACAAATAGAAAAAGAAAAAAAATATATAAAACATCAGGATGAAGGCGACAGAGCGTCTAAAAAGATACATTTCACACACACACACACACACATATACACACTTAAAAGTATATATATATCGTATATAGATACAAATACATCATCAGTTGAGCTCTGCTCAAGTGTGTGACAAGAGTTTTGCAGGCGAACAACAAATTGCAATAGATTTTATTTAATTCCATTTTTCTCCATAAACTTGCAACATATTTTCTGTGCCATTGAGTAGTAGCCAGTCAGTAACAACAACACCAACAATAGCAACAACAACAACAACATCAAAAATAAAAAGAAGAAAAGTCTGAATCAAATATAAAATTTTATATATATGTATATACATGTTGTATATACTAAGTATATCTATGTATAAAATATAAAGACAACTTTTAATGCTCTACAACAAAATTGATGGGTTTAGTAGTAGTAATAGTAGTAGTAGTAGCAAGAGTAGTAGCAAGAGTAGTAGTAGTATTTGGATTGTGTACTTACAACTGTGATAGGATAGAAGGGATTTATGATGGTGAACAGTAGAATGTGATTTGGCCGTGTAGTCTCTGGACGCTTTCTCCGTAGGTCGTCATTTGACTTGTTCATAAGTGCTTGCTGCTGATTCTGTTGTTGTGTGGACTGTAAGAAGTAATACATACATATATATATATAAGTATATTTGTACAAGTGGTAAGGTGGGTGATAAGGGTTAACGGGGGGGGATGGGGTGGGGGGATTGGAGGGTATATAGGTATAGTATAGTATAGCAACAGATTGATCAATAATAGGAGATATGGTTACCATGTGGACAGAGTGTGTAATGAGAGTTTCTTTGCTATAGTTTCCCATTGAAAAAATATTGATATGTATATATATATATACATATATAGAAATATATGTAAATATAAGCTTCTACATATATATAAGTATAAGTGTCTGTAATTTGCATAGATGTAACTATATGAATGTAAACTAAATGAAATACCAAATCAATTGAAATGTTGGTAAAATACTTTTAAAGCAAATAATACAAAGCTTTTCTGTTCTAGTAGAAGTCTTTAACTAATCACTTCAATCATAAAACTAACTTTTAATATTTAAATAAGAAATTTATTTTTGTTTGCTACATCCTTAATCCTTTGCTTTCATTGTAAATCTTACTAAAATTACGAATTATTTATATAAGATATTCATCACTTTAAATACACAAAATGCTATTAATTATCCTATATCTAAATGACGCGTAAATAAAGATTGAACTTATCCTGTTATCCTTGTCACTATTAAATACGTTTTTTTCAAGACTTCTAGTTTATATTTGTTTTTTTTTATGTTTACTTAAGATTTATTCTTATTTATTCTTAATTATTGCATTAATTTTTTGCTGTAACTAAAAAATGTTTAGCTTAACTTTTCAAATCAATCATTTTACCGCACTTTAAATCACGTATTTCTTTCTATATCGCATAAAATTTTATTATTTGCTTAAGACCTCGAGCATGAATTTATCAATTAAATACGTTTAATATTTTTAACATTAAAAAAATTCTTTTTCGTGAACTTAAACTTTATCAATTAGCCACATTTTATAGCCTTGCAGAAGGTATAATAAAATTGTTCAGATGTATTAAATTATTAAATTTTTCAGTGCAAGAAAAATTTCCATTTATTAAAATTTTAAATTTTCAGCAATTTACGTAATTCAGTTTGTGTTTAAGAGCCATTAAAAACAGACAAACGAGACAGACGACTTGTGTAATTTAACAAAAATGAAAAAAATAAAGAATAAATCTCGCCCTCTGATTAAGCAGCGTTTTATGCGTAAAATAACATACTGAATTCAGGTTCCTTTTTCCCTGGCATAATGGAAGTTGTTAACCATCTATTTTAATGGCTTAAAAGTGTTTCAATAGGTTCTCCAGCATTTGTGGATTACCAGAGATTCGACTCATCCAAAAGACACTCTCAAAAGGATAAAATGAAATTTATGGAATATTATACTGCACTATCAAAAGACAATTGAAGAATGTTAGGTGTTGAGATTGGAAGGGTTTATATAGATGTTAATCTTTAGCAATTTGAAAAACTTAACTTTAATTGAATAACTTTTAGGATGTTAAACCGATCTTCAAAAAAAAAAAAATTTGAAAAATTACTTTAATTTTAATTTCCCCGAATAGTTTTTTTAATGAAATGAAATGAAAAATTCAGTTGTAAATGGCAAATAAGATTCAAGATGAACAACATTAAGTTTTGCAATTTAATTTTTATTTTTCATTTAAAAAATTAATTATATTAAAATTTCATATTATAATTAAAAAAATCTATTAAACATATATTATATTACATTATATCTTTTTACTACTTTAATTTTAGTTTTTTTCAATCTATATATTTTTTTTTCATGTTGAGTGAAAGAAAAGTAAGATTCGTGATGAAAAATTTTGAGTAAAAACATTAAGTTTTGTATAATTTTTTCACGTTAATTGACGCTGTCAGAGTTGATGTTTAAGACCAAAAAAAAAAAAAAAAAAAAAATTGTTTGGCAGTTAGCAATGCTAGAACACATCATCATTTTGGGTTTACTTGTTTTTGGTTTTGTTTTTGCTTTCTTTCCTTCTATAAATAAATTGCGGAATTTGGGTGAACCATGTACATGTCACGTTCTAGTGTCAATCAATTGGTCGACAGAAGGGGTGCTGAATATGGGGTGGGGAGGGGGAGAGGGGGTTATGGATTGCGGGTTGCATTGTGAAGTGAATTTCAATTTTCGGACCTCGGGTGGGTCTCTCGTCACAGGTGCGGATAAGTAAAAGATGTGATGGTCAGGTGCCACACACACACCACACACACACACACAACAAGACGAACACACATGTTTTGGCCTGGTAGACTTGACACCAAAATGCCGTAGATATCAACGATAATTAACACACAACGATAGAAAAATGTACTAGAGTGTAGAGGCACGTACTTGCATACATGGCTACATAGTTAATGGGAAAATTATATATACATCTCAACTATGTATGTATATATAGTACATATATCATACTAAAGTATCTTCTACTAGAAAACTCTGTTGACTTTCTCCCTGTCTTTAGTCAGCAATTTTTTTTTTTTTTTATCAAGTTTTCCTTCATCAACTGCGGATGCTTGCTTCTCTCTTCTATTCATTAACAAATTAGCATTTATGTTGGTTAACTTCTACTTCAAGTTCAGTTTTTCCATTCTTCCACTTTTATCACCCTTTTGAGTAGTCAGTCGCAGTAGTCGCTTTCTTTCCCTTCTTACTCTTTTTTTTTATCTCTCTACATCTTTCACCCATTCTCACATTTCCTTTACATTTGTTGCATTTTTTTCAACATTTGGCAGTGAATAGCAAGCTCAGAGTAAAGTGTACTTAATTTTTGCACTTAACCTTATTTTATATATACATACATACATACATATATATGTATATATATATATATATATTTTTTTTTTTACTAGCTTCTGTTTGCTGTTGTTTACTCGATGTTGTCCGTCGTCTGAGCGTTTTGTTTTTATTACCTGACTTTCGTAATTAGGTTAATGGATCGCTCTTTGTGACGTATGTATGTATATATATATATCCATAATACATATACATACTATATATATTTAAATGTTAGTATAATCTATAAATGACAAAATCCTATGACTTACGACATCAATATGACAAAATATCTCAGTAATTTCAAACATATTTTATGAGATGAATAGAAATTACTGATCCCTACACTTTATTTTGAAAAATATTTTTAAAGTAAAAAATGTTTTGTTTTTGAATTCCAAGTTTTTCAAATAAATATAAACATTAATTTTCTTCTTAATTTCCGATCAACATTTTTTAGCTTGAGGCGTCGAAATATTGCCAATAAATGCATAAAAATAAATTTATTTATCAAAAAAATTTGATTTATTTAAAGATTATTTCCGGTACTAAATAACGCACAGTCATTTTTTTATGATTTTCATTTTTAAGCACTCTTTCAAGCATATCGGTCGATATTTATATAATAACTCTTTTTTTTTATGATGTTTATCTTTTGTACATTTTCCTCATTTTGAAATAAATACAGTGGAATAATAATATGACCCCCTCCTCTCTTTCTCCTAATCTCTGCCCATTAACCACACTAAACAATGCATTTTTCCGCATTGATAGCCTCCACATTGAATCGCCTCTGACTGCTCTCTCATCAACCCAAATATGACAATTTTGACGATTTTGGAAAGAAAAAAATATAAAAAGAAATAATTTCCATAATTTGTAAAAGACAAAACTATTATATATAAAAATTGTCACGCTTGATATATCTAGAAAATTATCTCTTATGAAATCATTGGTTATATATAACATAAAACTAAACCTTGCCGATCGATCGCACTTTGAAGATTTATTCGAACATTATTATTAAGTGAATACAATTTTTCCTCATGGTAAAGATCGGAAGTAATTTTACATATACAGTCAGAAAAAAAGAATTGAGTCGTTTGCCGATCGCGTCACTTCTCGGAAATGGGATTATAGTAGTTTTGGCATAAGTTATAGATGCATCTTACCAAGTGTTTTTCTTGTCCTTATGTAAACTATACTAAATCTATATAAAACTCATATTATATCTAAACTTCACATAAATCTACGTACATACATATGTGTATACCAAGTGTATGTATTATTGCTTTTAAGTAAAGAATTTAATTCATCATAAATTGTATTAATATTTGTAAACTACATATATACATAGATATTTCAAAATCAAACTGCCTCAAAATAAATAATTTCGAACAATTACAATCTGATATAGACATAAAAAAATCTTTAATTACAATTTACGTATAAACTTTTCAAACTAAAACCAGATGCAATTCCTTACTTGGTAACATAATATTCTTCTAATAACAACCGAAAAATAGTTGAGAAAAATCAAATTTCAAAAAAAATTGGTAATCGATCAATATGTGTATATATATATATTCGTATCTACATACATATACAACTACATGCATGTGTATGTGTATATAACAAAAGGAAACATGTGTTATCTGTCAGAATTTTCCTTTAATAATAATATATGGACATCAGAATTTCTTTGTCTCTTTTATTTTATTATTATTTTTGTATTCCTTGACGTACACACACACACACAATCGAAACGCATGGTGTAAGGAAGGGGGAAGAAAGAAGGGAAACCCCGCCTACTGTTTCAACACTGACGATTGAATTACAAAGCGGCTATCGAAGTACATATACCCTGGCGCTTCAATGACTGGCGACAATTTAGATATATAAACAATATTATAAATTAAAGTTCTTGTATATAAAATAAATAATTATATTTGTTTGATATACTCATAGATATGCATTTATATACATTGATATAATTAGGTTTATTCATATATATATATATTGATATAATTATATAAATATTTGATCTAATATTTTCTTCAGAGTTCTTTCAAAAAAAAATATTTTAACTCAACGATTACTTTAATTGCAATTGAGACTTGGTATTAACTATAACTAGTGGTGCGCTTAACAAAAAAGTTCATTAGTAATAAAAATTGAGCTGGAACCGTATCGAAATCAATTGCAAAAATAAACTAATTAATATTATATTAAAGAACAATACTAAATAAATTTTACTTAGCATTACTTTCAAGGTTTATTAACTCTCAATGTAAACTATCGTTTCTATATATGTATTATATTTTTTATGTAGGGTATAAAAAGCGAAACAGAAAAACGATTATCTTTATGTTTTAGTGATCAGATCGTTTAATATGCATTTATATATGTATATATAATTGTTTTTAATTGGTTACATTCTTGATTTTTTTTTATCATTATATTCAAGGCTGTATCTGTACAATATATACAATATATATTTTAATTGCTGATATTGACTTCAATTTTAAGAAAGTTAAAGTATAACAAGCTATATATAGTTAATTTAATTTATTTTTAATCCATTACGATGTAAACTAAGAATTAGCCTTCCTTTCGACTATTAGTTCATAGATGGTTAATATTTGATATATACTTATATATATAGAGTATATAACATACTAACAAAATCAATTGTTTATGTTCATTATATAATTCAAATATATATGTTTCTATATACATCCAATAGTACAAAGTAGCGAATTATATATTATCGATTGATTATTTCTATGTGTCTCTTCTAATATATATAACTGCTACGTATTCCCGATTAATTGTTTCTATATATCCTATAGTATATAGATGCAAACAATATCTACTACTATCTACTGATTATTTCTATATATAATTTGCAATAGAAAATCTATTTTAACTGCTTAAAAACTGTCATTTAGTTCATTAAACGTTTCGACCGATCAAATAAATATTTATAATAATTAATTTTCATTTCAATTATATTAAACTAATTGTTTAAAAAATGGGAAAGAAAACCCCGATTGATTGATTGATGGATGGGTATGTAAATGCCTAGCGAAGGGATGACTTAAGTGCATTGCATCTAAAAAATCATTTCAATGTTTTATTCTATTTGCTATGAATATATTCAACAATTTGTAGTCGTATTTTGGTTTTTACGTTTTTCGTGTTTCGTTTTCTTTTTAGGTGGAAAATAAAAAAAAAAAAAAAAAAAAAAAGAAACATTTGAAACATTTTTAGCACAGCCGCCGATTTGAAAATAGCCCGCCGCAACGCAGCTCGGGTGTGGCGGTGTCGCGACTGCATACCGCACCGCATTTCAACTCGAACCGCAACGAAATGAAGATGAATTACCAACAAAATTTTACTAAGGATCGTATCCGATCCGATGAGCAAACGTCTTACAGACAAACAGACATATAGACATATAGACAAAACTGAACGACCAACCGACCCACCGACCGACCGACCAACTGTCGGTAGCATAGACAAAATGTCGTCGCCGGTTCATGCAAATTGCAAATCACAAATAAATTTTGCTTCGAGAAATTTGCACTCAGTCGATCAAATGGTCTTCCTTTTCTTTTACAAAACCGACAGAGTGAGTGCAGCAGAGTACGACACGGTAACATCGACTATACAGATACATATATGCATATATGCACATATATAAGTACATATATATAGGGAGGAATATATATACAGATACAAATGCACAATATAAATGCATTTGCCAAAATATGCACACACAAAAGCAAAGCAAAAGAAAAGCAAGCAAATAGAATATAAAAAAGAAAAACTCGTCTGCCTGCCTCTGCCCCATGAGGATGAAGAAATTGCCCACTGCTCGAGAGGCAATCGCAATGAACTGCAAGTTGCAAAATCACAGATAAAGAATTGAGGTAGTATAAATAGCAACAAAAATATAGCCAGAGTCAGTCAGTTAGTCAGTCAGTCAGTCAGTCATTCCCTCAGTCTGTCTGCCTAACTGGCTGGCTGGCTGGCTGGCAGGGAGTTGGCCGACCCACCGCCCATCCAACCAACAACTCAATGACGTATGGATTGACGTTGATAAAAACTATGTGCAAAATAAACCGAAACTTGGCAAGTAAAAGGAAAACTTTAAAGAAGAGCAAAACATTCGATGTAAAGATCAGGTATAATATTTTTTCCATTAGCTCAATTTCTTGTTCCTTAAGCGTAGCCATTAGGAGGAAACATTTATGCAATGTATTACATACAAAATATATATATAAAATAAATAAAAAATTTAGATGGTATTCCAATATGGGATTTGCTTAAACTAATTAATTACTAATTAATTGCTTTAACAAATTAAACTAATGATTCCAATGTTAGTCTAACAGAGGATTTTTTGAATTTTCGCCTTGTCATCTTCAAATAGTTTTGTTCCAGTGAGATACAAGTGGGAGTGGAAGATTTTTCCGGATTTTTTTAAAAAAGAAAAATCACTTTAGGGGCAACAAGTGACAATTAAAAGAATCAGACTAACTACTATAGCATTTATTTTCAAATTTTAATTGTATATTTATGCTTATTTTAGAAATACATGAAGAAATTTTTGTGAAAAAAAATTAAATATTTGTTAACATATTCTTTTTTTTCAAAACTTTAATTTTAATAAGATTCAATTGCATAAAGAATAATGTGCATAATGTGCAAAATATGCAAGAAGCGATCGTATAATTTATCTCTATTTAATGTAGCAAAATTAAAAAAAATTCCGTTTTGAGAAAATCGCGGTTAGCCATATATAAGATGATCGATTATTTTATTATTGATTTTATGATTATTTAACTGTCCGTCGCCTACTCCTTAACCCAAAACTTATTTAAGATATCTATAGTGAATTTTGGTATGTTTTCTTTAGAATGTAAAAAAAGTTTTTTAAATTTCACACTAGGTGTGCTTCTTGAACCCCATAAATGATCGATAACAAAGTTCGATAACTTAGAATATACCAACGATACTTGCAACCTTCTATTAGCTACACAGTAATTAATTAATCGGACATTATATAATATACACATATGTATACTATGCAATTAATATATCATATAAAATATATATTCAACAATATATTAAAAGATGTATCGTATAAAATCTTTTATCTATCTGAATACAAGTCTATTAAATTATCGTCCCACAAACACAGAACAATTTACTAATAGAAAAAGCTTTTCGTATGAAAAATCAAATAAACAATTTTCTTTTTAAATCAATCTTAAATTGTCGTAATTGAGTTGATTCACATTTTGACAATTTGATGAAATTGAATCATGAATCATTTCTGAGAAAAAGAAAAATAATATGTAGCTCATTTAACTATTCGGGATAGCCAAAACCAAACGGTCGCCCCGTGTGTGCCCAATGGTGATGAGCGCCTACGGGCACATGTTGCTGCCCTTCATTTTGCAGCGGCATTACCAACCAACCAATAATTATAGCAATATTTGATGACTCTGCCCACGGGGAATTGTGGTCAGAGAGTCAAGCGCCGAGGATGAAACCGACCAGATGAAACGTCATGGCGACAGCAACATGAGGCGGCATTTGTTACTCGCAATTAGTTGCACTGTATTTTGCCAACAGACACTCGACACACAAACCCACACACCCACACACACACACACACACAACCCCCTCCTCTCCCTTCCCTCTTCTTACAGCTTTCTTTCTTTCTCCCTCATCATCCCCCCCCCTACCTTCTCCTATTCTATCCCTTGCCCAACGAAAAAACTCTCAATCTAATATGGATACATGTGCAAGTGTTGTGCCATTTGCTTAGGAAAATGAGACAGGAAAGGAAGGGAAATAACTAAGGATGGGAGGGGGGGATAAGGTGGTAGGAGAACGATGTCGAACAAAAATTGCACATAAAATGCAATTTACAAAATGTTTTCTTTAACGTTTGCATTGCGAAATTTAATTAAAACAGCAGCAACAACTACAGCAACAACAACTATAGCAGCAACAGCAACAACAACAATGAAATTAAATGCTGCAGATCAGTGAGCGACAAGAGCGAGTGCTGCCTGCCTGCTATAGCAGCTATAGGCGGCTATAGGCTATAGCCAGCCGCCTGGGCTAAAAGTAAAAGAAAAAAACAACATCAAAAGTCCAAGTCAAGTGGCCTAACATCAAATGAGGAACACACACATATACACACACACACATACACACACTCGCACACACAAAATTAGAGAAGAAAAAAACAAGAAAATAAAAATCATTTTCATTTACAATATAATGAAGCAATGTGTAAGTTATAAACACAGATCTTGCGAGGTTTCCCCCTTCCTCTTCTATGCATTTGTATCTAGGAAAACATTGGTCCACAAGTGTGTGTGTGTGTGTGTGTGTGTGTATTAGCATATGTATGTGTGTGTGTGTATTAGCATATGTATGTGTGTGTGTGTATTAGCATATGTATGTGTGTGTGTGTGTCTTTGTGTGGCAATCAATCACTTTTGGCATAAGCAAACCTTTTAAACCATATAATATACTAAAAGTCGCGCGCATACCCCCAACCACCCACGATCGCATGCTATTGGCATTGCTCATCGTACCACCCGCAATTCCCCCTTTTCCCATATTCCCTCCCATTTCCAATTTCCATTCTTATTCCCATCATGGTTCTTAGCATCATCATCATCATCATCAACATCAGCATCATCATCATCATCATCAAGATTGTGATTGCTAAATAAATACATGTGCAAACTGTCGGAAATTGTTGTGGCCACAAACGTCAGAGACATTGGGCAGTGACGCTACCCGCCCCCTCAACTTTCCCTCCAAGCCATCAGCATCTTCTGATGCTGCTGCTGCTACTGCTGCTACTGATGATTATGATTCTGTTGTGGACTCTTCTTTTCTCTTCCTCATCTCATCTCATCTCATGAATGACATAAGTACTGCGAAAATGTATCTTTTTGTTTGCCATTTGGCAGCAATCACACATATCTTGGTAAGACAACAACAACAGCTAGAGTAGCAAGGAACCAATTGCTTCTATTCCTTGGCCAGTTTGTTCTCTTATCTCGGTTAGCAACGCTCATTAGTCACAGCGGGGGAGAGGATGGGGGTCGCGGACGGAGACGACGCGTCAAGCATTGAAAATTGTCATTAGTTCGGCGTTTGATTTTCTTTTTCTTTTAGTCGCACGCTGATACTTATTTTCTATTTTTTTGTTATCTCTTTCTTTCTCTCAACTCTATCTCTGTTTCTGTCTGGCAACAAGAAGTATACATTAAGTGTGTTCATCAATACAACAGAGATACAGAGACATACAGAGGCAGACGGACAGACAGAAAGACAGACGCACAGACACTATAAACGTATGTGCCATGGGTTTTAATGATTTTCAATTAGAGTTTTTCCCTGAGATTTCAGCTGACACTTTTTCTCTCTCAATCTCTCTTGATGGTGGTGGCTTACGTTGTCAATTGATATTAAGGTTTATGTACCTATGTGTGAGTGAGTGAGTGAGTGATTGTATGTGTGTGTGTGTGTGACTGGCTTATCTCAGCTTTTCACTGTGATCCTTATTTGGAAAATAATAAAGTGATTCGGGAAAAAAACTTTTCATGACTTTAATTGTGTAAAATTTTGCAAAAATATATAAAATAGATTTTTTTTTAAATGATGCAGATCATTAAATAAAATTATCTAAATGATAAATTTTCTTAGACTTTTAAAGTGTTTACTTGAGTTTCTAAGCATGTTTGTTAGTTACTAAAGAGGATTGTAATAAACTGATTTGACCTATATTATATATATATATATATATATATATATATATATGTATATGTATAAGACTGCATTATTATTCATAAGATAAAGGAAGACCATATAAGTCCAAGTTAAGGATTTTGGCAAACTGGTTTACATCATCTGGATTTTATGATGTATTTGTGATATGGTTCAGTTAATTTAAGTAAAATTTGTACATCCAGTGATGTTAGTTTTATACTACTCTAGTAGCTGATATTTGATATATAGTTGCAAGATAAATAAAGTCACAGTTAGCAACATGACCAAATTCAAAAATGTCCTAAGTTGAACAGACAAGAAACATATTAACATGAATTTCTAATTGGATTAATATATATCATTATTAATATAAGTCAATTGGTTCTTAAATAAATGATTTCTCTTAAACGAAGTTCTTCTACTCTTACTTAGCCTAAATTTCATAATAACTGTGGGTGGAATATTCATTGAAAAATATAGTTATGCAGGCCGATGATGGGATAGGCCTTAAGCAGATAATGATATCAGAACTTATTCACCGATTAATCCAAATGTGGAAACCTAAACTTGTTCCAATTTTTCACAGCAATTAAAAATATAGATATAACCTCTATAAGAACTAAATATTATAAATTTTGGTATCAGTTGCTTGAGATCTCTGCACTTGTGTCTTCCATTTAATTCATCTTGTAGATAATACATCAATTTCGTTATAATATTGTCTGAAAAGTTTCATCTGATAAAACTACCGATCCCAATCTTCAAAAGGTTTTCACAAAATCTAAGATACATAAGAGTGAATGGCAACAATTTCCCTATGTCAATCGGAATCATGAAAAGGTTTTCAAAAAATTATATATAAAAGAATTAATTGCCACTAGCTCCTAACTAACTAACTTTCAATTAGTAACTTTGCCAGTTGCTAAGCAAAATAGTAGATAATTCTAAAAATCATTTTACGAAAGACTTTTAACTGACAATTCTGCTGCTAAAATTTGCTTTTTAACAATTCACATTATAAAATGATTAAATTAACTATATGCCCAATATTTACCTAACAGTAGGGTATGAGAAAAAGAAAATACAACTCATGATCCAGACAAACCAAATGACTAGCCATCTGTCCGCCCCATCTGACCAACCGACCACCCCGTCCGTTCATTTAAGGAAACCCAGAAGTAATGCAAACAAACGAAGCCATAAATCCATCCATCTTTTCAACAAACTTAAATTGTTGCTGCTGTTGCTGTTGTTGTTGTTGTTGTTGCTACTGATGCTGTTGTTGTTGTTGTTGTTGATGCTGTTTTCTGTTTGCTGTTGATTTGCGTTTTCGTCATTTTGATGTCAGTTCACTTGACGTGGCAGTGGATATATGTAGCAACAAACTAGAAGCCCATGGACATATGGACGGACATAGGGCCAGACTCGGGTCCGCCCGGCGTTGATCACTTATGACAACAACAGTTCTCCCACAGTGGAGGACTTCTGCAACGGACGTGGCAATGGTGGTGGTGGTGGCAGTGGTGGGGGCGGTGGCAAACGTCGGCGGCATCGTCATCTTCTTAGCGTGTAATTTATGTGGAAAAATCTTTTACTGTGGTGTGTGCTTCAAACATAAAACAATTTTCATTTTCATTTTAGACTCTTTTTTTTTTTTTTTTTTTTTTTTTTTGGTTTTCCCCTTCCCTCTTTCTTTCTATCGCCCTTCTTCGTCTATTTGGTGTGTGGTGTGCGCATAATTTACGCGCCGCTTTTCATGTGAAAATCTTTACTAATTCGTCTGTTTGGTTTAGTTTTTCATCTCGTTTCTTTTCTTTTCTTCGGTTGTTGTTGTTGTTGGTTTTTGTTTTTCATAATTTTGTTATTTATGGAAAATGCTTTTAAATACGCATAAAAATACTTGAATGAGGGGGGGCGCTTTCCGATAAATTGATTGCTGTGGCAAAATATCTTTATCCATGTACGAGTATAGTATCTTAAAGGAAATGTATCTTTTGGATTTTTATTTTTCCTTTAAAACAATGAACTGAGAATGTGCCCCAGAGAAATTGTTTAATTAAATCTAATTAACTGATATTAATTTAAATTGTGTAGAAACACAAAAGTAAATTGTACATGCATGAGATACACAACACACACACTCGCACACACACACACACATATATATATAGAAGAATGATTTATTTGATCAAAATGGCAAAATGTAAAATGAAATAAAACAAAAGGAAATGAAAGTCAACAAATCTCACAGATTTTCACAAAATCTGCGACTGTCATGTGAATTATGTACAAGATGGACAAGGGAAAACTGGGCCAGTGTGGTGGCACGAGGGGAGGCACAAAAGTAGTGACTTAACACAGAGCCAAGAAGAGGGGGGAAATGGCTGCTGGGTAAAGAAAGAGAGAGAGAGAGGAGGGGAGGGAGGCATTATTCTTCGCAGCGTGTGCACAATTGAAATTTATTTTGTTGGTGTTGTTTTGTGGTCGTTTTCCACCACTCACTCCCTCACATCCACCCTCTCTCAACAAGTTCTCAAGGTGTTTAAATTTTCCGATTTCTCGCATTTTTTTTTTTTGTTTTTATTTTTGCTCGTTCTTAGATTTTTAAAGATCATTTTTTTACGTCAATGACGAAAATATTTGCGCCACTTTTATTTTTTATTTCTTTCGTTTTCAGTTGACAATTGAATATTGTGACTAGAGTAGAACTAATCAGCAAAATACGTAATCAAGTATCCATCCACCTTTGGAATACGAGAGAGAAGGAAGGATTGAGGGGGGGCGGACCACCATATAGAAATTGGCAGAGTTAGGGGGTTTATGTAATAATTTTAGCACGTGCCGATATTCTCTTACGAGTGAAACTAATTTCATTTTAAGATTTGAAATTGTATTAAATTGTATACTTGATTTCTTTTATGACTTTTCCTCCAGACCTATGTATATATGTACATATGTATATGAATATCACACACTTTGAATATTCCATATTCTTGTGTGTTTTCCTTTTGATCTATTTTACAACAAATTCTAGGCTATATGCCAGATTTTTAAATGCATTATAAAAATATAAATATACATATATATATATATAGATAGTTGAATATTTATCTTTGTGTCTCTGCCTGGCTTAATGCAAACATTTATTATTTATTTAATGATCGGTAAATAGACATTTCATTTAGTTTCCAAAAGCCAATTAGAAATGCATAAAACAACAGACCAGCAGATCAATTAAAAATTTTGATATTACTTTAATAATTAATATCAAAAAGATTTAAATTTTATTAGAAATCGAAAAAGAGAAGATACAGATAATAAAATTAATAATGAAAACACTTAAACATGTTTCCTATGAGTGCAATGATTTACCCTGAAACTTCCTTTTACATGTGAAACGCAAGTGTTTAAATCTCACACAAATTATGTATGAGAGTAGTGCTCTTTACTGCGTGGAAAAATCCCCCAAAAACAACAACAACAACAAAAATAATAACACCAACCACCGATGGGAAACCCAAAAATAACTTAACTTGTTAGTGCCTGGAAATATGTATATATATATATGTACATCTACTCGTATAACAAAAAAGAATTGCTGAGCGATAAAATTTTCATTTACGAACGTTTTAAGGCATAACCCATAATCATCATCAACACCACCTGCGGACGAGGCGAAACGATGAACGGCTAGCGACGACTATGCAAACAACACCGCATGAACTCCACGCGCCAGGGAGCACCAACAGAAGCAGCAGCAGAAGCAGCAGAGGAAGCACCAGCATTAGTTGAATCAAGCGGGCGCTAGTGATGGTTGGTTGAGGAGAGGGGCGGGGGTGGACTTATCCCCTCTTTCCACCCACACTTATGAAAAGTGCGAAACGCGTGCAAGGCACATGCTCCTAAAGTTGGCTAGGAAGGGCCACCACCACCACCACCATTGCCACCTTCCCACTATGCAAATGTTTATTTTAACCACGGCCCGATGTCTTCGTCGTCGTTGGCGGCCACTAAATTACCGAGTCGCATCGCCGAGCGGCAGCGTCATCATTACCATTACCATTATCATTATCAAAACAGAAGCAAAACAACAAAAGCAACAACAACAACAGCAACAACAAGAATATACCTTAAATGTGTTAATCATCAAACACGAAAAGATGTGAAGCATTTGTGTTTATACATATAAACACAAATATCATTTTTGTCTAGTAATAGTTTGCGCCGCATCATCGCATCACAGCCACCCACCCACCGCAAAAAACAAAAACAGAAAAAAAAACATAAAAAAGAGAGACACGAATTCAACTTGCATTCAATTTTTTGTCAGCAGTTTTTTTTTTCCTTTTTGGTCAAATCAGCAAGCAAAGCAAATTAACACATGTTAGCTAGATACCCTACAATTCTTTCTGCTAATGCCTAAAGGTATATTAGACTTGTAAAAAGTCATCTGGGTTTCGGCCAACAGGGTATTCATGAAGTAGATAAGAAAAGTGAAACCTTACAAGGGGAGTTCTCGGTTTGAGTTCAATGTAGTTCATTAAAGGGTATGGAGTGGGGTATCTTGACATGACGTAGCGCACCTGTATGTTCTATATATATAAATGTATGTATGTATGTTTATATGTATATGTTCTATATTTTTGTTTCTTTTCATTTTTGCAAGGTTTTTTTTCTCAGCCGGCTTTATCCATTTATTTTGTATTTTCTTGTTCTTTTATTTATGGTTTTTTTTTTTTATCAATATTTAAACACATTTCGTTTTGTTTCGCTTCTTTTGTGATGCATGATGGTGTTCCACACACGCACACGCACACTCATACTCTCGCACACACATCGTTTTCGTGTTCGCTACACATTAAACACGAATATGGAAAAATACTCAGAAGAGTTAACAGATGAAACGCCTTTAAATTACCCTATAATGTTAGATTTTAAATTAAATGACAAAATTTGATCACAATTTGTTTATAAATAATTTTAGCAAATTAAATTATATTAAAAATTTTTGGAATAATTAGAAAAGGAAGTTATGTGTCTAAGGAACTAATCATAAAAGACATTCGAAAAATTCTTAGGAGTCTAAAATTTGTTAAAAATCAAGAATTCCTTTTTAAATAGTTTTAATATTCTAGTAAAATCAGTTTTGTTGTATCAGAAGAACTTCACTGGAATTCTTTTAAGTTTTAGTAAAACTAATCTAAACTGGAGTTAATACCTCAGCAATATACAAATTTATTAATTTATCTAACTTTTCAATCACAAATTGATATTTGTTAATGGTTTTTTCTTTCTAATTCGAAATATTCAATTTGTTTGCTATGATTGAAAAACAGCCCTATAGAACCTATTATAATCTATAGTAAAAACTAACTTACTTAACAAATTGCCTATTATTTAAATAGAAAATGTTTTAAATTATATGACAAATAACAATAACTAGTGAAATATATCCTGAAATTTAGTAGAATATCAGTAAATATCATATACTATTTTTCACTAATTTAATTAAAGTATTATAATACTTTAATGACTAACTTTGAGAATAGATATTGTTAAACTAATATTATTAAAACAGTTCATTCAATTTCGAAAAAATTCCAATATATATATTTTGACCAATTTTCAAATATTTTGCTATTTATCAATATTTTCCCTTTTTATCATTTTAATATTACGGCATCATCAATTTTAATCAATAAAAACTATTCATCTACAACAATTACAGTAACTTTACTATAGCCCTTATTAATATGCCCAACCACATCCCTGAGTACAGGGTAGTATAAAATGATATTTAATTCTAGTATTTTAATGCAGATAAAGGCAATTGAACTATCAAAATCGCAATTCACCTAGTCAAATGTGCTGGTTAAAAGAAAAAGAAGAGAAAAAACCGTCCAAAACTCAATTCATAAATTATACATATCGGTTGGTTGGTTGGTGATCTACGTCAAAATTCTATATATGAGTAAGTGCACTCTACCCCACATTGGATACACATGTAGTGTAGAATGTGTGTGTGTGTGTGTGTGTGTGTGTGTGTATGTATGTGCCTGTACACCACATTTCGGTTGTTTTCTTAGGTGTTTGTTTTGCACACCAGTGTTTCAACTGCTGTTTTGTTGGTTTTGTGGTGAAATGTGCTATCAGTAGCAAAATATGCCAAGGGAACAATTTAAATATTTTACGATAAAAACAAAAAAAAAACGAAAAAAAAGTGAAATTTTTCTGTGTATTCTGTTGTTGTCTTTTGTACTATATAGTATATGTATACATATATATATATATTTGAGCTGTTATTGTTGTTGTTGTTTTATTTTCTCGCTTCGATGTGAACGAACTGTCGTTCAGTCAATTTCGCTGGCTGATGCGCTGTGTTATTCCAACAATGCCAAAATGCGCTAGATAAATAAATAAAATTGAAGTATTGTATCTTTTTATCTTTGACGAGAATTTCATTTAATTCGGTTTTCATTTTGATACACATATGCTACATAAAACCAGTCGAAAGGATGTAAGTCGAATAGAATATACCCTCTGTAGATAATCTGAGCCCTACAACAAATCAATACTTAAGTCAATTCTTTCTAAAACTTTTATAGCTGTAGCTATTTTTTTACTTTTCCTTTTATACGTGTGTTAAATTATATATTAATACAATTTTTCAATATATAATTACATATATAATTAATAATAATAAATATATTAATATAATTTTTAACTACATATATAATTTTAAATTATATATGTTTTTAAGTATAAACAAACGCGTTTGCATCGAACTTGATTAAAAATGGAATAGGGGGAGGCTGATCTTAATAGCGAATTAAAACCACATTACGATTATATTACGATTTACATATATCGAAACTTTTGTCGCTTTTTTGAATTTAATTTTTGTCTGAATAATCTCCGCTTAATGATAAAAAAAAAACACTAGTCTAATAACTAACAGATATTCCCTCCTTTCTGTTTCTATTCTATTTCACAATTTATATATATGTACATACGATTAATATATATATATATGATCGAATCAAATCGTTTCCGTTTCTGTTTCATGTTCTATATTTCCGTATACCCTTTGTAGGGGTTGCTAATCTATCGCATTATTCTACCTATGCTAAATTTATTATACCTTTCATTATATGCCTAGAGGGTACAAAACACATTTACTTAAGTGACTCATTTTATTTTAAATGTATTATTATTTTTAACTCTTCGTATTTGTTAACTTTGTGTTTATTTGTGCTATATTTTGAAATATCTCTCTAGTAATTAAAAGTAGCAACATTTTCTCAGCCTTTTCGATGTAAACTTCGCTTAAAGCAAAAATTGTATTAGAATCTAGAATATATTTTCCATCTCAAAGTCTATGGACAATTCTAGAAATATATTTTCAGAAAAATTACTGGATTTATTTGTTGAATTAAGCTTTTTTAGTGCATATATCTTTCAAGTGATAAAAACTGCAAAAAAATGCAATTTATTTAAATTCTTTAAACAGAAAATTTGTATAGAAAATTGTCTGAAGATATACCTTTTTTTTAAATGTGTTAATATTATTTAACCAATTTAATGTCTTAAAATGCTCTTAGTAATTTAATATAAAGTAATTACCTTTAGGTAATTAGCCTATATTAATGCAACAGAAACTTTAATAAATGAACTATTCGGAAAAGTCTATACTTTAATTTAACTAATGCAAAATATATTATTTTTGGGATTTATTTGGTAGTTTTCTTTTATTTGACTTTATATATTATGTAAGATATTATATTGTTAATAATATTAATAATATTTATATTATTTATATTGTTAATAATATTAATAATATTTATATTATTTATATTATTTATATTATTTATATTATTTATATTATTTATATAATTTATATTATTTATTTATTTACAATATTTATTATATTTATGTATATTATTAATATAATAAATAAATGTAAATGGGATTGGTTTCTATTTCTTTTTACCTATTAAATCCATGCATTGAGAACATTTTCGTAACTTCTTAATCCCTTACAAGCACTTTTTAATCTTTCAATTACTTTACACTTATGTATATATTTACTTATTCCTTATCTATCAAAAACCGATTAAACCAATGCAAAGCAATAAAGAAATTCTATATAACACAATTTCATCCATCCACATACCATAAATCACAATTATCGTATCAAATGCCATCAAGGTTGATCAATAAACTTACCTAAAATGAAAGAAAAATATAGATCATATAGTTAGTTTAATTGCAATACACAAATGAATACTTAAATATAAATTTATCATTAAATACATTTTCCTCTTTTTTTTTACATTGGTTGACATTTCAATAAAGTTGATTTAATTTAGCATATTTCGTATTTTAGCAAAAATAATTAAATGAAAATATTAATACATATTTGTGTGAATATTCTTCCGGTTTGCCTGGGGAATATTTCAAACTTGCAATCCCATTTAAAATTTTTTTTTTTTTTTTTGTTGATTAAAAATGAATTTATTACCATTTACTTTTAAATATTTATAACAACGAATGGATAAAAAAAAAGGAAAACCAGAAGAAAAACCATATTTTAATGTGTTTGATTTTTGCACTGTTTCTGACATTAATAACTTTATACGATTTTTTTTTGTTAACCACTGAAACACATTGTAATTAATCGTTTTAATAATAAATTGAAATAGACCAGAATCAAAAAACCATAACAGAAAAAATTTATTGAGAAAGGTTGTAATATCGACCTTGGTATACCCTGTTATTGAACTGCCTTTAATATGTCTGGGCATCGTTTAGAAAAAATTGATTCTATATCATTTTTATATTATAGATATAGATGATCTGTAGAATATTATCCACAATGGTGATCATATTAAACTGAATTCTATCCCTAATAAAGATTATTTAGAAATGTTTCTATAATCTTTCCTCTCTTTTCTGATGTCTTATTCATTTCCTTATACATAAATGTGTATTTCCCCTCATAATCTATTCTTTCTTTTAGTTAGTAACTACAAATGCCATGATCTATAGCCCACTCTTAAATTATTTAATTACAGGGTATGAAAAAACATTCAACTTGGCAATCGAAAATGCATGGCAAAAGCAAAAAAGAAAAGATGATATAAATCATAAATTTTTTCTGCTTTTGCAGCAATAAAAATCAAAAGACAAAAAAAAAAAAGCAGAAATGACAGCGCGGGAAATATGAAAATTATATGGAAAAACAGAGAGAAAGAATATGGCGTTAGGAATGAGTTTGTTGAAACGATTTGCAACTGTCTTTATGTCATCATAATGGAGTTTATTGACTCTTCCGTTTCATACCGAAAATATCAAAAAAGAAACCCAAATGAAAATTATAAAACAATAAAACTAATTAAGTTAAAACTATGACAAAAATAATTGAAATTTTGTATTATAGCTCTTAGAGAAAAGTTTTCATAGATATGTATTTTTAACTTTACCAATTAGCAAATGAATATAATATAAAAGATATATACATATGTATGAAAATTTACTTTTGGAATGGTCTATAAAGTGTACAAAAACTAAAATTTAAAAAAAATGCATCAATTTCGAAATGGCTTTAAAATTCTTTCAATTACCAATGAATGGAAATCAATTAAGTAATTAATTACTCCATCTGGGACCTCTCTTTATAGCTTTTTCGAATTATTTAAATACATTAAAAAAAAAAGAATTTTATATTTTCACCTCTTATTGCTGCAATTCTTATGCAAATAAATTTCAATTTCTCGCTTAAAATTCAATTAAAATCAAAATACTTATGTCTATATACAGACACACTCAAATATACATATACATATATACATATATACGTATGTATGTATGTATAGAGAAAGAGGTAGATATAAAATAAAAATCACTTCAACAAAATGCAAACGAGAAATACCAATGTTGAAAACTGAATTGGGTCAATACATTTAAAAAGGCACGAGAAAGGAAATGCAAGCAAACAAACAAAACGATCTGGTTTTTATATACCCTATATACAATATATATATATATATATTGGTATATATATACATACATATGTACATCTCAAGATACAGCAAATACCAACCAAAAAAAAAAAACAACAAAAAATCACTTAATAAAAATGCACGAAACAAAAAATCCATTGAGGAAGCCTGGAAAGAGAGTTGTGTCTGTATATAGGGCGTAGGTCTGGATAGGGTGGCCCTTATTTGTGAAGTTTTTAAAAACTTTGCTGCCATTGCGTTTTACAATTTATGCTGAATCGAACAATTTTAGAATTGAAGATATGAAGTAGTGTGGTCTTTTTGATATTTTGTTTATAATCTGTATTATCAAGAAATACTTCCTTCAAGTTGCCTTTAAATCATCAAAAAAGATGGGATAACCGTCTTTTATTTATACATATTTATGATTTGATCATAAAGAGGAAATATACCTAATTTAACATTACTTGAAAGGAATTCATTTAGTTAACTTTTGGAGACTAAACTATTAAATTCTTAACTGACCGACGTTTTCTATACCAACCTAATACATTCTTTAATATCGCTTAAATTCCTTAAAATATACACATTTGCATCATCAATAAAGATCTTTCAAGGCATGTATGTATATATATTTATAACCATTTACCGAAACCGATTCGTAACCATGACTTAACTTTTATTTTAGCCACGTTGTCACCTAATTGCAATTTGTGATGCCGCTACGAACTCACAACGTTCCGTTGAAGGCCAACACAAAATGTGGTCGGGATATAGCTAAACTGTACCTTAACGGAACGTTAAGCAAACGAACAATGCCAACGGCGAAACCTTGATGTCCAGAATTCTTTACACGGTTTAAAGGATTGCATCATTTCATGGTCGAACTTCTCGATTCGATTTCGCAAAAAAAAAAAAAAGAAAAACACAACTCCAGAAAAACATGTTTACACACACACACGCTACACACACACACACACACACACAAAGTGTATTCACATGCAGCCAAATATATGTAAATATGAATCAAGCACCGTTAGCAAAAACGTTACAGAAGAAATCATTTTCTGTTCGAATTTTCAATACCTGTTAATCATTAAACATCTTAAGTGACAGAATCAAATAAGAGATAAGAAAAAAAATGAAATAATCTACATGCTTGTTTGTTGGATGACCTACAACAAATTACTATATATATTTATATTTATATTTATATATAATATATATATATTTGATAGATTTGATGGTAGATCCATTGACAGGATAAAACTTAAAATGAAGTCGATTTTCCATATCAAATTATTGCTTTAGTATAGTAAATTAATTTAAATTTCTTTCATATTTTATTTTACATTATATTAACCATCGTTTAATAATATTAAAAACAATGAAATTAACTTAAATCGTAATAGCTGTAGCTAGTATAAGAGTGTAATGTAATTAGCAAATAAAATAATATTCAAATTAAAGCCAATTATGTTGAAATTTTATATCCAATTTACTCTTTAATTACAAGCCAAATATTTTCCCTTTTTAAGACATATTTTAAGATCAATCATGTTGCAGCAAATTAATTTGCTAATTTATTTTCATTTAAACATTTATCTTGCAGGGAAGACATTAAAAAGCTTGATAAAAAAGCAAATAAAATCTTTTAATATTTTCAAATACGCCCATATGTATGTACATATATATATATATATATGTATTTGTATATTAAACGTTTAGTTGTTAGTAGAATCTGTCATATAAAATCCTCACATATAATTCTAAATGGAACTCAAATACTATAATCATATAATATATATACATAATACTATATTTATATAATATAATTTATAATTATAAATCAATAATAATCATATTATATACAAATATGTAGAATAATATCATATTTATAATGCGATCTTTAAGTTATTTACAAATGTGAGAAAATCGAAACAAAAAGTTGATATTTTACAACCTTGAAGATCAATATATATATGACATTTTATTTATCTGACTCATCCATGCCAAATCCCAGATGGTTTTACAAGAGAAGGGATTCAATTAATATCGATTTAGAAACAGCTGTTGATGGTTATAGAAGATATATAGTCATCAAATAGTTAATCTCTGATAGTGCATTATACCGACAATTAGATGAACTAATATGATCAGTTCACTCTGTGTGTAAAGGGTATAAACATCAAATGCAAAGGCAATGTAGTTGACTCCTCGTGTCCGTCTTTCTGACTGTCATTTTGAGCTCTCTCTCTCTTACACTCTCTTTACCCCTTTTCCACAGTGTTATTTGCCTCTTTTAGTTACAGTCTCTCCCTCTCTTTTTCTCTCTCATCTTTCTCTGGCCCCGGCAGAGATAAGCTTATAAATTAAGCGCTGCATTTGCTCCTCTGTTTTTTTATTGCTTGTATCTTTTGAACCTCGCGCGATCTTCACACACAGATACATAGAAACATGCATACAAACACAGACACACTCACACACACAAGCAAACAGTTTGAAAGGGGAGTGGAGGAAGCAAAGGGGTTGAGGGGAACTTTGACAGACACGCACATTTAATTATATTTTGCGCGTTTTATTTTATTTTTTTTGTTATTTTTAGTAGGTCAGCGAAATTATTTTTCTTTTTTTTTGTTGTTGCTTCGTTTTTATGTGTTCGCTTTGGCAATCTTTCTGTTCTTGTTGTTCGCCTCGTAACTGTTTTGCGGCTGCGCTTTCGGTTAATTCTCAGCAACAACGGTTGTAGCTGACGCTAACTTTGCTTATGCTGCTGCTGCTGCTGCCACCGCTGCTGCAGTTGCAGCTGCGCAAAACTGGATTTCAAAAGCATTCTGCAGTGAAGGTAAACCGGCGCATAAAGATACAAAAAGCACAAAAATGAAATAAAATAAAAAAAAAAAATAAAAACAAGAAAAGAAAAATAAAAACTGCACTCACAGAAACTAAACTGAAAACTGCATTGATTCTTTTTTTTCGTTTTCTTTTTATTTTTTTTTTCTTTTGCATTTGCTGCACGCAAAAAACGTGTTTTCGGGACTGCAATACAAAAGTTGAAATTTCCATAAAAGTTCAAGCACCTGCCCCAAAAGTACAATTAAATTTGAAACACCATAGCAAATGCACAAATACTAAAACAATTTTATATTTTATCTATTGATGTTTAAATACATATATACATACATACATATATATTTATCTATCGTTATGTGTGTGTGTCGATGTATTTATGTATGTAACTTGTCTCCTACTGGAGGAAAAATACTGATGGTATGTTTTGGTCAGAAAAGCGACTTCTAGATACCCTGTACCAATTGAAATGGAAACAAAATAACTTGTAGAAATTAAATAAAGAAGTAATGGAGTGGCAACTTAATGATTGTTGGCAAATCAGCTAAACTTATGATTACTTTAATGTACATGCATACATATGTATTTATGTATCTTGCTTGGTCCTATCTGATCTAATTATTAATAGTTATAATTAGATTATAGAAAGCAAGCCCAATAAGATTTGCGATATGGTGATCATTTTTGCAAAATTATTAATATTTAGAGATATACATTTTTATAAATTTTATATATGTTGATTTTTATTGATTAGCCTATTAAAAACCATTAGTTTTTCTTCCAATGTTCAATTTTTATTCTTCTCTTTTCTAAATATCTTAATTAATTTACTATTATGATTCTTTAACTATTCCTTTTTTCTTTACTATTTATAGTAGTTACATACAGTGTACAATATTCGGAGTAGTTTTTTTTTAACTTTATTTGAAATGCCATGACTTTTGCCTAATGTGAACTAAAGAGTAAACTTTACTATTGCTTAGCATGTAGGAGGGATTATTTAAATACAATATTTTTTAGAAATACGTATGTATAAAAAATACCAGTTAATATAGTGCAAGAGCTAAGAATAAATGCAATAACATAAAATGTATTCCAATTTTTATGAGCCGACTCATGCTAAGTTTGTTTAGTAGATTGTTTAAGTAAAATAACATCCTAGTCTAGATAGTCTGAACTTTTAAAAACAGTTTCATAATTAGTGACATAGTCGAAGAAACACTTTACACGTTTACTGTATCTCGCTAGTTTATTACTTTTTCTTTTTTTTTAATGCTAATTGACATTTGCAAAAACTATTAACTAATTGAATTTTACAGCGCATAAACTAAGCTTTTCAAATGTGACTTTCACCTAATAATAACATGACGAGTGATCTAGATAAATCTGCAATATTAATAGGATATGCAGATATAGATAGATAGTTAAATAGAAAATTTAAATACATAGTTTTCACTTTGAAGTATTTGAACACACCTTTTAAATATGCTTGTCTACAGGGTATAGCACACTTCGTTGGTGTCTAGGTTGGTTGTCGGTGGCGTATGAGCAATTGAGTAATTTCAATCGACTGCGGACAGGCGGACGGGCGGGCGGTAGGCAACAATACCAATAATAAGAACAATAAGTAGATACTTCTTTGCTATCCGCCCCTCATACAGACAGTCATACATACAAACATAAGTACATACATATAGTTTATATATGTATGTATGCATTTGTATGTGTGCATGTAAGTGCGTATGTTCGTGAGTGGGGGCCCAAGCAACATTTTAAAAGAGATTCGAGAGTAATTAAAAGTTGTGATAAACAATATTTTTGTTGTTGTTTTGTGAAGAGCACACACAGAACCAAGAGAAGAGTGTGGTGAGAGAGCGAGCGCAAGCAAGAGAGCTAAAAGAGCACACTGAGTGATGAAGAAAGCCCATTGAGGTAGAAGAGAACACAGAACACGAGAGAGCGTAAAAAAGATAGCATAGCATTGCCAAAGCAAGAAGCGTGGCAAAAGAAAGCAGCAACAGAAATGCTTCTTTTCATTTCTTTTTTTTTGCTTCTTTCTTTTGGCGAATTATGCAAACGAAGGGGTGGCAACGGGTGCGGATGGATGTCATTGTCTTTCTCTCTCTCTCTCTCTCTCTTCTCTCGCCCGATGGATGACTCAAAAAAAATTATTGAACCAACGAAAGTTCGCGCCAAAAAAAATAAACACATTCAACTAACTGTAGTTGTGTGTACATACATACATACATACATATGTAGGCGGAGACAATGACAATTTAAACGGCTATTCTACGCCAAAGGCATACAATTAAGAGGAAATTCTTTTGAAATTCTTATACCTGTAGGTGCACATGTGCACACATACATATGTACATACATATGTATGCACATACAGACATAAATATGTATGCATCAATGAATGTATTACAGCAAAATGGCACCAAACCTTAAATATGCCAAAGTTTAAATGATCTTCTTTAACGTAGAATGAAAAGACGCAACAGACAACGTAACCGCAACTGTTAAATTACATAACATGAGTCCACATAGCGTAATCTTCCTTAACATTAAAATCGCTTAGACACTTTGTAAGTTCGATTTAAGTATTCAATGAAAGTTAATAGCTATTTCATTAGTAATAAATTCAATGAATTCTTAGGCATTAAATATCGGTAATTAATATTTGATTGAAATGAAAAGGCACTAAATGAATTGTTAATAAAAATTCGATTTTTAAAAATGAAATCAATTATAAAATGGTTTAAAAATCTAAAGACTCAAAACTGAAACCGGCCATAGAGGAGTGTTTCTAATATTTAAATGTATTTATGTACATATAACCGATTAATTTTCGCCCAGATTTCAGAATCAAAAGTTTACCATTTATTGTCTGATGATCAGATCTAAGCTATTTTTATTAAAGATGTAAAAATCGATTCTATTTTTTACGATTTAACTATCTATCTTAAACCGAAGATAAACTCGTATAAATAAGATGACTAATCATAAATTGTATTCCTTTAAAATAAACCAACTGTAGTCACAAAAGAAAAACTGCAACATCAAATAATAGGAAATTTATCCATAGTATGTATCTATGTATCTATGTATGTATGAGTAAAATAGTCGATGTATGTATCTGTATTTGTGTCTTTTGTGTATGTATCTGTTAGTTAGTACCTGTTCTGAGCTGGCCACAACGTGTGCAATTGCCAACTAGAACAACACGTTCACTTGTGACAAAGTACATACATAAAAGGGGTAAAGGGGGGAATAGCGGAGAAAAGTGGTAATCGGTGGAGAGAAAACGCAACAGTGGTAATGGGAAGTGGGGGAAGGGGGGATGGATGTCGATAAAGTAAAAACGTGTTTTCTGTTGCAACCGTTGTCGTTCCTATTTATCGCTACCTCATGCCCCACTCCTCCTCTCACCACTCCGCCCCGCATCCATTCTATCCGCTATATGTGTATATTATCATTGTATCTGGACAAGAGAGAGACGTGCTTTTAGAACGAACGGAATGCCAACCCAACTTGAATTGTATCTAATTAGTCTACCCAGCCTAGACAACAAAAAAAAAACTAACAGAAATAAAAATAAAATCCAATTGTCCCATTCACAATGATCTACAAATAAGACGAGCCCATTTACCATTAAACTGCAACATTTTTTTTTTGGTTTTAACTTGGCCAAATTCAAATGCCATAAATTCGCCTGTTATATACTATATTTCTTTATGTATTTATTTATTTATGTACGTGTCGTCGTCTTGGCTTGTTATTTTTGGCATTCAAAATTGCATTTACTTGCACATTTTTGACAAAATGTTTTTTGTTTTTTTATTAATATTCATATTATTTTAATGTCAAATTGTGTGAAGGGCAGCAATTTTTAACTTATGAAAATATTATTTTTACATTAATTAAAACAAAAATTCCATGCCGATAATATGAAGCGGACGGAAGAGCGGAGCCACTGGTAAGGGAAAAGTGTAATAGTTTGCAATTTTCATACCAGAGACACGTTTGGAGGCATTTGCCATCAATGTGAACACAATTTCCGTATTGATGGTGATAATGATATTTAAAGTTATTCGCTAAGAAAATGAAAACCGCTTATGGTTGCAGATATTCTCATAAATACATAATAAATCCATATGTATAAACGATGTATATACCTGAATTGGCTTGATTATTTGTAAACTGTCAGGAAATTTGTACTACAGCTACTTTTTGTTAAGCAAAACTTTGTAACACATTGTTAACAACATTTGAAAAAGGGCTAACAAAAGTTGAAACTTTTCTAAACAGAAAAAGGATAAAAGTCTTTAAAGTTGAAAACTTCAGTTGCAATCAAATGCAGATATACATATGTATGTTGGTATATCAAATTTAGTTGAATCATTTAACACATACAGACATACAAGTGTACACACATACTATGGTGTTCATATAGAAACATGATCTTTACATAAAAGCATAAAAACCTCTTACATTCTGTAAATTCGGCTAAAAACTGGAAGCATGTGCTATGTTTGTATATCCGCTTGCAGATTGTCTCTATATAATTTACCAAAACCATTAAGGAGTATTCCAGGTCTGCTATTTATAATTCATGAATAGCAAATAAGAACAAGCTATAGTATATAGTCGACGAATTCTGTTAAAGCTTAACAGTCATATTTCTATACATACAAAATTTACAAATACCTATAGCATATAGTCAACCGATTCTGATGAAACTAAGTTGAAGTGTCCAGAATTATATCAAACTCACAAATATTTTATTTGAGATTAATGACAGTACGTTCCTATGTGAACTATATAATATAGTAAAAACTCGAAGGACAAGCTGTTGATTCAGACAGACGGATAGCGGTCAAAGCCTAGATACACTCGTCTATTCATGCTGATTAAGAATATATGTATATACTTTACATAGTCTGAGATGCTTCCTTCTGTACGTTGCAAACTTCTGACCAAATTTAATATATCCTCTGCAAGGGTATAAATATCGTTTTATGCTAATGCATTATCATTACATATTTTCACAAAATTATTGCGACTAACTAAATATTTTGACTTTAATATATTATATTATAATTACTACATGTTAATTTGTTAAGTAAACAATCGTTCGTTTTGTTGATATAGCCAATATTATACATACATATATACATATGTATATAATAATGTTAATCTCTAATTTTCCAATAAATTTTACTTTTAATAAAGTAGTCATAAGAGAGCTCTCAATGCAGATTTCACAATTCAAACACATCCAAAACTCTTAAAATTGGAAAAATGAAATAGAAATGGATTAAAGCCTTCCGATTCTCCCTTTACGATACTTTAAATGGTTTACGATTAATTTATTTTAAAAGTAAAGATAAGAAGCAAGACATATTGTTCTCAAATCGGTTGATAAAATTCACATTTTTCTCATTTGAAAGAAGAAAACAAGAAGGGACAGCAGGACAGAAAAAAATTAGGAGGATTTTATATTGTGCGCGTTTGATTCTTCAGTTGAAATGAAATTGAGATAATGCTTTTATCGTCACACCACCACATCAAAGTGAATTCCAATTTTGCGTTAAAACCAATTTGTTAATGTTTGCCCATTCATTTTGAAACATTTCAATTTTGTCTTGGGCATTGAGTGAAACGTAGTTTCAGCTGGTGTCTTTGACTTGGTCCTCTGTGTCTGCCCCTGTCCCTGCCCCTCTCTATGCCACTGACTATGGTTTAAGCCGCAATCATTATCGGATCTTTCTTTCACTTTATGTATCTAAGCGAAACCTGTGTATGAGCGTTGCAATGCTCGACTGGACGGACCAAGAGCTTTAAGAGGGGTTGTGTCCAGTAAATACAATAAATACAGTACATACAAATGTATACATACACACACACATACATACACACAGAGGAACCGAAATACAATTGACTCGAACCGAATGAAGAGAAGGAAACAAAAACAAAACGAGAAATACAAAAATACAAACGACCGCAAGATTTTTGAAAAGCAAAAACCCAACCCAAGAGCAGGCCAGGCCTTTGCCCCAGCAGCAGCAGCAAAAGCAGCAGAAGGCAGGCCACACGTCACTTGACGTTCAAGTTCAATAACCTGGCCAACACACAGTTACAATCGCACATATATACACACACTCACAAACATAACTCACGCACACTCATACAGAGACAATTACCAAATAATGTGGCCTCATGCACATGAAGCAAAACGCCGGCAAACGGCACAAAAAGCAGCTGAGAAAAGAAGAAGAAATATACAAAATACAACAACAACAACAGCAGCAGCAGCAACAACAACAACAAATGAAATAATAAAAACTGAAACTGAAACAAAATATGCGCCGCTGAATGCCGCCGACGCTGACTGCGGATCGCGAACCGTTGACTGCGACGTCAACGACGACTGCTTACATAACAGCAAATAATGTTTAAGCAGCGGTAAAGCAAAGTAAGAACAAAGAAGAAGAAGAAGCAGAAGCAGAATAGAAAGACAGTGCAAAGAAGTAAGCACAAATAATGACGAATACGAAAAAAAAAAAGAGGAGAAAAGAAATAAATAAAAATGAAAAAAAAAACACAAAAACCAATTTCCAAAAAAGAGCAAAAAAGAATTACACATTCGTACGTACAAAATGGAAAAAAAAAGGTGTAAAAGCAAGAGGCAAAGAAAGAAAACAAAACTGAACTGATCTCTTTGCATGTGTATAGGTGTGTATATACACACACATGCTGATGTATACATACATAAAGTACTTTATGCGCACTTTGATTGAGCCCTGACAGCAATAGAGATACAGATACTTTTGCATACACAGATACAGATACATCTACAGATACATTGACTCTCCCCCTCAACAATTTGAATTTTGTTTTTGTCTTTGCATTTGAAAAAAAAAACTTGTAAATTACATGTGTGTGTGTGGGTGGGTGGAGGAACTGCTGCTGCTGCTGCTTCTGGGCCACAGTCGAAAATTGATTGTTAAACATTAGCAAATGACTTAATAATAAGCCACTGGCGACGCATTTATCAAACCTAATTAGTTGGAATATTAACATTACATGAGGCATTTATATCAGTCTTATACATATGTATGTACATACATACATACAAATTAACACACATACAAACAAACGAACATACATAAATAAAGACATTTCAAGTGCAAATTGGATGTTGTTTAATAATGATAAATTATTTTAAATGAGAAAACCTCTATTTAATATCTTTAAGATTGTTAAGAATAATCGGTCTTAACTCTACGTGTTAATAAATTTGTTTAAGAACTAATCAAATCGAAGCTTTGATTTGATAATAATATATAGAAATATATTTGATATGATGGCAACAAATAGAAATTTTCACTCTTAATCCCCATGCTCTAATAGAAGAGCTTTCAATCTATCGCTTAGTTCTCTCTCTAATATTAGTCTGTTATTAATTTTTTTTTAACTGTTTTAGCCCCGATTAAGAATCGTGTTATTAAATGGTTACTTATGTATTTATGTACATACGTACATATGTACATATATACATATACATATATGTAATCCCATGTGATTACTTAATTTACTCTAACTGTAAACCCATCTTCTCAAGAGTTATTTTGTAAAAGTTAAAATCTTTTGTAATGGGTGTTATTTTAAGGTAAACTAATTATCGACTACCTTAAAATAACATATGTAATTAAATGTTTATTATGGAACCTTTTTTGTTCTCAGGTTACCGCAATGAAAACCCGATAACTTTCGAACTTTTTTAAATCCGTAATTCGATCTAATAATATCTCAAAGGTACATAAGATACCTAACACTGAAAAATAATGACGTATGTATATACATATGTACATACATAATACATCCATGCATATGGATAATGCACAATATTACCGACTTTCTCGGCTGACTTAGTTGTCTCCGAAAGTATTGATCAGCATCGCGTGCTGATTGGTTTCTCCTTCGATTCCTACCGAAGAATACCATATGTTTAGTTGTATGATCTGTGCTCTTTAATTATTAGATATATCATATCTCGTTTTGGTATTTACATAGACACTCCTGTATTACTTTATCATAAATTAGCAAGTTTTGTTTACAATCGTGAAATAAGAAAAGTGTGACCAACGCAAAATAGTAGAAGATAAAGAGTTACCAGACTATATGCATATTTTATTTACAACATTCAATTCAAGTAATCAACGGGCGTTCTTCCCGTACAAATATCGGTAAAAGATATAAAATTAATGAACGGCGAAATATAATATATATAAACGATATTCGTATCTACGACTTCTGATTGATTTGAGGGGAAATGTTATACTACTCTGACTTCTCTCAGTTGCCATATACATATGTACATATGTATATTCAAATCGGTTAGTATTATGTACATATAGACCCTATAATTTTGACTATTAAGAAACTGCTAACTTAACTGATTCTTAACTGATTAATGTGATAACTAAAGAACATTTCACTTTCTTTTAATTTGCGATGATATTGTAAACTTTCTTCGATTAAATCGTTGGACTAAGAATTAAGAGGGTATAAAAAGTACGGTGTTAGTCGACACGCCCGTATAGCCCCCCTCCTACCCTTTGGATATTTTAAGTTGTTCTTTTTCGTTTTTCGTTTTTTTTGGCGACATGCGACATACTTTTAAATGTCAATTACGGGCGGAAAGGCGGTCGGTTGGCTGCTAACGGTTTTTCTATTAGCCCTCCCCCAACCCAATGATGGCCATTGAGTTCCGCTGCCCTTTTGTTTTCAATATGCTACGCACATGCGCTACCCAGGCACACAGCTCCCCCCTTACCCCTTCTTCCAGGCAGTTTCTCCTCTGGCCATAGCCATGTAATGCAGCACTTTTGAAACTTGCGTCAATTACAAGGGTGCGGTAGAAGCGGGCGGGCGTCCGGGTATGATATGGTATAGTGGGGGGTGGGCGGTCAACCCTATGGTGATGGCGGTACATAAGACCCGGGGCTAAGCCGTGACTTGCATAGAAATTGTGTTGCTTTTTTTTTGGTTTGGTTTGGAATTCTTTTTTTTTTTTTTTTTTTTGTTTTTGTTGTTTCATTTCTCGTTTCGTCGCCGTTGTATGTAGTTCTCCGAATTCCTTTTCCTCAGTTAGCCCAACTTTGGGTCTTGCCTAATTCGCTACGCTACAATTAGTTTTCATTTGCCATGCCTCTTCATATCCCCCCACCCACCACTCATTCTCTCTCTCTCTCTCTCTCACTCTACCTATCTCTCTATCACAGTCTCTTATTTGCAGGTTCTCTCGCTTACTTATCTGCCATCTATATATCCATGTCCTCATCTTTTGGGCCAGTTTATTTTCACTTTGACTCATTACAACATTTTGCCATGTTCTTTTTCGGTATATATGTATATATGTACAGTCGGGCCTCGATTATCCGTGATCCGGTCAACCGGCAACCCCGATCAACCGTGATGGCGAAAGATCAGTCTATAGTTCTTTTTTGCAATGTTTTCAAATTGTTTGCTTTGATTAACCGTGATTACCTCTATTATCCGTGATGGTAGAATTTTTTTATTTACTTCAACTTCATACATACAGTACAATAAACATAAAAACGGGAAATTCCCTTGTTAGACGACTTTTTTAAGATGTTGTAAACATTTTTGCCTCATGTTTTCAGTAGAAAATTTAATGTGTACGTACTTTATTAATTAAAAAATGTGTATAAACTGATATTCGATTAACCGTGAAAATTGATTATCCGTAATGCTTCTGGTCCCGACCATCACGGATAATCGAGGCCCGACTGTATGTATGTATATATATTATTGTTATTATAATTATTGCGTGCCACGTTTTCTTTTTGTTTTTCTTTTGCCGGTTTGGGTTGGTCGGTCGGGTCTTGTGCTTGCTCTTCGAGAAGAATTCTAATAACTTTGCTTTTCTTTTCTTTTCGTTTCATTTTCTTTTTTGCCTATGTCGAAATGAAATTCGTGAGTGAAATACCATGATGGAGAAGTAAACAAAATAAAAGTACCAAAAACAGAAAACAAAATTAAAACAAGACGCTATGAAAGAAAAGTTTTTGTTGTTTTTTTTTTTTTTTGCTTCTGTTTCGGTTTTTGGTGTTGCCACTCTTCTACAGCCCCACCGCCACCCACCCACTTCTGATCGTCTTAAAGTTGTATTGCGAGAAAAGTATCTTACAGTTTACCGCGCGTATTGCCCAAAGTGCCGTTAGTTATGCGATTTTGCGCTTAGCAGCCAAAGCAATTTGATTTTACTGTTGAATTTTTAATTATTATTTCTGCTTTTTGGCTTTCTGGATTTCTGGCAAAGTTGGTTTTATACATACATATGTATATACATATGTACATATGTATGTATGTTTCTCTTATAGCAATCGCTGACTAATGAAATTTCATGCAAGTTCGAAATGCATTCGAGACAGTAAAATTTACTTTACATAATTATCTGTTTTCACAATCAAATTTTTATAAATAAGAAAAAGAATTCTCCAGACAACAATCAAAAAATTCCAAAAAGAAAAAGCAACATTCCAATTATGAATTTCCAGGGATAATAATACCATTTGCATTTTATTAACAGAAGAAAAATGTATCTTAAATTTCAATATTCAAAAATTAAGTGCTTTTATTATCTAGATGATAACTAAAGTCTTACATAATGTATCTCAAGATAATTTTTGGTATTTAGATACTTTTTGCTTATTATTTTCTTTAAAAATTATAATAAATTTCCTAAATAGGAATAAGAACTTTTTAAATGAAATATATAAATATATATGTATATACAGATATGTACATATGTATGTATGTATAACAAATATATAAAGTAATATTTAAGCTACACAGAGAGTTTAATTTAACAACAGTATTCCTCATGGATATATGAACTTCCAGTTAAGTCTGAGATACTTCATCAATATCTGTGTTAAGATACTTTTATTCCCTTGACATTCGTTGCATACTATAGGCAGGCAATCCTTCAATTTGACCTCGTTCAAACGTAACCCAAAAAAAAAAAAATCGCTGAATCATATCTCATCAGTTTGGATTTTGGCCACTTTCCTTTCACACACACACACACACAATCATGCAGTAAGAGCAAAAGATACAAGATACAAGTTGCAATCATTTTCCCTCTTTTAAAAAATATATAAATATATATGTATATCCAGAAGATAGCATACGACAATGCTCCATATATCAAATTATATAGACGTGTACTTAAAAACTACACTTCCGACCTTCGAGAGACCCCAGCATGACATCCGCCAAATACACGACTTTACTATATACTATATATATATAAAAGTATATCTAAATGTACATACATACATACATAAATGTATATATATGTATATATGTATGCATTTTAGCTACATATGCAATGCCTTGTAAGTAAATGGTGAAAAAAAAAAAATAAAAAACGAAATGGGAGGAGTAAAAGCGAGAAAAGAGAAGAGGAGAGAGAAAAGAACAAAACCTAAAGAAAGCTTAAAAGCAACGTCAAGGGAACGGTACTTGAGCAGAGTGAGGGGACGGAATGGAAGGGGGAAGAGGCCATAGGGGCACACATAACAGTGCGACATAAATTGAACTTTTTTTTTTTTGTTTTGTATTCTTTTTGTTATGTTTTGTGTTTTTTGCCAAGAGACAACGAAGAGGGTGATTGGAGAAGGGGGAGATGGGGAATGGGGGATGGGAGAAAAAGCAAAAGCAGCTAGCATGACAGCTGCTCTCTCATTGCTCCACGATTCATAATTTCCTGTAATTGGAGTTTAAGTCAAGACGGCGACAATGACAAAGACGACGGCCACCGACCACCCCCCTCCCCACCCATATATACATACATACGAACATATGTATGTATGTATGAACATATATGCTCCATCTCTGTCAATTCAATCTCCAATCTCCTACTTCTCCACTACCTCTACTATCTCTCTGCCTTCTCATACATTTAACAGCTTATTTTTGGAATTTTCTCTCTCTTGTGGTTATATTCGTGTGTTTAGATTATATATTTTTAATGCCTTTAAATCGTCTTATTACTTTTTTGTGTTCTTTGGCTAACACAAATATATACAATACATACATACATACATACATATGTACATAAATGGAAAAGTGGCAATAGCAAGTTGTTAATTTGACACTTGAAAATTGCCAACTAACGAAAACAACAACTGCAAGAATATAATGAGAGAAAGGGAGAGAGAGAGAGAGAGAGAGAGAGAGAGGAGAGAGAGAGAGAGAGAGAGAGAGAGAGAGGGAGAGAGAGAGAAAGTGAATTGCTTTGTTGAAAATTGAAATCCAAATTGAAATTCATACAAGTTAATTTCAAGGATAAATCTTCAGAACTATATGATCCTTTGAAATACTCGTATATGCATATTTATCAAAAATAAAACCAAGCGACTAAGAAAACAATAAAAGAAATCTTTGTTCTTATATCAAATCAATTAAAACATTGGTTTAACTTACAGAAACAGCCTCTGGAGGGTAATCACCATTCACAGCATATCTATTATCATTATCACAACTAAAGTAATATGAACAATGGTAACAGCTTCTCTCCATTTTGCTTAAAATGTTTAACGAATTTGTTTTCTCGATTTTATAAACACATTTATTTTAAATGAATATCCGAAATGATTTTTTTATATTATATTTTTTTTTAATTCTAATTTTGATTCGACCAAATTTAGATATAAAACTAATTTGCTGTCATAGAATGAATGACATTTAAATAGAGTTGCCAAGCTAACAAGAATTAATTGAACCACACAATATAATAAACACGGACAACTCTTCCAAGAACTAGTTCCTTTGAGGGTCACACTGAAATGTATGTTCATATGTGCAAATAATTAGGTCAGTCTAGGGAAAACAAGTTAACTTTAATTCGGTCATCGACTTAAATTATCGATCAATCGAAATAGACAGAAGACTACGTTTTTTTCATCTAAAATTTTTTGTTAATTAAATTAAAGAAATTGAGTTATTTTTTCGTGTGTTAAAAAATATATTCAAATATTTAGATAGATTTTAGATTAGATTTTATATATTTTATATTTTTATATATTTTATATTTATCTATAGATTTTAAGTTTAAGAATTTATCTAAGACAAACAGATGTGCGAATCGGTGTAGTTTAAATTTTATATATAGAAAATAAGACAAAAGCATTTGCGATTATAGAAGTATATGTACAGATGTGTATCTAAACTATGGATCTAACCATGGATATAATTCGAAAACTGAGTCTATAGATTATTATAATAAAATTTTTAATACACCATTTAATACATAAGCACAGCTCTTACCCCTCATTATAATAAAATGCAACTTAAAAAAAGATATATGTATGTACATATGTATGTATATTATATGTATTCCTGTACTATGATATTAACAAAACTTTTATAATCTTAATGAGAAATGATAAATTGTAGGTAAGGTGGTTCTTTATATGTCAAATCAGACTTTTATAATTCTTTGATTCATTATTAAAACAAAACAAAGTTGTAAATTATTTGACTATATTGTACAACATATAATACATATATACACATGTGCATACATATGTATTTATGTATGTATATCTATCAATAAATTCCCATCGAATTGGCAACGTTTTCCAATTGAAAAATTCATTTACATACACTTATTGTTCTCCATTATGAAGATAAAATCTCTGGTAATTACTAGACTGCTTCCAATATGTATATGTATTTAAACATTTTCGCAAAACAAAAGAAAATCTAATTTTGAGACTTGATTTTCTAAATCGATAAAAATGTACAATTTTTTAGTTGAATATTTAATTCCTAATTTTTTGTGCCCATTGTACAACCTGGGCAATAAATCAAAATAGTTCTCAAGTAGAAAAGGAAGTCAGATTTCTAAAAAAACATTTCAATTTCTTATAGTTTTGACCGAGTTATGAACTGAAATTACTATGCAAGTGACGGCAGTACCAACCAGCAGCAGCAGCGGAACGAATACTCATAACAAATGCAAGACATGCCACAATGAAAAATAAAATAAAATAAAAACCGAGTGGAAAAGAAACTGAAATCAATTGGACATCGATAGATATCAATAGAACAAGTCAGCCAGTCAGCGTTAGCAGTCATATATACATACACATGTACATACATATATCATCGTATATAGTACAACAATTTCAACAAATGACAGTTGAATGCTACCAAGAAATACCACAATAACTTACCTGCTTTTCTATCAATCTATCTATCTTTCTATCTATTATTCTATCTTTCTATCTTTATCTAACTCAAAGCTTATCCATTTCTATCTATCTATCTATCTATTATTTCTATCAAAAACAAATTGCATGAAATTTAATACTTTCACCGCACAGTGTACAAAAAACCAGAAGCAAAACTAGAACTTGGACTCGGACTCGGAATACTTTCATTACACATCAGAGACTCAACTTGGCTCAGTGGTATTATATTGGCTTTATTGTGGTCACTGGAGATATGAGCAAAAAAAAAACATTAGATTTGGCCAAGACAACAAGTCGTCTAAGACTTGTTAGCTTATATGAATAGCTTTCCGTTGAACTCTGACCTTTAATGTACAGAGAGAGAATAGCCAAAGGGCGGGCAATAAGCACAAATTTCAATTAGTTCAATTAGAAATGCAAAAATAAATAGAAAGAGAAAAGTATTCGAGAGAGAGGGAGAGCAAAAAGCATTCTATTAATCCTTAGCAAACAACAAACAACAACCCTTACCCCCCCTCTCCATTTTCCACTCTATCACAAAGTGCATTTGCAACCCCCGAATCAAAACGGGGAAAGGGAAGAAAACTTTTTGCAATTAAAACTTTGAAATGAAAAGACAATAAAAATCAATTATTTGTTAATAGAAGCAGCAACAGCAGCCAAAAGGTAAAACGATATTGTATATAAAAAATAAAAAACAAAAAAAAAAGAAAGCAAACCAATTCGAAAACAGGAAATTTTTCAACCCTTATCGAATGCAGCCCTGTTACCAGGGTGATGCATTTAATTACCAAAACGTGAAATAGGTAAAAGAGAAACAGAATCTGGCAAATGCATTTTGACTGTTGCATAATTTTTGGCCATGGAACTTGACGCATCAAGATGCCACATTGGGGTTGCATCTGTGGTCGCTGCCAGCACCAAAAAAAAAAAAATTCACTTTGATTGCTCCATTGGCAGAGGAGAAAAATGGATGGAAAAAATGTGTGTATGATGTGCAGCACGATGATGGTCATGGGCTTTATTTTCAACTGCCTAGAATGGACAGAGGAAAGGGGGAGGAGCACTCACTGTGACTCCCAATTTATTTCCCCATGTCTGGCAAAAACGCATTCATATGCATTTTGGAGTAACCCGCGAGAATGGACTTTTGTTTGTTTGATGTTGTTTTTGTTTTTTTGGGGAAATGGCGAATCCTGCTGACATGATGGTCACTGCATCTGGCACCGGAACACCGCGATGAAAATTGGATGGTTCGTTGTGCAGATTTATATGCTTAATTATTATTGGCGCACACAGGAAAAACCAAAATCAATAAGAATTTAAACCAGCAGCAGCGCAAAAATGTCAAAAATTTCTTATTTTACTTAAACGATAAGTAATACTAATAAGAGATATATATAGCCATATAAAATGGAATCCAGTTACATTGGGAATCATCCTTATCTCAGGAATAGACCATAGATTTTAATTTATTCTGTAACTTTTAAGGGTGGAATATCATCATGGGTCAATTTACTAATCTTTTACATATGGTTTTGAGACTCAAAATAAAACTGGTTTCAATCCTTTGAACTAAATTGTTAGTCACATTCTGAATAATTTCCAACATAACCGGTTTATTAATTTTAAAATTGAATCAATTTTGTGGTAATGAATGTTATATGAAAATTTGATCCATTGATAAACTTTATAAGGACTATTATTGTGAGAAAAATAGATACTATTATGTATTAACTTTTAAAAGTTATTAAAATCTTTTATTCTCAACCGAAGATTAAAATTTCTTTACTAGAAACTCATATAGAGTTCTGATTTATATTGATTATTTTGAATTAGAATCTAATTTATGTATTTCTTTTGCCTCTTAAATTAAATATTAATAAAATGATTAAACATTTAACTAAATTTCTAATTACGAGTTCATTAATTGTGATTAACTGACGCTAAAAACAAATAACTAAAGAATATTATTATAATATATATCTTTATATTTAATATTAAAATAGATAGACATCTACAAAATGAAAAATCGAGGCAAATCTTTATGTTGAAAATATAAAATTATGTGACAGAAATATATGTAGAATTATTCAAAATTCAGAAAGTTGAATAATAAATATTTAAAATTAAAAAGTTGAAAAATAAATATTTAAAAAGGAATATGCATTTGCGATTAATTTATAATATAAAACTTTGACTTTCGGTCGCCCAATAGAAGGCTAGGAAAAATCCAATGCAAAAGATCTTCAGATAGATAAACCATCAATCATCTAAACATTTTCTCTTTCAGTAAGTAAATTTTTGCTTTAATTTCTTCTGTTCTTTAAATGATACTGAAAGGTTATATGTCACTTGGCAGCAAGGGGGTGCAAATACAATGAAAATTTCTCTCCTTTAATCCTTTCACATCGCTTACACTCCTAGAGGCACAAATACTACACAAGATTATCCCAAGATGGCAGTAAGTTTAATAGGCAAAGTTAATCATGGGAATGTGACATTATTTCTCTGTAGATTTTCTTTTTTTTGGGGACACCTATCACCTATGTACCTATAATGATAATGAATGGAAAAGGGCAAAAGTATATCGTTTAATCTGCCATAAAATAAGTGTGATAAACTGATTTATATATGTAATTCATAAGATTTAGCGCATCCGGTTAGAAGTGCACACTTAATCACATGTAGGAAGCGACAGTGAGCCAGTCAGTCAGTTAGATAGACAGACAGACAGACAGACGAGTCAGAGAGTCGTTTGGGCACGTATTATGGCTAACGGAAAAGCTGGAAAGCCGCCTACAGGTATGCAAAGGTAAGGCTGAAAGGCCTAAACGATGCCAAGTGGCAAACGGCAGGGGCTAGCATCAAATCCTGGACAAAGTCTCTAGCACAAAAAGGGCTAAAGAGCATGAGAGCATGAGCATGACGACCAAAACTCTTGAAATGCCGAGAAGATGCTGCTTCATGTGCTAATTGCACTGTCAAGTCAAGTGTGGGGATATTTGTATGTGTGTGTGTGTGTGTGTGCCCGTATCTCTATGCATGTGTGTGTTTGTGTAGGCAGAAACATCAGCGGCAACAACGACAACGACAACGACGACGACGACAACGGCAAAAGCAACCAGCAACCAGACGGAAGCAACAGCTCAAATGCCAAATGAGAAATGAGACATCGCCACCCACGCATATACACACAGATACAGATACACTTATATTACACACACACACACACACGTAAATATTTATGTATATATATACATATACATACAGAGATAGGACGCCATTAGCGTCGCGTCGCCTCGTTCGAGCACAAGTTAAGAGAAAAATTGTTGCATACTTTGCGCGGCCGCAAGAGCATGACTATGCTGCCAACACACACATACACACCACTCGCACACACACACACACACACACTTGAACGGGTCAAAAAAACAACAACAATTTCCCACAACAACAGACATCCGAAATGAAGTAATATCCTTATTTTGCCTCTTTGAAAGAGAATGTGTCCAGACACATTGCACAAATTCGTGTAAATCAATTTCTATTTCAACCACCTTACCACATTGTCCCTCTCTCGGCTATATTCGATCTCGTTCTGAATAAAATAAACATTTTTATCTAAACGATATGACAGTATATACTATATACTATATATAAATATATAAAAGGCGGCAGCACAGCAAATGATAACGCAATGGCAAGCAGACAAAACGAAATTTTTTTTCCTCTGCCAGAGTCAGAGTCAGTGGCTATGAGTAAAATCGATTTTTCCCCAAACAACAAAAACAACAACAAGAACAGGAACAACATCAACATCAACGTCAACACCAATACCAATACAAACATGGTAAAAGTGCCTAAAGTCAGAATCAGACTCAAATGCCGCACAATAGCAACAATTGCCACATTGTCCACGTGCTACAACAGCAACGTGGGTATGCACTTAAGTTCGGATAATGGATGAAGGCAATATATACATATATGTATATATATATAAACAAAAGTTGTACAATATGGAAAATTCTTTTATAAAAGATTCATACTATAAATGGATCTGATATAGAAAAAATACTTGAAATTGATATCGTTCGCTGTTTTGATATAATTAGTTATTACGAAGAATTAGTTAGAAATACGAGAACCGATTTTTAAGATAAACTTATATTTTGTGGAATTCTCAACCTTTTCAAAAGTCTTTTACTTAAATATTTTGTTTAATAATGTTCAAATCACTTTCTTCTTAAGCCTATAAGCGAAAGATCACACATCATAAAAATTTATATTAGAAAGAACATATCCCTAGGAATATTCCAATTAAATTGCCATTATATAATATAAAATATATAAAATATATAAGCATATCTCTAAAAGTATTACAATTCCAAAGTAATCAGATTATTTTATTTTATATACACACATACTATATGCGGAATATATATAAAGTATATAAACATAATAAATGTTCCTATTAGATATATGAATGTATATATATTTTATTACATACATACATATATTATATATACGTATAAAATATAGGAACATAATAAAAGTTCTTATTAGATCAATTCATTCATTACATCTCTAAGAAAATTACAATCCGATTATTATTTGTGCATATGCTTACATATCTGGCATTAGATAAACTCGCTATACTTCAAGGTGTATTATAATTCGAAAGTAAAATTCAGATTATTATATGTATACATATCAGTAATATATATAACATTTATAATATGGTAAAAGTTCCTACTCGATAAACTATATCTTAAAGAGTATTAGAATTCGAAAGTAATCAGATTACTTTGTTTTATACATATATCTGGAATATATATAAAATATGTAAACATAAAAGTTCCTATTCGATAAACTCAATATGTCTCAAAGAGTATTATATGGGAAGATAATCAAATTATTATCTGTATCGAATATATATTAAGGAAAAAACATTATAGATACATAATCCCATTCAAAAGAAATCATGCCTTTATCATATCTCTAGGGATATTATTTATCTAATCTCGAACATTATGAAAGTTGCTATAAAAAAGATCAATATATATATATCTAGATTTACCTCAATAGGAATCAGATTACTATATAGCCAGTTGACAAATACACTACCAAACATAAAAGTTCCTATAAGAAAATTATTTTCTCTTTTTAACTCTAGGAATACATCAGTAATAAATGCAACCAGATTATTATATATCTTTTTAATATGTTTACAGATTATCAAATATCAAATAATATCTCAAACCAATCGAAATTTTGCATATTTCATTTAACACAAAATGATTCTTTGTTTTTATATTGTTAAAATTCCATATAATTTATCGATTTACTAAATAAAACTTCTTTGTGTGTTTTTTGAAAATTCTGAAAACAATCAAACTCAATTGTTATTTTTAAGAGATTACCACAAATTCGACATCTGCACATACATATATTCGGATGATCTCATTTAGTGAGACATCATAAACCTAATAATAATTTCTGCTCAAATAAATTCTAACCAAATAATTTCTGCTTAATAATTTCTGATTGAAATATTATTGGAAATGTCGTCATGGATTAAATTAAAGCCAAAAACTATTGTAAAAGGAATAGTAAATATATGAGAACATTGCGACTTAGCAAAAGTAGAAATTATGAAACAGGCTATTTAAAACCATATTTAGACTCAATCTAGACATTTCGATTAGCTTCAACATATGTATATACATATGTATATTTAGGAAAATCTTTTGTTGACAGATAATAGAATGCACTTTTGCCTTTTGAAGTTTACATTGCGCTTATCACTTTAGAGCTATTTCAATGCATCTGTTTATTGCCCCTTTTTCGAAGCACTCTGTAATCGGAAATAACAATTTTGCTTCCTCTTCTACAGTACTCTCCAAAATTTTTCTGATAAGCTTCGGTACGAGAGTGAATGTGTGTGTGTGTGTGTACCTATAAAGCAACCCCAAAAACTGAATTTTTATCATCGTCTAACCGACTACTACCTATGTATGTATATATATACATATACTATTATGTACCTACCCACCACCACCCTGTTTTATCAGCATTGCCTGAAGGGAAAACAAAACAGGGTGATGAGAGAGAAGGCCGGAAGAGTGAGTGGCTTCTAACGGTAAAACGACAAATGCATACGTATGTATGTATATATATGTATTTGTATATCAATCTATATATATGGGCATTATTCGCACTGATAAGGGTAGGTGGGTGGTTGGTTGGTTGGATGGCTTTCCACCCGAAAAAAGTATTCTTAAATAGAACTTTGATATTTTTGGTATTTCATATTTGGTATTTTTTTTTTTTTTTTTTTTTTCATAGTACTTACCCTAGCATGCATATGCACATCATTTTCACCGGGCTGTTGGACACCGGTGCGTATCTTTTTATTCTGCGGTCCTTCGCTAACAACGATGGTGGCACCGCCGCCGCTGGTACCTCCGCCACCACCGCTCCCATTGCTAGCTCCGTTGTAGGGCATTGTGGTCGCCGTTGCGAACTGGAGCGAAATCTCGGGGCTGATTAAAGTTTGTTGGTGTAGAATTTTGGCGGTTTTTTGGCCTGAGCCTAGGCTGCACGTGGGATAACGAAAAATGATTTCTTGGCTTCTTCTAGATGAAGAAGCGACGTTTAGCACGATTACGTGACAGGTGGACGGTGACTACGTAAACGGTAGACAACGACAACAACGTAACGCGACCGAAGAAGTATACCCTTTACTTTTTGGTAAAGATTTATTTAAGATTTTTTTTTTTATTAGTTGCTTTTGTGGCCTCTTTTCTATTATTATTAATTTATTTACCCTTTGCGCTTATTTCTTTTTTTTTCTTTTTGCTTATTTTTGGATTGGGGTCGGCATGCAGGAGGGGAGGCGGCGATTTAAAGCACTTTCAACTTTTCTTTTATTGCACTTTTGATTTGCGTGATAAATTTTCCGTTTTGTTTGTTTCTTTTTCTTGTTGTTGTTGTTGGTGTGTGTATATAGTATTCTTCAGCTGAAAGCAGAGCAGAAAGAGCAAAATCTGTAATTCTCGATTAATACAAGAATAAAACACACACACACACACAATATGCAAACATTATTGTATGTATGTAGGTATGTGTGTATGTATGTAGGTGATCCACTTTCTATATAATAATAATAATAATAATAATGATAAATGCAGAGCAAATGAACAATTAGTTAATAACTATTTCTGACCTATTCCATCACCAATTGTGGCACAAACCACTTAAGCACGTTTCCAGCTAACAACAACAAAACAAAATGACAAATGGAAAACGCACTCAAATTATTTTTGCAACACTTTTTAAATGCAATCATGCAAAGTGCCAACAATTTCACTTGATTGCATTTACCAAAATCACAAAAAAAAAAGCACAAACACAAATTAAAAATTTAATTTCAATTAAATTAAATGAGTTTATGGAACAAGTTTTCCGTAATACGGTTCACTTTATATTGATGAATTTCACCAAAAAAAATCAGTTTTGAGTTGTGTTTTTCACTTTGTCAAATGAGAAGAAAACTCACGCTTCCTTTGATAGGTCAAGTAAATTGGTTAAACAATTAAGTTTAACACGGTCACACTAAATAAATAGTATTTAAAATACTTTTTCCATTGTTTTATAATAATTTGAATGAAGAAACAAAGGGAAATTGGAATGAAAAGCAGAAATCAATTTTAAATTTTGATCCTAATTGGAAATTGGTATTAATAATAATCTTTTCACAATTTATTTCTTTTTTCATGTTTCCAGTTTATCGTTTTGAAATTAAAAAAAAAAATCCTAATAACAATTATTATATAATATATAAAAGTAAAATTATATATTTTTATATACATATTTCGACCTCTTAATTAAATATTTAAATACTATAAAAATTCTTCGCTTAAGCCGAAACAAAAGAGATTTGAAACAAAAATACTGGAATCGAAACAAATGAGAACAAAAACGAAAACTTAGCAATATAAAATGTAAGGAAAATGTACAGAGGAAACGAAACGAGTTTTTTCGTTAATTCAAAAAAACAAATCAAAATTCTAAAGGAAATCTGGGAAAATGGTTTAATTTACTTAACAATTGATATCAAATAAACTTTCTATGTTTATTTCTAGATAAATTTCATATATGTTTTATTCTTTTTTTTTTAATTTTCCTTCAAATAATTCTCTTTCGCTTTTTTAAATTTATTCAAAATATTTTCTAAAAAATATGTAATAATAATTAATTTTTAATTGAAAGTAAATCTGATTATTAGCTATGTTTTAAGTGGGTTCTACATATGTATATGAATAAATAAATATTGTTAATCGTATAATCTGAATTATAAGCCTAACCTCGCTAAATAAGTTTTTCATTCTACTCATTTGAGGTCGAAATATATTCATAAATAAATATTTGGTGATATTCAAGATAAATTTACATTATACAAAGTAGAGATTCTTAGTATATATTCTTGAATATATTGAATATATGTATCAACATATGTATATTAAAAATGAAAACAATTTCTTATAGAAAAATATCTCAATTAAAAATCGTTAACAGTATTTACAATGAAAAAGGAATATAATTTCGAATGTAAGTTTATTTTCAGATCGGCAAGCATTATCATTCGATTAAGATGAAAAAACCGATCAGTAGAATATTTTCTTATTGGTGGTTTATTCTGCCATATACATATGTGCTTATTGGCCAAATCCAGAATACAATATCGAGAATTCTTTAGTATTAATTATGATAATTGCGATTTTATTTAAATCTTTCAATTTAATTTAAGCTAATAATCAGTAAAATGTATATCCAATTAGAATATATTTGAATATTTGGCAAAATTTGTGAATAAATTAAACAATACTTAGAAATAATTGATTGCAAGGCAATAAATTTAGATTTCTAATGAAAATTAAACGATTAAGAGATAAATACATATATCTATTCAATATAGCATTTGTAGCCAATTTAGATCTAAAATCTAATTGATATATACAATTGGAATTATTTATGCTATAGATTTCATATATCTAATTGGATGTTAAATTTTTGATATTTAGCAGATTTAACAAAACATATTCGATTATAAAATTTTAAATTATAAAAAACATTTTCAATTGGTTTTTCTTTTCATTTTCTTTTTGGTAATTCTTGTTTGTGGCAAATTGTTAAAATCACCCTCGGAGTGAAGTTATCAAAAACACGAACAGATGAATAAGAAGAAAAGCAATGGGGGAAAGGAAAAAGCGCCGGCAACAAAAAGGAACATGGCCGAAATGTTGAAATGAATTTCGAAAGGAAGGCCAAGCAAACAAATGAAGAGCGAACGAAACGAAACGAAAGAGCGTGAGAGAGAGAAAGTGTGAAAGAACTAAAGAAAGTCACATAAAGAGGAAGGATAAAATGAGAATCGGAAAAGCAAAGCAAAGCAAAGAAGGAAGAATAAACCGAAAAAATAGGAAAAAAATGAAAAGCAATAGCAACTTTTCACTGTGAAAATCGCGTAGATGTAAACTTGAAAAAGTTTTTCATTTATTTTTCCTTCGTTTCGGCCGCTGCTGCTGTGTGTGTGCAACAACCCTTATGGAAAATGGGGGAAAAGCACACACGCGGACCAAACGAACGGACAGCGGTAAAATGGCAACGGCAAACGATGGCAGCGACGGCGGCGTTAGCTTCTGCTGATTTTTGTTTTGTTTGTGGGGGCGCGCTCGGCCAATATGCCGGGGGTTGGTTTTTCATTAATGAAACAACACGGGGAAACCGTGCAATGTACATAGATATATAATATATATGTACATATATAACGGTAAATGGTAAACTTTTCCATCAATACGCTTTTCTATTTTGTTTTTGTATAACAAACGACCGACGGACAGACAAAATGCGGTTTTTCTTTTTCCTCGTTTCTGTTCATATTCATTTGAGTTTTTCTTTTATTATTTGCAAGTTTTCTTTTTATTTTCTTCAAGTTTTTCTTTTTCATTTTTTTTTCTTTTCTTTTTGGCTTACAACAAAATGGTGGCACAGCGGCAACAACAACAAATTCGAATGCACAATGAATTTTTGTCTTTCTTTTTTTTTTTTTTAAAGAGAATTTGGGAACTGGGAGAACGGGAAGCGGGGAACCGCGTGTCTCCTGTGTATTTATTTAAATATTTCACGTTTGTTTATTTTTTTTTCTTTCTAATTTTTCACGTTTCTATTAATTTTTTGTCTTTTTTTTTTTGTTTGTTGTTTGTTTTTAACTTTACTTAAATTTTCATGAAATTTAATTAAGAATTTCATTCGTTTTTCTTTTTTTTTTTTGTCTTTTTTTTATTTGTTTTTGTTTTTGTTCACATTGTTTGAATTAAAAACTTATTGGGAACCGCTGATTTTGGCAAAAGAAAACCCTGCACTCGAATTGTGTATGTGTGTGTGTGTTGGTCTTAACTTGAATCGTGTCTGGCGTCTGTTGTTCCAAAGTATGTTTGAAATCAGTTTATACATATATGTAAGTGAGATGAGATCAGGTGAGGTGAGGTGAGGTAAGGAGGTGACGGCAGAAAGGGGGGAAGGTGGTGGTAGAAACCGAATTCTATTATGTATTTTTGTCTGGTCACACAGCATATGACAGAAATTGCCAGATGACTCTGAGCCTACTTCACTTACGTTAACTGAATTATTTTTCCGGTTTTTCTTTTTTGGAATTTGCCAAAAACAAAATTCTTTTTTTTTTTGCTTTTATTTAATACACACAACACACACGTCGTCCAAAGTACCCGCACACGTACACGCACGAAATGTGAAATGTATGGTTTTTATATATGTGTGTGTGTGTGTGCGTGTATGTGTGTTTATATATGAATGCGGTGTATTTTATTTTTTTTGGGGGGAAATACAAGTGAAAATTTTTCTTCCGTTGCGTTTTCTTTGTCTGACTTATTGCGCTCAAACGTTGTTTTTGAACTTAAATGTTAACAGAACTGAATGAGTTTTAACAGAATCAAATGAGTCTTAGCAGAACCAAATGAGATTTAACAGAGCCGAATGCGACTTTACAGAGCAAAATGAGATTTAACAGAGCCGAATGAGAAATGCAAGAAATTCAAATTGAGCGCAAGATAGCGAGAGGCAACAAAAACGTATTCGAGAGGGAGATATATATGTAGATTCAGAGAGTAAGTTAGTGAAGCGTCGCAGTCGCAGTCGCAGTCACAGTGGCACACAGGTAGCGTGAGAGACTAACAGAGCTAGAGAGGGAGAGAGAGAGAGGGAGAGAGAGAGAGGGAGAGAGTGAAAGAGCGAGCACGAGAGCGAATGAGATAGATTGAGCATGAGTTTGAGAGAGCGAAAGAGAGGGAGAGAAAGAAAGAAAGAGAGTAACAACTGGCACTTAGGGGTTGAAATGAAGGCGAACCTAAAGAGTGAACGGCTGCATTTTAGACATCAAATATTGAAAACTGCATCTACTACTCAATCTACTACCTTTTCTGCTGCCACGCGCCTAAATCCGCTACTTTTTATTTGTTGTTGCGCACAGAGTGTAGCTACTGCGCCGTCGCCGTAAGCCAAAGAGCAAAAGTACCTTTTTTTTTTTGCTATTTTCTGTTTTTTCTTTTTGTTTTTGGTGGGTGGGAAAACCTTCCGGTTAGAGTTTGGTTCAACAATTGCTGCTGCTACTGCTGTTGTTGTTGCTGCCGCTGTTGTTTTTGTTGTTGTTGTTGTTGCGATTGCTGCGAATCATTATATCAAAGCAAACGAGACGCTTAAGGAAAACTTGCAACTTATTTGAACACACACACTTTTCACTTTCACCAATTTGACGTTTTGCCCCTCTTCTTCTTCCTCTTTTCTACCTGGATTCATGCACTTTTCAATTTTGCACTTGTCTCTAAATTCGCGTTGCGGCGGCACAACGAGACACAACAAAAACACACATGAAACAGCACAGAGGCATACACAAACACACACAAACTATGTATGGATAAAATCGGGGGAGCGCGCTCTCACAACGTGTGTTGGTTGGTGGGAGCGGGACAACCGCCGTTGCCGTTGCCGTTGCTCTTGCTGTTGTAGATGAAGAAAAACTCAAATTGAAGGCGGCTGCGGTAGCGGCAAATGTCGCGGAAGTATTTAATTAAGCCCCAAAAAGTATTTAATTTAAATTTTTATATGTATGAATGCAAAAATGCACAAGCCACTCACACAACATATACACAGAGACAGACAGAGACACACACACACGCGAGTCTACACGTTTGTAGTGGTTAAAAAAACAACAATGCCAAACGAGACACTCTTGCTGTAGTTGCTGCTGTTGTTGTTTTTGTTATTATTGTTGGCTTGATGATGATGATGTTGTTGCTCTCTCTGCTTTGTGTACGCTTTTCTTTCGGCTACTCTTTGCGTTTGCTTTCCGCTTTATGCTTATTTGAAAGGCAATTTTCAACCGTGCGCCACAAAGTTTCAATTTAAACTGAGACAGCAATAGCAACAGCTAACGTCGACAGCTCTTGCTTTGTCTTGCGCGGTACAGCAAGTGCTGTAATAGCTCTTTCTTTGCACACAGATACATTACAAACACACACACAAAAAGCAGTTTTGCCGAACAACAGCAACAACACGCAAAACGCAAGTGCTGAGAGAGAGCGCGGCAGATGCGCGTTTGCTCTCACATACTCTCTCTCCCTCTCTTCCATTCATTCCGTCTTTCTTACTCTCCCACTATAATCTCTCTTTCGCACTCTATCAGTTACGCTCTTGCTGTCGGCGTTGTAATGAGAGCGTTTTAAGCACAGTGGTTTATTGGCCATTGGAATTGAAATTAAGTTTTTATGAATGAAATTATGTGTGAATTATATAAATGATGGCAACTCAATTTTAAGATAGAAATATTTTATATTATGTTTAATACATTGTTTTTAATATCTAATTATGTTTATATGTATCAAAAATTGGACCTTGATACATTTTTTATACATTTTTTAAATACATATTATGAAAAATTTTATGTTTCCTAACTTATTGCTATTTATATATCCGTATGATTCATCTAAACTTCATCAAAATCGGATGTCTATATCATTTAACTGACTAACAAATAGGCAACTAATATAAATTTGATTTATTACAATTTAATTTATTTTGATGGATTGACAAATGGACAGGGACAGGACAAGGGTATACAAACTTCGTCTAGGTCAAAGCTCATCCTTCCAGTTTACCTTTGAACTTCCGTACACATATGAAAACTACAAAAAAATTAGTTTAGTATTTTTCAAAAAGTTATAAATGTCAACGCAGTTAAACATAAAACATTTAAATTTGATTAGTTTTGTATAACACAAAATGAAAATTGAAATATTTTTATTAATTAAGTTATGATTTTGTTGCAAAGCGTTTCTCTCTGCACGTTATTCATAACGGTATAACGAAAGTGCATTAGCATGACATTTACTTATACGACAATTTATATTTTGTCTCTTTTACAATTATTCTTATTGTTTGTAATTGTTTTAAGTATTATGTTTATAGTTAACTGATATATGTTATTATCTTTGCATGAACAATAGTAAAATCTGGGCTATAAAATCAATTTTTTTAGTTAAGTAGAGCGTTTATGCTTAAGTTAAAACAATTAAGAACAAGTATGTTTAAAATTGACAGAAATCGCCTTCCCGATTTTGTAGATTTTTTAAGATTCTGCCTAATAATTATATATTATATATAAATCATATATGTATTATAAATTTCCGTCAGAATGAATATACAACACATATTAATTGGTACTATATTTGTTCGATATTCTTTTGATTTCTATTCATATATATATATATATGCATATATTCTTTGTATAATAATTTTTTATCTTTAATTTACTATTCAGAAACTTTGAACATAATCTGTGTAACATTCTTAAATTAAACTGTAATATATGAACTAGAAGGATGGGATAACTTCAGTTGTGCCAAATTTTGTATGCCCTTGCGAATTGCCTCTTTGACAACTTTATATAATTTACCAAGGCCATTAAGAAGTATTAAGCCTCAATATATATTTACTGTCCATGGTGAAAGTATAAAAAAAGTATATTAAGCTCTCAAATATTTAATTTCTTGGCATTTGTTCTAATGATTCCAAGATATAAGATGTATATTTTCCAAATTTTTATGGGTCTCTCCCGGAGGAAAAGCTGTTGCACATTCAAAATATTCTGAAAAATCAAAAAAATTTATCAAATTTGTTTGAAATAACAATATTGATCTACATACTCTGAAGCCCTGTTTATATTGATTGTAACCCGCCTAGAATGTATCGATAGATCTAAAAATGGAACTCTGCTTGATTGAGTTTGGCTCTCCCTGGTAAAGTATTAAAGCTTCCTCATAAAATAAAAGTTAATTTTTCAAATCGGGAAAATAAAACCGATCTTAATTTGAATGCTTATAACTTCTTTTCTCAAGATGCACATATCTAAAGGTGTTTTATACATAATTTTTGTTATATGTATAAAAACTAATGAATTGACAATCGAGCACTCTCGTATTCATTTACATGTACTTTTATTGTATTGGAATTGAAAGAGCTGTTCGACATTCGCGAGTTTTTTTTGTATTTTGCAAACAATTAATTGACAGTGTGAAATTCTTCGAAATTTGTTTTTTATGCTTTTTCTAATGATCATTGAAACATTTTTTTTTTGTTTTAAATGAGTTAAGAATACTTTAATTAATATAAATAGGAAAAAAAATTTTTGGAAAAACTAATATATGATACTAAAAACGAAGTTGAAAATTTAATTTTTGTTTCGATTTTCATTTTGCAAACAATTGTTTGACATACTGTATATTGGTCATAGGAAGAAAAATTAAGAAAAGATATTGAGGGTTACCCCAATCATACAACTTTGCCATGGCGATAAAGCCTCTCTTTTTCAAGCGTGTTATCTTAATACCCTTGAAAACAATAGCGAAAAGAGTATATCTATTTTGATGTCATCGAAAAGCAACTTTAATTATTTAAGGTACACATATGTTAACTATCCAAATACTTTTTATCACAAAAGGTACATCCAAGTCCATAAAATCCTGCAGGTGTATTTTCGATTTCTATTTTTTAATCTATCATGGAAAACCGTGTTTGTTCGATAATGTACAATAATTTCTTATATAAGATTACATATATAATTTCTAATGTATATAAATTATTGATTCATATATATATATATAGATATATCAAAATGACTAAAATATTGAAAATTTTGATTCAAATATTAAAAATTGTTCGAAATTTTGAAATATGTAAGTTTTTTAATATATGTACCTTAATGTTATTTTAATACTTATAATTTAAATGAATTCTAGGAATTAATTCAATGTATAATAATCTTAAAATTGTATAGTAGATAAATTAAATCAATTAACAATTCGGTACTGATTAAGAATATATAGAATATATAATTTAGATATTTTTGTTCATTGCCAATGTCAAGGACATTTTTGTTTAGAACAAAATATAATATGTGTTAATATTTTCACCCTTCGTCTCCCTTTGTGATGATAAACAAATGCAAACCAAACGCATTAAAAATATGTTAAGCCTTTGACTCATCCTTGAGTCCATTCAATCGTGGTCTTTCTTTGGGGTCCATTTGCTTATCGGAAGCACAACATTCAGGTTGTGTTGGGTAGTATCAAGGACCAAGGAACGTAAGGACGTAAGAACGAAAGCTGCACACTTTTATTAGATTTCTGAAACGGACAACAATAGCAACCGAGGCAGACAAATAGAACGACATGTCGTCCACGCCTTCTACCACTACCCACATTCATTTATATCACCATCGCCTACACATGCACATGAATGGCATTCGACAACTATGGCCAGTACGTGCGGCGTCCTCTTTTACTTGATCCTCCTTTGCGTTTCGTGTTCATGGCGCTTTTCGCCTAATGTCCAATGCCAAAGTGCAGCAGGAAGAGCAGCAAGCTGCCTGGTAAACAACATAAACTATTTAGTTTGTGTGTCTGTATATCCTCAGAGTGGGCGGAATAAGTGGACATGGTTACCTACTATACTCCTACATATGCATATATGTACATACATGCATACTCGATTTCTGGGTTTTTAGTTCCAAAGCATACGCCCTCTGAGAGAACCCACACATCCCCAACAATATTTGTATCATAAAATATGGATTAAGTTCTATATGTTTTTCAACTTATCGATAAACACTTTGCTGCAGTTCCTTTCATTTGTTGCACTTGTTGCAGATTCCCCCTCGGCACATATCTATGAGACTGTGTGTGTGTGTGTATGTTGTGGCCAGAACTTAAGTATTAGACCCAAAAGCCTCTTCTTGTTTTTACCATATTGCCAAAAAGGATTTGCAACTCCATATACATGTAGGATATGAGTTCAAAACGCAGCTTTAATGTTAATCCATCAGTTAATTTTTCTAACTAAAAATTTTATATCTATTTATTTTTTTATGGATTTTGAAAATATATTTGATATATAGGTATATATTAGAAGTTTTTAATTTTTTTTTAATATTTACTTAACACTTTCTGTTTTGATTTAGTAGGGACTTTTCTTGGGTTAGAAAATCCGAAATTTCCTTATTTTTTATTGACATATCGAAGCGTTATAAAAATATATCTTACTTCAGCTAATAGATACCATCTTTGACCTTATATTTCAAGACTTGTCCTTGTAATTACTATATTACATTTTTTTTATGTTTATAATAATATTAATATAATGAATTGGATTGTTTTAATATTATAATAATATAATTATTATAATATATAATGATAATTATTTAAAATAATAATAATGGTCGCTAAGTTAAATTTTTATATAATGGATTATACATTTCGGTACTTGAGACAATTTAAAAAAATAATATGTATACTTTAATCCAAGAAAAATATGAATTAATAGATATTAACACTTATAGAATGAAAGATAAGAAATTCGAAATATATAATATATATAACTGTGCAATAATCAACTACAAAGAAAAGGATCAGCATCTTACTTGTAGATTAAGGTCTTATCTATTATGTAAAAATAAAACATAAAAGAGAACAAATTTTAAATTCAAATATCCTGGACAATATGTGAATATTAATAAACTTCGAATTGAATGTAAACTTCTCTCAAGAATTTGCATCTTAAATGTGGACTAAATTATGCAATGTTTTTTTTAATTAATATTATATTTATTCATTGTTCAATAGATTGAGTGAATAAATATTTGAATAATTCTACAAAGATAACAAAATGTAAAAATAAGATTCTTTTTTCCTCAGGGGAAAAAAACAATTTTAGAATAAGTAAAACATGAACATGAATATTTAGAGATAAAGAAAAATCAATTGTGAAAAGTTCAAGTATGACAAAGAAAGTTTCGAATCAAAAATGAAAAGTTTGAAAAGTGTTTTTTACTTTACTTAATCAATAAAAAAATAACTGACTGCAGGCTGTCCCTTTTCTCTGAATATTAGCCTTAGACAATGTCATACTGGTTATGTATATTTTGTTGTTGTATTATATAGTAACTAGATTTGTACCTTAGAGAATTTAAACCAATTTGTTTCCTAGATTATATCAGATGAAAGAATTTTTTTATCTTACATAGAATTGAAGTAATTAAATGTTATGATCAACGCAGAACGCTTAAAATAAAATTCTAATTAAGTATTTAAAAATGTTTTAATTTAAATGTAAATAAAAATGTTTGAATTTACGTTAAAATTCAAAAACAAAAATTCTTGCAATTATTGAGGCCATCTGACATAATCTGAGAAAACAATTGGTTTTTTCTTTAATAGCAATTTAAATTTATCATTATTTAATCTAATTTAGATATATGTGTATTAGTTCTTTATGATAAGTTCTTTTATAATAATTCTGGAAACTGACGCATTTCTCCAGTATCTGGTGGTCAGTTTTAAGTAATTTTTAGCCAGCTGAAAAGTATGCACCATTTGACACTAAAGAATTTTTTATGTAAGCGCATACTTAGTTGACCAAATATAATAATGAGTACTATATTAGGCAGTAGATAAAAATAAATATTACTTGTTCACTCAGACTCTTGTCTAATAGATGTTTTTGAGTTTTATGGTGACACAAATGAGATTATATTAGCTTATCAAAAGAAATTATGATTTGGTACAGAAATATAGAGAATGCATTAAGAAGTTCCGAAACAGACCTGCAATTCAGTAACTTCCGATGGAAAGCATTATGCGATTCTATCCAACTCTGTAAATTTCTTTCCTTCTTTCTTCACGTTATGTGAAATAAAATATTAACAAATTTTTGCGATTGTTTTCTAATACCTATTTACAATTCAAATTTAAACCCGATTTAAAAACTCTTTTTCAAAATCATTTCTAAGTTTACTCATAGCAAATTGTAAGATATATATAAAATTGTAACCATTATATAAGGGAAAGTATATATAACAAATGAAAACAATGATAAAAAATCAATAATTCGGACCTGTTCTTGTTTTCAATTCCGAGAAAATTTTTTGAATTGAAACCTGTTCTCCCTTCCGATTCCGACCTAAGTTATTCGATTTCAAATAACTTGACGTATAGAAATACACATATATATGGAAATGCCAATTTTTTTATTTTTATTTTAATATATTGTATATTTCAATAATATTAAGCATTAGTCAATGAACTCAGTTCAGCCGTTTATTAACTAGAATTTTTCTTAGCAGACATCCAATATAATTGTATTTGAATAATAACAATCGAGTTTACGATTTTCGCATAACGTTTATTCAAATTCTCACATCATAATTTTATCTGTGAAGCTCGGCAACTCTACGCAATACTCAATCAGCTGATACGTTTCGAACCTAACTTCGAAAAGTGAAATATTTGACATTTTTCTGGAAATTGTAAAGCGCTTCGGATTAGAAGTCGATTCGGAATGGTTTCCGATCTGGTGATCATGACTGATTTTGTTTAACATTTTCTTCAAAACATTCACTAGTTTCTTTTTTTTTAGTTTCTTGTTAGGTTTCATTTCTTATTTCTCATATAATTAAATATATTCTAAGAAATTGTGTTCTTTGTGATAACATTTGCAGGGAAAAATCCATCATAAAATCCACTTGAATATATCTGAATATTTCAAAAAATACAAATGGGAAATAAAACTAGTTGTAAATGTAAATATTTGTTGTAAAATGTTAAACTTTTTGCTTGATATTAAGCCCGGCCCATTGCCAGCTGGTCGGAATTGCTACCAATTCAATTTCCCGTCAATCAAGCCAATTGACAATCACCAAAAGTTTGACCAAAATGAAATTCAGGCAAAACTCAAAGAATTGGAAGCGAAACGTTTAAACTATTTAGAACGATTGCAAACCCTTGAGCCAATTTTCGAGAAGGTAATGCGAACAGTACGAAAAATTAAATTTGGTATAAATGCTTTGGAACGTTTTTTCAATGAACCAAAACCATATAAAATATTTTTGAAGCCAGATAAATATTATACCATCGATGAAAATTTAGAGAAAGCCATTAATTTGTTAGTAAAATTTGATGAAATGCACAAAGTGAATTGCAGCATAAATGAGGCAATGTTTTTGCATTGTGAAGAGCTAAAAGTTACCTATAAATATATGTTGGAATTGGAATGGGATTTGGCTTGGTTGGACTATCAAATGGAGGTAATTATGTATAACAAGCGGATTTTGTGCGAATATATGCGTAAAATTAAATCATTTGATAATGCTTTGATCCGATTACCGGCAACCTCTAATCTGATGCTGGACACGGCCAATGTTGGACAAAAAAAAGAGAATATATTATTTTTTCCATACGAGGATATTGAAATTTACAATCTTGACCAACATTCCATTATGAAAAATGAAGCGGATCTGGTTAAGGAACTTGACGAATTGAAAAATCAACCCAAGGAATTGGTAACCAATAATTTGGATATGGATGAAGAGGAAGCCATTGGAAATTGTAAGAAACAACGCACTCATTTTGCTGCACTTATTGAATATGCTGGAATTTTGGGTGCTGCCACCATTACAGCAATTGATCCTTGCTATCAAATATTTATCGATTATCATGATGGTTTAGATGAGTAACGAATTTCGTTTGCATTTCCGATAAATACATTATCTCTATAGCCGTAGATGCAAAAATTGCTGGTGACACAATTACCATTTTTGATACCATTTTAAATTAAAAAAAAAAAAAATAAAATAAAGAAAGGAAGAAAAGAAAAAAATACTACATACTATTCACACTGAATGCATTTGACTGACTTTGCTACTCTACTCTTTCAACTGAATTTCATTGTCTGCTCTTTTCCACTATCTGAATCTATCCGCATTTTATTTGCACTAAAAGTCAATTTATGCAGTTGACTTAATTTGATTTCAACCTTTAAATCACTGAATGCAAATTGCGTTAAAAATATTTTAGTTAGATGAAAATTTGTTTACCAGCTTGATTCTCACTCATTGCTCACAGTGCAGGCAAGAATCGTGACTGAAAAAGCTTAAAAAAATGTGTATGTATGTGTATATATGTATGTACTATATAGAGAAACATAAATGTGAAATTGTTAAGTGTATTCCAATCATGACTTTAGGCAACGTTTTAGATATTCTAGATTTACATACTGTACATATATTTATATGGAACTAAACTCAATATACTCACAAAATTTCAACTCATCAGACACAATTTTAAATTATATTTGATTTCAATTTGAATTTCGGTACGAGTAATTTTCATTTAAAAAAAGCGAGGAACTTTTTATGGCTTGTCACTAACTAAATTAAAAAATTTAATAAAAAGTAGAAATGAAAATTAAGAAAAATATTAATTACAAAGATATTGCAAAAGTATTCACAAGGAGAAACAAATTGAAAAAATAATGTTTCTGTATAAGGAATTTAATGGAATTCATTTTGTATGAGTTGATCGATTTTTGAACACGTTTGCTTTGGTAGAATATGATAATACTTCTGCTGGAAACTGACCAATTCCAGAAGCTATTGTGTGAGATAAAAGACAGATTTATTTAATTGATAGAAGGTAAATGATATTATTTATTAATTTAGTTGTTTTCGCGGCGGTACAAAAAGAACTGCGTATAAAATAATAGTGCTGCAAAACAGATCAAACTACAATAGAGTTGCCAGACTGTTACTTTGAACATCGTTAATTGCAAACCACTAGTTTAGATAAGGATTATCATTTCATCCTTATCTAAAGAAGTATTATCATAGTACATCATCACATAAAATAGAATTTATTTTAATTAATTAATTATAAAAATACACATGTAGAATATTCTATATAAAAATTAATAAGCTCGTTTAGCCATCCTTCAGATGACCATTTTATAGATCTTCCTGTTTCGAAGTAAACTTATATCCCTTCTTATTATTATAATTAGTAGGTTATTTTGTGGTATCATCTTTTTTTTTGATAGTATATACATATATTAATATACTTCAATTGATTAGGTCAGCAAATGTACGCAGAGTTAGGAAAAGTCAATTCATTATTTATCGATTATTATAAATATTAATTAAATATAGTTTAATTAGTAACTATTTTAATTTAATTTCCACCAATTAGTTCACACAAGAACTTATTTCTTGATGTCATGAATTTTTATAGGTAATTCAAAATGTTTTTACCGAAATCTTTCTTTCCTTATTTCCCTTTGTACTCTTTTTAAATAAGTTTTCTTATTACAGAATATATAATGAAGTTCGAATCAAAATACCCATCAGGAGAAAGATCTAATTGGATCTGAAGTAGTAATAGAGGAGTACTAAATCAAGTTGCCATAAGAAGAGGGGTAGCTAATTATACAATAGAATAAGCCTATTAAAAATTTTAATTTCTTTTCTTAGTTTTAAATAGATGCCTATGATTTGCAAGTCTCGTAACCGAGAAGTTGTTGAGGGTAATTACCATTGGAAAATAACTTAACATAACTATGCTAACTTTAGGGGAAAGTATTTAACCGACTGGCAAGTAATCGTTTTAAAATTCCTTTGCCAAAGTCACAAATTTTTCTAAATGGCAATTAGAACCATTGTCATACTTTTGTAGAAAGTTCCTAAATTCTTTTTCCAGAAAGTTCAGTTTACTTATCAAATTTCATGTTAGGTGGACAAAATCTATTTATCTTACTTAAATATTTCGTAAGACGATAAATTTCCTAAATCAATCACTTCAATAGCTAATGTTGCTTTAAATGAAAAATTTTAACCAATAATATATTCTAATCATTTATATAAAATTTCCCTATTTTGCATACGTAATTCCCAATTGATAAATAGACTTGATAACATCTAGGAAATCTAATCAATTTATATATGTATGTATGTATATAGATGTCATCTAACCTTTAACCGTTTACAGTTTTCATCTTTAATGACCTCAATTCAATTTCATTCCAATATGGTAAGCATTATCGAAACTTCTATGCCGAGTTGCTTGCACAGTAATCGTACGTGTGGAAAAGACGTCAGCACTGATTGCTGCATAAATGATTGAGAAGGTTTCCTCCTGCTGCTTGCTGTCTGCCTTCTGACACACACACACACTCACAAACACATACATACACTTGTCTATCTTGCCTTCATCCCAAAAGAATGGGAGGGGTGGGCATCCTGATTCGAGTGCTATCAGCATTCCTCCATGGCAATGGGGTTTGCTTGCATATCGATGAAGTATTTGAAGCCAAAAACTGAATAGACGAAAATCGTTGCATTATATGAAAATTGATGGAAAATGCCAAAATATTTCAAACCAATTTTTGTGGCAGGCAGCCAGACAGACAGTATTCGAGTAGAAGTGTAGTCCGTATTCATCGGTCCAACGGTCCATCGGTCCATCGGTCCATCAGTTCATAGTCAGGCAATGGGATATGTAACACGATTTTAGCCAACAATTTAAATATGCAGCCAAGTGCGGCACTCTCACTTATTTTTAGATGGAAGACACAATAGTCGCCGGGAAGGGCTACAAACGGATGAGATGACGAGATCGGGAGACAAAGCAAACGGGGAGCAATAAATCACCAAAAAGCGCAACGCAGTGTCAAGTGAAAAAATGCGTTAAAGGGAGAAAGAGAGAGCAGAGGAGGAGTGAGGTAGAAAGAGATGAAAGGCATAGAAAATGAAAAGAAAAGAATAGACATAGACGAGATGTTGTCAGAGGAAAAAGCAAATCATTTAATTGAATTATATGAGATAAAATAGCAATTTATTTTCAGCAGCAGTTTTCTCTTGTCATTTCCCGTTGCAGTTGTTGCTGTAGCTGCTGGCGTTGCTGTTGTTGCTGTTGCTGCTGGCGTTGCTATTGCTGCTGGTGTTGTTGATGCTGCTGCTGCCGCTGGCATAGTTGTCGTTGTCCTTTCCACAATGGCGACAGCAACAGCCGCAAAAAAAGTCGCCTGCAACGCCAGATTTGTCACGAATGTCCCGTTAAAGCGAAATGCGTATTATTAGCATAGGCGGCACATATCTATGCCATCTATCTTCATATGCACACTGCACATTTAAATCTGAAAGAAAAACAAGAAAATGAAAAAAAAAAGTAAAAAGAAATGGAGGAAATGTATCTCTCATTCTAAACCTTCTATCCACTCCCATTCCCATTTCCAATTTGGTCATTGTTTTAGGCTTGTTGCATTTGGATGAGTGCCTCATCACAGTTTTTGCAAATTAATCGAGTATAAAACAAAGATTTTCATCGTCCATCACTTGAAAGTTTGCTAAAACGAAAAGTGAAAGTTTAAAAATTAAATTCTTACAAATTGGAAGAAAAATTAAAAAAAATAATAAAGAAAATAAATCAAAGAATTACATATGCACATACATATGTATGTACATATGTAACTAACATCAACGTAAGGGGCGGAGATGCCAGCCAGTCAAGGTAGCAGGCATTTTGCATTGGCTGTGCTTATTGGGATACCTTTCAGGAAAAGTGAGGGCAAGAAAGAAAGAAGAACTTCTGGCAACCTTGAGAGACATTCTGGAACTTACGGCAGGCGGTGGCATTTTTCGGTAGAATTAAATTACAACAAGATTTAAGTTTCACATATTCACACTGTATCACACACACTTTAGATATTTATTTAATAAACCATATATGTATGTATGTATATCTTACATGTATTTCGATATTTCAAGTTTCGAAAATTCAACCTAAATACATACATACATATGTATGTATGTATGTACATACATATGTATGTATGTATCTTTCTTTTTATTATAATAATGGCATATGTATATTTTTTGAGTTGAACTCAAACATGCAAACCGCTAAGCAATGGAATTTTAAATGGTGTGATGTATGTAAGTACATATGTAGTATGTACATACATACATACATACATTTGTACATATGTGTATACTATACTAAAAACTCTTAAAATAGACAGTAATAACAGTAACTAACATCTAGTGCACCTGTTTTGTATTCTTTTTACATAATTAACCATTAAACACATTATGTTGCCTCTTTCAGTGCCTTTAGAGCGCTTTTTGCCTTTAAGTCTTGTTGAAAATAAAGTTTAATTATTTTTCATCATACTTTAATGTTGCAATTTACTCAAATAAATGCGTTCTGAATGTTCAACAAGATAATTATTATGTAAAATAAACGCTTATACTAACGAAAAAAAGCTTTTTCCAAACAAAATATCCTTGGAAAGCAGAGACAATTTTGGAAAGCTATTTTTGGCTTTCTTTTTCCATGGGTTACTGCTAAAATATCTTTTGAAAGAAAATTATAATAAGAAAGACTTATGTATGTAGGTATTAAAGAGTCAAAAGCTAATGTAAAGTCATTGTGTATTAACAAAGAAACGTGCTGGTTTATATAATATATGTTCATAGTTTTTTTTACTGTCTTTTATTTCAATTTCAAAAGATACATATATACATACACATGTAACTCTTTATGACTCCACATTTTCATCATTACGCCAAATATTTTATCATTCAATGTATAGTATGACCAGTTTTCAGAAAAATAAAGATTGCGTTACACAAAAACGGTAGAATTCAAATACAACTTAGCTTAAGTTCATGGCGTATCTCTCAACAGTTATAAATAATTTCTTATTTTAAAATTTTTATCTTTTTTTAAAAAATATTTAAAGATGCCTGAATTTGCCAAAAGTGGATAAGTGGAATAATTTAAAGTTAGTTGCCAGAAAATTATAAATATCTACTGAAAATAATAATTTTTTTTTTTTTTTTTGTAATTTTTTTTTGTATGCATATTAAGAAATTGTATGAGACTATCAGAAACTACATAAATTTCTAGGAAAATAATCTTAAGTTTTTTATTCAGAAAAAAATTTTGTCATTAATTTGGATACTTTTGCAGTACTTGCAAATGGGAAAATACAACCAATTTGGAATGATAATTTATCAGATACTTTTTACTAGCCAATACATTCGCTGGACTTAAAAACAGGGATCAATAGGTATACAGGCATACAGTGGTAATTATTTGATTCTGGAAATCTGTAAATGTTAAAATGATTATTATTGTAAATTAAAATTATATAATAAACTATTCAATAACATTTTAAACAAAACTTTTTACTGCTTTTTTTCAATTGTAATATTTTAATTTACATTTTGAAAAATGTAATCTAATGTAATGAAACACAAACGTCAATACTACAGAGTGATAAGATATATGTATGTATAAAGTGATTAACAATCTGCAAAATGTTTTCCTATTTATTAAAATACTTTTACCGCATTTAGTTTCCTGTCTCGATTAAATGAAATTCCAAAATGAAATTTAAATATCAGCAAATTGTCTACCTTGGCACCTGTCCGCCATCCTCTAACCCTCAATCTACTGTCTTGAAAACATGAATTTATATAGCCACCCAAAATGTCCACCACCCAACAACCACCCAATCGCCCAATTGTCCCCGGCGAAACTGAGCGTCATTCGCAATGCCGTTTCCGCCTTTTTGCTTTGCCTTTTTACTTGGGCCGTGTTGCTGTGTTGGCATTTCATTTAGCGCCCAACTTCACATTTACCGTGTACCTTCGTCTTTGCCATCGCCATCGCCATTGCCATCGCTTGCAATTGCCATTTCCGTTTCCTGAAATTTGCCACTCGTTACACACAGAAGAACACAGGAACAACAACAATAATAGCATATAGAAACAGAAGCCGCCAATGTTGCCGCTTTTACCCGATATCCTCTTGCCTTATTGCTGGTAACATTTTCATTTCCATGCTTGGGCGCATCCCTGCAAATCAATTATTCATCATCATCGATTAAGTAACCGGAGTTTTCCACTGCCCCACCAGGTTTTTGCTTATTTTTTGTCCTTTTCCCCTCTCTCTCTCTCTTTCACTTTCTCGCTCCCCTCTCCCTCTCTCTTTCACTGTATCCATCTTACTGTCGGTTTTCTGTTCAGCCTGTCTCATTTTTATTGTTATGATTTTTGCTGTCTGTAATGGGCAAACCTGAAGGACAGGACAGAACTGAATACGGCATCGAATCCCTAGATGGAAGGGACATACACACACACACACACACACACACACACACACTGACACACACTCGTACACACACACATTCATATAACACAGAGGAAAACAATAAGCGAGATGGCGTTTCTCGTGGAAGATCTCATTTAATGACACTCCATGGCTTGGGCCTTGGGCCAACTAAAAGCCGCGATTTATATGCCGGCATGTGTATGTGGCATATTTTACATATATAGATTTCTATATGTATGTATATATATATATATATATATATATATATATATGAATATATACATATTATATTTGTATACATATGTGAAAGTTATATGTCTAGCGAGTTTCGTCCTTCCGGCTCTTCTTTTGCCCCTTACATTTCTTGTACATACTTATTTTTGCCATTATCCATTAAATATTTATGAAAATTGCTTTTGCTGCAGTTTTATTCACTTTCTTGCTTTTACTTTGCATGCGATGACGACGACAACGACACTTCCCCTTGCTTGTTCCTTTATTCCTATATATATATATATATATATGTATGTATATATATTTTTTTTGAGGAAGAGCTTCTGCTATTACTACTAAAGTCCTTTGAAAAGGCCAGTAAAACAATAAAGCTTAAGATTTCAATTTCCTTATGGCTTAAAGCTGCCCCTTGGTCTTAACTTGTATGTGCTATCCATATGAGATTCTTGACACATAAATCTTTCAAAGACATACATATATCTATCTATCTATATATATGTATGTATATGTAGATGTACTTATGCCTAAGATAATCCTGTATATTAGGGCAAAGAAATAGGAATACATAACAATAAATATTTACATCAATAGCAACGATTTTTAATAGCCAAAGTTAAACGACCTGAAGATTTTTTTTTTTGTTAAAATGAATTATAAGGAAATTGATGTGAATACTCAATCTTAACCAAATAATCCAGATGGCCAGAGCTTTAAGAAAAGAGACTTTTTATTGAAGCTTTCCTTTCCATTCGTTTCATTTTTTGTTTAATGGAATTTTTTGTTTTTTCGAATTTTACTTGCTGAAAACAAAGATGATTAATTTAGTTAAAGAACAAAACATTTTAATAAACTACAAAAAAAATCAGCAGCATTAATTTAATTAAAAAAACTTTCTTAATAATGAAGCTATGTTAAAGTGGATAACTCTTGAACAATAGATTTTTGATTATCCTTTTTATCTTCAATTTTTATGGAATTATTTGCTTGATCATTATTCAATGTTGCCCAGTACGATATATCGGTTTTATTCTTTAAGGCAATTTTCTGTAGATACAAAATTAATTGTGAATCATTTTGTTTTATATTAATATCTTTAGAAATCGACATCATCTTAATCTTATAATAATTCAAAGCAGCGGGCCAATCGCATTCAATTGTCTCTTCTTTATCAGGAAATTTTACTTCAATTTGTTGGCCAACATCTGAGATTTTTTTATCATTTAGTTTTTGCATCTGATCCTGTGTCACCTGCTCCAATAAAAGTTTTTTACCATCAATTTCTTTTTTTAATTGTGCTATTGCATTATCACACTGTTCTATCTGTTGATCAATATCATCAAGGATATCACAATAATTACTTGATTTCATTGAATCCATCATAAATAGATGAATATTATCAATTCTTGTAATATCGGGCAATGAGAGTTCAGCACATCGATTCTTATTTAAAACTAATTTGGTAAGTTGAACTTCAAAAATTGCCTGCATTTTATACATACGAGTATATTGATGGTGGTTATAGGTACTATTCTGTATAATTTCGTATGAGAAATAAATCATAATATTATATATAACAAATTTTTATAGTATAATACAATCATGGAATGCTTTGATTATAATAAAAACTGCTAAATCTAAAAATATTGTCCAAAGGTTATAAGGTTTCAATGAGAAAAGTGCTTCCAAATCTAAAATAAAGTTTAGAATATACTATCTAAAGATACTTACTCTAAAATAGATTTTCTTAAATTTTCAGACTAAAAAGAAATCTACCTAATCTAATAATCTAAATAATTTCATGAATATTCTTTATATCAAATATCATATATGAGAAATTTTACACACTAGCAGAGGGTATAATAAAATTGGTCAGATGTTTGTAAGGCAAAGAAAAAAGGGTTTACGACATGATCATATCCGTCTGTCTGTTTCTTCGCAGCTTTTAGACATTATATTTTTAGCAACATGAATAAAATCGTATAGTTCTGTTTATTGATCTGTTACGTTGATCAACTTTAAAACTTGGACAGATTAAGCAACTATAAGGTATAGGAAAACACGAAAGATCAGCGGTGCCTGTAGCACTTTTCTTAAAAAATTCTTGGGAAAAAAAAAAGATTTTTACTTTTTAACGTATCTCAAGCAAATTTGGTACACTGTTAATCATTTTTATACCTTACCACTAAGTTTATATCAGATAAATACCGACATAAATCAATAAAATATATGATATGATATATATGACGAAGAAAGTAATTAATTCAACTGCAAGGGCATACAAACTTCGGCGCGGCATAAGGTCATCAGTCCTAGTATTATATTTAGTTCACAAATATATTTAGAATTTCTCTCAAGATTGATTATCTCAAGATTCATTCACATTCAGATTTATTATTCATTTTTAAGCATAAATTAATAACCACCACAGGATAATTTTAATAGTTGTCTAGCAATTGGATACTGATCTACGAAATCAAATTCTAAAACTAAACAATGTGTAAATAGAAATAATTTAAAATTTCTTAATTACGTAATTGTGCCATCAATTTATTTATTATATAATTTCTTTCGTAATATCGTTGATAAGTTTCTTAAAGTTTTTCTCTCTGATTGAGTGACTCTTGCCATTTGAAATATGATTTTGAAGGTAACTCATCGTTTTCTTTGTTAGATAGAAGATTCCCATGGGCTGTAATATTTGTTCACCTGCACGTGTCAGCCCTTTAAATTTCAATTAGACATTAATGTACCCTGGAAGGCACATGGCTAGAACATTTTTGTTTGAGTTAAGTATGCCATGGCGTGTCTCCCAAACTGAAATAATTTTGCTCATTAGTTGGCCATGTTTATGTGCGGTAACATTTTCTGCTGCTTAAATCATTTGGACGTTGGGGATGAAGAGGGATGGGGGGGGCAGGAATAACTACCACTATAGTACCTATTAAGACGAAAATACTTTTTCTCCTTCTCTCAAAAGTATGTACTTCATATATTTACAATATAAATTTTTCACTTTTTTTTTTTTTCTCTTCTCTGTCCCTCTCTCTGGTTTTGTAGTGAGGAGGGGGCCGGGGTAAATTGAGCATCATAAATTTTTCTTGAGGATTTCGCTGGCATTTTGTATGGGTATGAATATGTGTGTGGGTTTGTGAGTGTGTTTGGTTTTTCTTCTTATTCTTTTTTTTTTTTTTTATTTTTTGAGTAAGGATACTTAATAAATTCGCATCATTTTCTCATTTTGCACTCGCACTTCACTCAGTTAGTCTGTCTCCCTCTTCCTGTACCCCCCTCTAAGATTTTCGTTGTCGTTCCTGTTCCTGTTCCTGTTTGTTGGCCCAAATTACCTGTCATTTCGAAATTATGATACCAAGGAATTGGTGGCTGGTGGTTGCCACTCCTGGTATCCTGCATCCTGGCTCCTGATATTGATGTTACTTTCCGGCATACAGTGAAATTTTCTACTTTTTTTTTTATGTTTATGACCGAAGACTGAGAAGAGCCTGCTAATTTTATTTTCTTGCCTTGGGGCACAAAATATGTTTCCACATATCTCAAACTAATGCCACGACAAGAATGTAAAACCTTATGCGTATTTTCCCTCGATTGTAATCTGTAAGCGTAATGTTTAATAACAGTTGAGATACTTTCGGATGGCGGAGGAGGAACTAGGGGGGGGGAGGATGGGTGGGGTAGCGTTTCAACACTAATATCCTGGGGGAATCCTCCTTAAGGCTGCCAACTGAAATGTTTACTTTTCCTTTTCGCTTTCGTTTCTTTGAAATGACATGACAGCTTGATGAGATGCCGTTGAAGTGGACATTTTCACAAGGTGCCAAATGTGACATGTGAGTAAAACGTTGGCCGAGGTTTCTCGGGTTTGGGGGTTGGGGGTTTGGGGGTTGGTGGTAGATAAGACGTTAATGCGTGTGTGGGAGACATATTCTGCAAAGGCTGACAGTTAATGTCCTGATTTGCCGTGTGAATTGAGAAATGATAAAGGCAAAGGTCACAATACCAGCTGGTTACAAGGCCATCTTCACATGGGGCGTGACAGGAATCCTCTCTAGAAGAAATAATTCATTTCCAACTAAATCGTGGGAAATTTATGTAGACACTTAGTTCCAGCTTTTGACCTACTTATGGTAGGAGTATCCTCCGGTATCCGGTAGCTAACTGAGATTTTTCTGAGTTTATGGAATGAATTGATTCGAGAGTTTCAATTTAATAACCCAAATATTTCATTAAAACTGAAAATTTCTTTGACTATAAGTTTTTTTTTTCGTTTTTTGATTATTTTCTAGATTCTCAATAAATAGCTTGAAATGAATCTATCAATGAATATCATTCTAATTCTTAATTACAGATAATGACATAAAAATATAAACATTAAGAAACGAAAACTTTTATGATATAAAATTAATTTTAATCGGAAAAGTTTAATTAAATTAATTATTGAAGTTAAATATTCAAATCTTTCACACATATGAAAATTGTTATCGATCGTATTAACCAAAAGTTCTTCTATGTCAATCTTTTTTTTTACATCAACAGAAGTTTAAAAATCTTTAAGCCAATATGACCTAAAGAATAATTAAATTAAACTGCAAGGGTATACAGATTTCAATTCCTTCCTTTATTATTTATATAGTTATAAATTTATGCTCCTAAAGACTGAAAATCAGAATATGAATTGAAAGGTATTAGGACAGATTGGGACAGGATAAAGCTGAACATTATTTCAAAGGAAAAAATGTTCCTTGGCACATGGTTTTGAATGTTTAGTGCGATCGCTCTGTAAGATTCAACCGTCTGAGCAGATTTTCAATTTCTTATTAACGTTAATTCTTTCTTTTTTAAAGCTGCACCATTGAAGTCCCATGATTGTTTCGACTTACAATTGGATTAAGAACAAAACGCCCACATCCCGTGAAACGAAAGTTGGCAACGTACTTGAAATGTAAGAGCAGCAGATGGCAGCAGTTGGGTGGCAGCAAAGAGTTCTTTTGGTATTACAAATCTAGGGTCAACTATATCCGAAAATATAGTTTTACATTAATGATGTTTAGTATACGTAAAATAGTTGTATGCTTAAAACTGGATTCCATTTCAGGGTTTCAAAGCCGTTCCTCATTTCAGAGTGAGTAGATTTCAGATATCCGCTTTGATTGGACATCCATATTACGATATTATATGATAGTTTTCTTGATGAAAGTGAAATAAAGCTTTGATCTTATAACATAAAACAAGATAAATCGAAAATTGGTAATCTCATTCCATAAAACTCAGAGCAAAAGCAAGGATGATAACAATCTGGAATAGTAAGTTATTACTAATATATATACAACCTATTACTGAAATATATACAACCTATTACTGAAATATATACATACATTTATTATTCATAATTCTTAATATTTGATAATTAATATGTATATAAAACTGGTCGCTTATTAGATTATATAAAATTATACAAAAAATATTATTCGGCAATAGCAAGTTATTGCATATTAGGCACTTGGAGAAATATTCTATAACCCACTCTATACAAATCTTACAAAAAACATGCCCACACACAGTTACAGTGGGATTATGTTCATAAACATTATTCAGGTAAACCGGTCACTATATGAATCGTCCTATTGTAGGTCATTGAACTTAGTTGGTGGCGATGGACTTTCAAAAATAAATATAGCCAGATTTATATTAACAATATGAAGGCCTTTAGCATTTAACTAATTAACTAATATTATAATTAACTAATATGTCTGATGTGAAAGATCTCCTATATGAGGTGCCATGATCCATTGAGTTGCTGTTGATATGAATAATGTGAATTGGAATTGAATTTTACAAATGTTATAGATCATACTTACCTTGAATGTCGGCTAGAAGTCAAACAAATGATTCTTTGTTGTCAATAAATGTTGAATATGCTATTGATTAAAAATTTAACTTTTTTATAAGTATAAAAACGATGACAAAATACTAAAACATGTAAATAAATTTTTGCATATACTTAAGACATTTCGGCACACAAATTGCAAGTGAAAAATATTTCAAGGATGATTAGATGACTTGGCTAGAACATGATGACAGCGAAAACGAAGAAAAAAATACAATTCATTCGTTTGCTAACAGGCTGAACCACAGTGGGCGGAGATTGTCTATTAAGAGGACGAAACTTTCTTTTTTTTTTTTTTTTGTTGGTTAAGTTTTATTAAAATCTGCCGTGAGACAATAATTAATATTTGTTGCTGTTGAATGATTTACATACAAAATTTAATTTTGTTTATTGAAATATTAAAAAAATATTTTATAGTGCTGTAAGAATAGTTTTAAACGAATTGCTATCTAATATCTTTCTGACATATTGTTAACTTTTTTAAAAAGATACAGTAAATTGAAATTTTTGCTGCAGAATACGTACAATTTGTTTAATAATAATTTTTTTTTTAAACAGCTGAACACCAATTTAACATGGAATATTATAAAATCCGTAACTGCTGGTCAAATATCTAATGACTCAAAATTTTAATACTTAAGGAAATATCCTAAGCATAATATATATGATAGCATTTTTAAAATTTGATGATACGTTAATTCAAAAAACTTTATTATTTTAATCAATTTAAAATTTATGGAAACATTCAACATCAATTCCATTATAAAAAACATATTGTTGAAAATTTCTATATTCATTAGTCTCTTTTTGAACTTCAGAATCAACAATATATAAATTCACTATTGATCAATTTTAGTCCAGTGTGCGGGCGTTGAAAAGAAATTCTTAACAGTTTTCTTAATTAGCAAATACGATTTATTCTTATAGGTCAAAAACTTATGCAAAAATAATATAATTATTTATTTATTTCACTTAACGGAGCTGGTGAAATTTTTCTCATTACTCAAACACTGATTGCAAATGGTACAGAAGATTTGCTGTAAAATAATCGAAAATAATGACGATTAGCTATAACTATTGATGAATGAAAGAAAGTGTAAAAATTCCGTACCGGGAGAGATGAACGTGTAGTGCAGCCACCCGCCTGTGATGAGCCGGTACCCTCAAAGTGACGTAACCATGATTTGATGACATTTGTGGGCGGTATCTGATAAATGCTAAACTGTTTTTTAAACAATCTTTGGGCGGCACTTATGGAATCGTTGCTCTTATAATAGGCACGTATGATAAAGGCCCGATGCACACCCGTCCACTGATCCATTGCGACTGACGCCATATAGCCAAGCGGGTACAGTACAACCGATCCAAATGCGTTGTCTTACATGCCAACGTTTCCGGCCCATAATTGACATTAAAAAAATTCCCCAACTATCCGTATACAAATATAAAAAATTAAATTATTTCACGAAAAATCTAATTGGTCATGTATGTATCCACAAATATATATAAATATATATACGATATATGTGTCGCATATATATCTAAATGACATTTGCTAAAATTATCCCATTTGGATGACGCGCCGTATGAGCAATGTGAAATATTTTGAAAATGAATAATTTTGGTTTTCTCATTTTTGGAGGTGGAAATGGCATTTTGTTTTCCCTCAGCCAAATATCAAGTGCAAATTGTCTTATGGGGCATCTCATCACCCCTCAGTAACCCTCGGCCATCAATCAATCAATGTGAAGCCATCATCATTATGCTTCATCACACTGAAAAGTATAGCCATCAAGTGGGCGTGGTCACAGCTTGAGCATAAGAAGTCTGCCACTGTGTGTGTATGTGGGTGGGTGTGTGGGTGGGTGGGTGTGAGTGTGTATAATATAAAATCAACAACTTGAACTCATTTAAAGTTTTCTACAAGTTAAATCCGCTTTGCAAGTTGACCATCATGTCTCTGAGTAAGTGTAGTTGCCATTGCCAAAGTCTTTAAGCGATTTTGTTGTCTCTATTGTATCAGTGTGTATGTATGTGTGTGTGTGTGTGTGTGTGTATATATATATATACACTAACCAAACAAACTAGCAAAAATAGAGTCAATTCATTTTGACAAAATTTGTTCTACTTAATTGCATATAAAACGCACAAAAATATTTTTTGCTATAAATATATTTTTTTTAGTTCAAGTTGAACTAAATAATAATTTCTAAAATTAGAATTGTTGAAAAAAATTATTCAAATATTGTTTAAGCACAAATTGCCACGTACTATAAAATAAAAATTTCAGATAGATGAGAAGGAAAGTTGTTTATAATAAGTCAGCTAGTTCTCCAATTGAAAGCAATATAACTTATCTATGCTGATTCTTTAGGATCTCATAATTAATCATTTCATTCTATTCTTGATGGACTGTTTTATTTATCAGATATAAGAAAAGTTTAAAATATTGATTTGAAAACAGTTACTAAGTTATTGTACGACTTTTGAGTACACCTTCTAATTGGTTTAGTAAAATATAAAAAACTATTTTTTTTAGAGTGCTTATAATTAGTTACAATATGCGATTAAATATTTTATTATATTGTTGAAATGGTTAGGATACTAATAATTATTAAGTTATTAATTGACCTACTATTTGCTCCAAAATATTCTCGGAAGAAATACTAGCCGGTGAATTAGTATTGATACATCCCTAAATTCAGAATATTCACCGATAAATAAAGACAAAAAACACTCGCAAAGATAATTCGATATTTTTAACTTATTATATTTTTTTTTATTAGTGTTCTATCCTTCAAATATCTCGAATCCACCCAAATAAAGTTGTATAAAGTATATAAAAGTCAATATGGAGTCATTCATTGGCAATTCTCATTCAATAATCGAATATATCATATATCCATAAGTATGTATTATCTGTAACTTAATTTATTTTTCAGTTTTCATTGGAACATAAATTGAACCACATATAATATTGATTAAGGTAATGTATTACTTTAAGAATGGAAAATATCTGCATCAGCATAATTGTAAGATCAACTTACCATTATATCGATATTTTTGTTTCTGTAAAAATAAGAAACTGAAGGAATATACTTATTAGGTTAATACAATCTACTAGTGATAAGCATTCCCCATTGAGCAAATTTTCTTTGCTCATTGATAATGGTTTTTATTCACAAGGAAGAAGTTCTCTGATCTTCATCAAAAAAATGGGTTTTAAATTTTCTATTCTCCAAATGTAATATGAATATTGAATATGTTCTTAGTTCTAAATAAAAATATTTTATAGCAAGTAGCTACGACAAAAAGTTTCAAATATCAAAAGGATTCACTTTGGATCCATATAAAATTTATTAAAATAAAACATATTTTTAATCTTAATATTAAATAATTACAAGTTTCTAATACTGGTAAATCTGCTTTAACCAGGTAGAGTAGAAGAAATTCGTTACAATCCGAAAGATAATGTGTTTGATTTTTTTTTTTTTTTTTTTGCTTTGTTTCGTTTTGCCATTTTACTGGACCATCGAGCACGTAACTGCAATACAATGCGCGGCCATCGACTAGATAGTTATACATGGATACATTTATATAGTTGCCGTTGTTGTTGTTGTTGTTGTTGTTATTGTTGTTGCTATTGCAAGTTAGCAAATGTTGCTGTCGTTTTGCCGCTTATACAGTTAGCCAGGCAGTCACCCAAGAACCCATCCGTCCAACCATCCATCTATCTATCGAACGTCCTGCCATTCGCAACCTCTATAAGTATGTGTGTGTACGAGTGTGTGTATGTGTGTGCTAGTGTGTGTGTGTGTGTCTAGTTCTTCGTTTCTTTTTGCTGCCTCTGCTTGTCATTTTGACACCTTCATTTGCTTTGCACAGTCAGCTCCAATCGGGAGGCACTGATTCGGGTTGCTTTCGTAATTTTTTTTCCCCATTTTCTTTTTCGTTGGTCAAGATGTGAATGTGAGTTCTATTTTTTTTTTTTTATTTTTTTTTTTTTTAGCTTTTGGTTTGAAAATCTTTTCTGGAGGCTTTCCATTAGACTTACAAGCTTTAATTATACCCTACATTTGAATTAGAGAAAAAAGGAAAACTATGTTAGTCTTGCCTTTTGGCACTTAGCAAATTAATACTGATTAAACTCTGCTGAATCGATAGTTCAATATGTTTCGGCAACCTTTAAGGACCAAAAATTTTAGGAGAAATGATAATCATATGCTAAAATATAAAGAAATTTATTAGTGATTGTTCAAATCGGGTTGAAACATAAGATTTAGTAATTATTATTGATTGCTTAATTTTTAAGCTAAATCTTAAATGTTATTTCTTCTTGAAAATGGAATGAAATGATAATGATGATCATGATAATGATAAGTAGTTTCGATCTCTAACCAAGTATCCATTATAATATGAGTAGAATGTTTCAGCACTTGTTTCAGCATTAAGGGATTTGTGATTTTTGGCACGATAATGATATAAATATATATATTAAAAAGGATTCCATTATTAGAAGACACAAATGTCTTATCTCTACCAGATATCTAAGGACTTTAGCAACTAAATACAAAATATAAATCGAGAAAATCTAAGCTATATTCTATATATTTTATAATATATTTAAAATATATTTGTATGAAAAATATATTAAAATGCATGTTATATATAGTATATTGTAAATATATATATTATATTGTATATTATATATATTTCATTATGTTATTCTGCAGTTTTTTAATTAAGCAAGCATTATTTTGTGGTTCGAAGAATGAAATTATTGAAAAATATTAGTGAATATGATTAATTTCGAATAATTTTTTATTTTACAGATAATTAATAGTTAATAATAATTACAGATAATTAATAATTAACAATTGAGATAGATAGACATTAAAAGCCATGTAAAATTTTATTCAAAATTTTCAAGTTAAATATTTTTAATCTTTAGATCAGCTCTCTTTGGAAACACCTACACAGCAGTAATATCTTATTATTATATCTTAAGGTAAAAACAAAAACTAAATAACCAATGGAATAGACACAAAATAAGAAAAATATTTTTAAATCTTTTCTGTGTCCTTGCATATATTTAAAAGATATTTTTATCTTTATATGAATCACTATGACCGAACATTCTTATTAAACGCATAAGCCCGAAAATTGTTATGTCATTCGAACTAACAGTAAAAAAAGACGTTGAAAAACTGAATCAAAAAATCATGAAAAAGAAAAGAAATATTTGAAGAGGAAAAAAGCAACAATGGCAAGACAAATGATCCAATGACTGTCCGACTGCACTTTTTTTTTCCATGATTCTATCCATAGGGGGGAGGGGATGCAGAGGGCAAGTAAAATGTATCGGGGTTATATCGTATGTGTTCCTCTTTCTTTTTCTATTTTTTTCTTTGTTGTTTAGTTGGACGATGCTGTCTCAATCCTTGGTAAAGTAAGCAGTTTTGTATGTAAAGTTAGTGGATTTTGTTTTCTCCCCTTTTTTGCGTTACGAAGTAGGTCAAGATTTTACTGTTTATCTTGGAGCACATAAACAGGATAAGGGAAAGGAGGGGATAGAAAATAGGGGGCAGAAGATTCACACAATCCTAAAAGCTAAAGGTGGTCATTTAAGACATTCATATGTAATATATATATTAAGTTCTTTAAGTTCTTCAACATTGGATATAATCAGAGATACACAGAGAGAGAGATAGAGAGAAAGAGAGAGAGAGCAAAGTTTATATTGTATTACATTTTGCATGATAAAATGTTCCAAAAAGCGGGGAGTAGTAGACCAAGAGGGAATTCATGAGGCAATGGTGGATATAGAGGCGCTTGTGCCGGACGTTTTCATAAACGTTTCACTTTCCGGCAGTGCCGCAGATAAATACAAACGCACACTTACACACACACACACACACACACACACAGAAAGAGAGACACTCACATACATACATACATATGCATTGGGGATTTCAAGGAGTTGTTCCCATTGGTAGGGTAAGTCTAGGGAAACAGGATGGCAAACTCCCGGCAGATGCAGCACAACGGAAACGGATGCAGGAAAAGGGAAGAGGGTAGCGAGTGGGAGAATGATGATGACTACGATGACTACAAGGACTAAGACAGCAGCTTGGCACGCGCGGATATAAGGCGTTGATAGCAGCAGCTTATCAGTTTCGCCCAGTAGGAGTTGTAGCTGAAGCTGAAGTATCTGAGGCTAAAACTGGAGATGGAGATTGAAATGGAGATGGAGGTTGGAGGATGGGGGCAGCATATTTGAGTGCTACCATTCTGCCATCCTGCTGTGGCATACATTGCGTGCCGGGCATTAAAGGCGCATTAGGTTTTTGCGGTGGAATGTGGTTTGTTCTCTGGTTGTTGCAGCTCACAAGTCAAGTGAAAGTTGGCAACAGGGTGGGTGGCACTTAGATCCCATCCCACACAGTAAAACTAACTTTGCCTTTATACAATATTAAAATTTAAGACATTCCTATTTAATATTCAATTCAGTTTTATTCGTTATTTCGCTTGAAATATAAAATATATATATGTATATATATATAAAACATATATTCTATATATATATAGATATATGTATTTAACTTGATTTTGTCAAATCAACAGTGTTGAAATTATATATTTATCTATTGAAATATGCAACTCGATTTCGATAACTTTTCAAAAATAAATCGTTGCTTATTCGAACATACTTTTCGAACAAATCAGATGGTTTTCGTTGATGGTTTTCGAGCTAATTAATTCTGGAAATAATTTATTAGGCTTAGATTTAGATTTTCTTAATGTGCAACTTTGAATAAAACTAAATTAAAATACTATTTAATAATAAATTTCATCCATGGTTATTAGATTTTTTCTAAGAACTAAAAGGTTAAATTTTCGAACTCGAAAAATTTAATTTCACCTTATTTTCATTAATTTACAGGAAAATATATTTTTAATAATATTTTTAACAGGGCATCTATTATTCGTCAGCTCCTTATTTTATATTTTTTTAGGGTTATTCAATATAATAAAAAAAATAACAACAATGCTGAGCATCAGTTATAAAGTTTCATAGTATATTCCAGATCTAAATACAGAAGTAACAGTTCCAAAGGCTTAAACATTGAGACACAATCGTAAATAATACTCTTAAGTAATCCGATTTTCAATCGGATCTAATCTTAATTATGTGTAATTAAATACAATAGAACTCAACTATTGAAGTCTGTAAAATATAATACATGTATGTATATATGTAGATATGTATGTAATTTATATATCATTTAATATAATAAGAATGTTGTGTACATAAGAAGAAGACTAATCTGTATAAGATGCAACTTCAACTTGTTACGACTTTATGACAAAACAACTTCTGACGACTGACTCGATCGATATACTGACTATCCGACACTGCCAGTTTGCCATGTTACATATGTATGTATGTATATAATATCTCGATCGTTGAAGCATAGGATATATTGTTGAACCCCAATTGTAGTACTGTACTTTTCACTATCGAAAAAAATACCTCAAAAGATTAAAAAAAAAAAAGTATTAATTTGAAATACTGTCAAAAACTACATAAAATTTTATTTGTTTTAAAGTCATACAAAATTTTAAAAATTTTTCAAAATGGGAACATCTACTCTGTTTGGTACATCAGAATTAATGTCAAACGATAATCGAGTCGATCCAATCATACTTCCAGAAATCAATCGAATTACAAATATAAGTGATTATTTAGCGGATCCAGATAATTTTGATGGTAATATAAGGACTCTAATTGATCGTCTAGATGCAGAGTCCAAACAGTGTGAATATATAATTATACTATTGAAAGAAGAATTTAGACAGAAGCAGGTCCTACTGGGTGAGGTTAAGAGAAAAATTTTGGATTTGCGTTATCAATTGCAATTGCCAGATGCCGAACAACGTTATCTAGTTTATAATGAAAGGATTCTAATCGATTTCTCTGATGATACAGAAATCTATGAATGTGATATTCCCAATGCCTTGGATCGTTATAGTATAAAGATGTCAACGTTATATGGAAAAATATTGGCACTAGATACAGATATTCATTATGTAAATTATCTACATAGCGTTGCTTTGAACAATCGAGATTGTATCGTCAAATGGTATCAAACGACTGGACAAAAACAGATTGAGGATGGCATGGGTTATGCTGAAATTATCGGAAACTCCTTATAAGAACTGCAACTCATCGGGTTGAATATTTTCTTTTATTGTATTTTATCAGAAATTGAATGATTATGATATGAATTTAAGAATAAAATTATTGGAACAGCGTTATGGAAAATAAGTTTTTTGTTAGTTTGAAATAGAATGATCTATTTTATGGTAATCTATTAAGATTCTAGATAAATCCTTTACAGCATCTGTTGCTAAGCTTATAGACGGACAGTATTTTTGAAGTTTGGGTTAATGCTTAATAATTACCAGATTCAAAAGGAAAAATATATCTTTTTGCCAAATTATAGAAACCCTGCAGCTCTCAATCGATTAACTTATGGCTATTTTTATTGCCAACAGATACCTTTAACTTCTTTAACTTATATTTAAATATTTCCTTGGAATTATTTACTTTTTTTTTTTTTGTTAATTTATTAATGCCTTTTACTTTGTATGTTAGTCTCTTATTTTTTAAAGCATTGATTTTTCAGTTTTTTTTTAATGTTTCACAAATTTAGTTATTGCTACAAATAATCGCTTAAAGTTATAAGAATTAGAAAGATCCATTTTTGCATTGACAAACAATAAGAAATTTGATAAATTTTTAAAAAATTTTATAGAAAATATATATAGAATTAAAAAGATCCGTTTTTGGCATTGACAAACAATAAGAAATTTGATAAATTTTTATAAATATATTTTTGAAGGTTTTTTTGAATTAAAATATTGCTCTTTAAATTAAAATTACAAGAAAGTTTTCTTGCATTTATTAGGTAACCCATAGAAGTCGAGGTCTTGTAATGGAATCAGTAAATGTATCCACCCAGATGATGGATAAGTTTCCGGCAATTTAATGTATCATTTCAAATATTTCGTTAGGTTTTAAATTCTAATTATAATGTTCTGATAATCCAAAAGAATGGAAAACAAAAACGTTTTGATTGATTATTTATCTGCAGATTATCAGTTAAGAATTTTAGCTAATAATTGATGATGCAGGATTATTTAAATTGGGATTGCTCTTCTATCCCATGTCCTAATGGGCCCATTGTGCTTCAAGAATTCCCTTTTTGAACTAAGAAATTTTGGCAGGATATTTCTATTTCATGGAATATTTTTGGGACTAGACTGAACTGAATTGTAGATCTACTCGTTTTCATAAAAGATCACCGCATCAATATTTCATTTAGATGAAATTGACTAATGATTTCCTTGTTTTCTCTACTGAAATAATTCTAATAGATGTAGAGACATCCTTCTTCCTTATTAGCAGCTTATGGCGGATCTCAAATTCTTAGATTAGTTGAAGATAAATTTTAACTTGTTTCCAACTGTTCCAACTATAATGATCGAAGCAAGCTTTGAATTCCCGATCGTATATTTTAGTATAGTTAGTAAAATTTAAATTTGTTTGATTTCTGTGGGAGGCATACAAATCGAAAATTTAAAAAAAAAAAATTAATTTCTGGAATCGAATGCAAAGGCTTACTGTATTCAAAACAAAACAAAACGCTTAAGTAAAAAATAATATGAATAACCCTATTAAAATTTAGTTTTTATATTGATTTGATTTTATTTATAGGCCAATGTATATATGTATATAAAATCGATCGCTATGATTGACAAACAAGAAATACAATGCAGGGATTTACTTGTAATTTTCACAGACAAGATGCATCGAAATAAAAGGCTGTTGGATATAGTTAAAGCGGATTTATCAGACTGGCAACAACAGTTACTTATGCCATATGGATTTGTTAGATTTGTTCTTGAAGGTGAACCAATTGTTGTAATATTACCCGATGAAACAGTGGCAAGTGAATGCGATGTCCTTAATGGTCTGGGTAAATATATTACCAAAATACAATCCCTTAAAAATGAAATAAGGGATCTGGAAAAAGATATTGATATTATAAAATCGACAATGAACGCTAATGATGTTCGTTTGCATAAATAAAATTTTTGACCATTTTTTTATAGTTTAATTAGTTATTTAAATTTAGTAAAATTTTTTATCAAATTAATTTTTTTAAATTTTATCACTGTGGTTCATAATGGGTAGTTTTAAAATATTTATGATAATAGTTTCATATAAATAATATTGATCAAGATTATATCGAATCTTTTTTCCATACTCTGACTTAGTAGGGTGCTTTAATATCGTATACAGATTTTAAATAAAACTTAATACTCTGTGAATATTTTGTCAGTCTAAATACTCTGATTTATTTGTTTAACTTATATACAATACGATAATCATACAAAATGTCAATTTCTAGTTTAGTGGCAATTCCGGATCTAATATCTAACAAGAATCGTATCCAACAGATTGTTATACCCGATATCAAACGTATTGATAATGTGAGTAAATTCATGTCCGATTCGACCAATTTTAATGGTAATATTAAAACACTTACCAATCGTTTGGATGGAGAAACTCAAGAGTGTCAGAATATAATTCAATTTCTGAAACTTGAAGTGCGGCAAAAGAAGGCATCACTACAGTCCCTTAAAAAGGATATATTGAATTTGAAGCATCAATTAAATTTACCAAATGCCAATGAACGTTTTCTTGTGAAAAAGGAGAAAGTTCATATAAAGTCTCCGGATGGAAAAAAGACAAATGAATTTGATGTGACCACTGCCTTGGATAGTTTCAGTGTTCAAATGGCATCGCTCTATGGAATGATTGTTGTGTTGGATAGTGATATCGATGAAGTTAACTATTTAAAGTCAGTTGCTCTTAATAATAGTAATTGTGTTAAACTTTGGTATCAGAAGACTCAGCATAATAATAAGATTAAACATAATGATGGTGATTCTAAATAAATTCATTATCTCATTCGTTGTAAAATTTTTACTATTGAACTTTATTTAAAAAAATAAAAACTTACAAAGAAAATATTTTCATTTTGAAGTATTAATTGGTTAAATATTTATAAAATTAAACTGATTTTAATTATGATCCAGCAGTTAGTATAGAAACCTAATTAAAACTTTGAATACATTTAATTTAAACATAAATATATGTAACCAAAAATTAATACCAATTAACAATTTTATTTTGTTTTTATCTTTTCTTCAATATCAAAAAAAAAAGGAAATTATTGAACGAATGAAATTATTAATATTGTTTTGAAATATGTATGTTTTACTTTTAAGTTTTTTATAATTAAAAGAAATCCAGAGATATAAACAGATAAAAATAAGATGATGCATTTCCAACTTTACCAAATATGAACATATATTTTTGATCTTAAAGTCCAACGTGCTAAGTTGATATAAAACTGTTCATGTTTCAGTTTCTAATCTTTTTCTTTTCTTCACATACATAGATATGTATGATTGAACTGCAGACATCATACCGATCGAATTACTTTGTTATATAGCTTCTATAGCAATTATTTGCAATAAAGAAACTTAGATTTTTATCTAGTTTTCACTTCTAAACTTACAAAAATTAGATTTATTTTATTATTATTTTATTTATGTATAAAATGTATTTTCATTGTTATTTTATAGAAACGAAACAAAACAAAAAATTTGTAGAAAATTATACAGAAAAATACGAAAACTCCTTTTCAAATTATTTAGAATAGAGACAGTTTAAAATGATTTGAAAAGTGAGCTATGCATAAATCTGATCTGCAATGAATATAGAAAAAGTTTAAATTTATTTAAGTGTTCACATTAATTGTGGAATCATCCATAATTAATTTTTATTTTGAATCTGTAATCTTGGGTATTGATTTGGTAAATTGTGTAGTCATTAGCAATTTGATAGTTATTTTTGAAAGAATTTTTAAATATTTCAAAGAATTTCCATTAGATGACTTTGTTTTAATTGCTTTTCTATAAATATTTTTCATTTTGTAGCAGTGTATATGCGTTGCAAGCCACTTAAACGAAGGATTTGCTTCTCTATCTTTGTGTCTCTATAGCATTATATATCCCCTGTTTTTTTTTTCTTTTCTCCTTTTCTCTTTGACCTGTCACATGCAGCTCGCTGGACCCTCCATCTTCATTCTCTGGCCATGAATAATCCGAGCGACACTTGCCTTTTATGGCTTTGCCTAGTTATGTCATGCTGTAGGGTTGCAGGGAGGATGACTTTAAGCTAGATGGTTCGCACGACCACCTCTAGTTAGCCAGCATTTAACTGGACCTGGTCCTGGACGTGGACCAGAAGCAGATCCAAGACATCTACACAGGACAACAGGTTGCGTGCCAATGCAGTTTCTCATTGTGAAATGTCGGCGCTGATAGCAAGTGTAATTATTATGCAGGACTGCGGCATGAATAACCGAGGATACTGAGAGTGAAACACTTTTACTTGGCTACGTTGCTTTTCCTTCCACTATTTTATTTTCATCTTTTTTCTTCATTTTTTCTCCTATTTGTGCTGCAACATACTTTTCCGACGCATAAGCGCCTGTAGTTATGCAATAAATAAAATGGAATTGTTGCGCCAAGACCAGTACGTGGGCCGCCATGTTTTTGCACTAGAGCAAGATGGCGTCCGGCAGCCGTTATAACTATGTATAAAACAACAAAACCAAAAACCAAAAACCAATCCAATCCAGTATAGTACAGTACAACCCAAAATAACTCCCTTCACCATACTTCTTCCTATTCACTTTAACAACCCCTCTCACCCTCTCACCCGCTTCCCCTATCACCCTTTCACCCTTTATCTACGCTTCCGCATGCAACACTTTCACTGCTGTTGTTGGGTGTCTGCTACAGTTCCGCTTCTGCTCCGTTGTTCTGTCCGCTCTGTTGGGCTCTTGTGTTTTGGGTGCCTTGTGTTTCCGTTGTCGCCAACATTCGTCCACTTACCCAAGCCTTACCCCATGGCTTAGTTGGTATTTGCTTTAATTTGACAAAAACAGTCCACCATTTAAGCACTCTACAACAATACCCAACTAAGAGTACAAAATCAGCGAAAGGTCAAAGACTAGCATAAATAATGCCAATAGGTAAGAGACCAAAGAATAACAAAAAATGGAGAACAACGCCAAGCTAAATCGTGTTGCGTGTTTTCCATGGACCCATCCTTAACGTCCTGCTGAGAATGCAGCTTACAGTTGCTAATTGAGTCTCTGTGCAGGTTGCTTAATGTAGGTAATTAGTGTTAGCAACTTGCCAAAAATAATAGATGCTGAGGCCAAAACGGCATCTTCAGGAGTAACGGACACAGACACAAGCACCAGCAGAAGGACCAGAACCAAGACTAGGACCAGGACCAGGACCAGGACGAGTACCAGATGTTGTCAACTGTAAAACTTTGTCTTGCGAGTACAAGAGATTGGGACACCAAGAGAAGGATATGCAAAATGTATGCTCAAGAAACTGAATTTAACTTTTGTTCAGTGGATTTCCATAATTTGACGATTTTGAATTTGAAATACTCTTTCGTTTATACGAGAACAAGATGAAGGTAAAAGGAAATAGACCCAACATGGATAAGGTTTAGATAAAACCAAGAATGAAAGACTGTTATTTTAAAGTTGAGATATGTTTCTTTAGAAATATTTTTGTTTTCACAGATCTTAATAAGACGGTTCTAGGCAGCTCATAAGAGCAAAAAACGAGGCTAAACTTATGGTTAGCAATCGAACTATGATAACCAAATCCTTATCTCTGATATTAAAACTTAATTAGGTAATCATGATTGATAATGATTATGATTTTAATTTGTTTAGATAATTTTAAAAGATTGTTATGTTAATAAATATTTATCCTATTTCAGAATATCACATATTTTCATTAAAAATTTAAATAAGATAATAAATAGTAAGTGGGATGATATGGTATTTATAGCAACTGTACATGTTGCTTTCCATTATCAGAAAGTAGCAAAGTCTGTGAAGGTGTTTCCCAGTGTTGAAAACTTTTTTAAATTTTTCATAATAAATTTCACAGTTAAAGTTTTGAAATCAACTAAAGACACAGATATTTGTCCAACATGAAGTTATGTAGAGGAAACGAAACTTCAATGAGAAGTTTCTCCCTTTTACAAAAATAAAGTTTGCGTATTATTTTTGTTGTCTGAACCCTTGTTAATTGAAAGAAATGCTTTCGAACGAGTTTTCTTATATCAATTATAATGTTTTATATAAAATAATAGACATAGATATTATCTTTGATATTATGATGATTAAAATTTCTCTATCCATAAGATCCCTTGGCTAAATCCAGCATTTGTTTCTCATGCTTAAAGGACGAAGATATATGTAAGTAGAAAGTAACATTTAGACAACAAACAATCCTTACTGAAAAATTATTAATCCACCATTTGAATGCTCAATTAATTTATATATTTTGTAATCAAGTAAACACTGTAATATTTTCAAATATCTATATCATTGTTATACTTTTACAATATATGTATGTATGTATATATCTCATGATATTACAAATTTTGTTGTCTTTGACTTTTATCTGATTAAGAAAGTGCAATTAATAATTCATGATAAACTTTTCAGGTTAATAAATTTTATAAAGAGATTTTTTCTTACTGCCTTTTTGTGTTGTGGCAGAAAGGAAAGTTTATCATTCATTGAAAAGGCCATGTGGCATATGTTGGTTGGAAAAACCAATGCACGTGAATAAGGACAAGATGCCACATGTGGCAATTAAGATAAAATTAAGCAATTAATTTAATTAGTGACCAGAATGGGGCACACAGTATGGCCCCAAAGATTTGCAGTATGCAACAGTTGCAATTAACTGGCATTCGACCATTTGCAATTGCATTTTAAGCGTATACGGAAATTACAAAAACACAAAATGTATGTACATATAAACTACATATATACATACATATGTTCACATGTGCATGTGATGTATCCATGGCCATTAAAATCATTCACTATCTATGTATGTATGTATGTATGTACATACATATGTATATAAGGTGTAAATATTGGTTTATATACTGTTTATATACATTTCTCCCTCGAGATGTTTGCCAAATAAAAAAGAAAAATCCGGCAAGCGAATGCATTTTTCTCCATTCCTCCATTAAGCAATTAAATCCACGACCCAGTGCAATTCATCAATTGCAATTATAAACGAAACGGAAGGAAAATTAAAACAAAAATTATCAACAAATAAGGAGGGTAGCGAAAAAAAGATAGTTTATTTATTTTTTTTATACCCTTGCAGAGGGGTATAATAAAATTGGTCAGATGTTTGTAACGCATAGAAATAATCGTTTCCGACCCCATAAAGTATATATATTCTTGATCAGCATCGAAAGCCGAGTCGATATGACCATGTCCGTCTGTCCGTCTGTCCGTCTGTCCGTCTGTCCGTCTGTCCGTCTGTCCGTCTGTCCGTCTGTCCGTCTGTCTGTTTCTTCGCAAGGAATCGAACTTAAATTTTGAGCTACATGAATAAAAGTCATATCATTCTCTTCATTGATGATTTATCTGACACAAGTTTAAGTGTTGGTAGAATCGGACAACTATAAGTTATAGAAAAATAGGAAAGATCAGAGGTACCTCGGTCAAAATGTGAGTTGTTCAAAACAGTTCTTGTGAGAAAAACTTTTTGTTTTTTAAGATATCTCAACCAAATTTGGCACATAGATGACAATTCTACTTTTACACCTTACCAGCAAGTTTGATTCAGGTCGGATAATAAACACCGACATAAATCAATAAAATCAATAATTAACCCCCATCAGAAAAAGTATGTTTTTGTGAGAAAAACTTTTTTGTTTTTTAAGATATCTCAACCAAATTTGGTGAGCAGATGAGAATTATACTTTTACATCATATCAGTAAGTTTGAATCAGATCGGATAATAAACACCGACATAAATCAATAAAATCAATGAATCAACCCCCATCAGCATCAGTATGTTTGCATATGCAGCCAATTAAATACGTTTATATTTGCTTTTATATATGCGTACACAAACAACATACATGGAAACATACAAACATACATACATACATACATATATGCGAACACGTGCTTGAAAAAACTACAAGCTGAGTGCGAAACAGAAAGAGACGGAAAACTATTTGTATTGTGTTGTTGTTTTCTAGAATTCGTCAGAAACTTTAGAGAGCGAGAAGCTGGACGCTTGCAATGTATACCGAAATAGCGTGGCCCCGAATTTAAAGTTTGGTAGCGCAATAGGTAGAGATCGTTTCTGGGAGTGATGGGAGCGGAGGTTCAACTCCGGCCGTTGGCAAACTCGAAATTTTTGTTACTGATTCATTTCTTGGTTCAAATTTTTTTAAATTTTATATTTCCAATTTTTAAAATATATTGAATCCGATATGACGGAGAAAGTAATCAATTAATCTGCAAGGGTATACAAACTTCGGCACGGCCGAAGTTAGCTTCTTTGATATTTTTTAATTTAAATTAATATTCAAATACCCATTGACAGCGAACATTGAAAGTGCTTTAAAGGTAAAGCGGATATTACTTTCGACTTGATGCATTTAAAATTAAATTTGATTCGGGAAAGTGATATAAAAATATGTATATTTAAATGAAACTCGAAAGCTGATTAAGAATGCAGTATGATAAGTATGAAATATATAAAATAATTTTCTCTTTATCATACTCATTCAATCAGCTCATCAGGCATATAGAAGATCGATCTATGCAAGTCTGGTTAAAATAGTTATATTTGAAACAACCCTGAGATGGAATCAGATACCTAAGAAACATTTTAAAAATCTTCCAGTTTCTGCATCCTTAATTCAATTCAATGATGATTCAACTTTTAATCAAATACTAATTTAAGTATAACCAGCCTGGTTAAAGATCTAATCTTTTAAAAAATTGGCTTATTAAATGTATTTGATATTGGTTGAATAAAATTTGTTATTCAATCCAAAAGTAAAAGTTATAATAAGATCCGTAATCTATATAAACTATTTTATATTAAATATAATTAAAACATTGTTTCTTTGAAGGAATTTTCTACTTTTAATAAGTAAAAGATGGCTGTATATGTAATACGTTTATATTTATTTAATTATATATTTTTTTAAATACAAATATTTTTATGTTTAATATTTAAGAATCAAAAAGTTCATCTAAATTTAACAATAATATTTGCTAGTATATATAAAATCCATTTTAGATAAATGTTTTAAATTGAATTGTAATAGTTATCATTGAAAAAGGGGCTAAAATTAAAACTTATCTTCTTAAGCGAGCTCTCACTTCTTAGACTCTTGGAAATATGTATAATAACCAAGTAGAGGAATATCAGAAAGTCAAATTGCTTCAAATTTCAATAAATTTTAAATAAAATTTTTCTTAACACGCTGCAGCAGAAAACATTGCACAATATCCCTTAAAAATAATAATAAAATATAAAAGTAATCAAGAAATTTTCAGATGAAAACAAGATTGGAAATATTTATTTAAATAATATTTTGCCTCTGAGTTTATACGATAATAAATCACTTTAATATTAGAATAAAGGATTCAAAGAAAGAAAAAGTATCGAAATTTAAAACTTGTGCAACAAAATTTATTAATCAATTCCTAAAGACCTGAAAACTTCCAAAATATTTGAAAAAGTATTCAATGCAATGTCATAAAAAAACACAATTGCCAAGATTTCAGTCAATATATATTTCTAAAAAATTGAGCTGAAGGCACTTATAGATTAAATTAGACTACTTTTTGTTTTGGAATAAAAATCAAGATTCCCATCCAGATTATAAATGAGATCATTAACCCTCTGAATGATGAGATGACACTTCCAGACCATGACCATGACCACGACGATGTTCGCCGGCAAAGGGCAGTGACACCAGCATGCTGAATAGTTTTCTTCTACGAAATATTGAAGATAGACAAAGAAGAGAGAGAGAGAGAGAGAGAGAGAGAGCGAGAGTAAAATGAATAAAGCAAATAATAAAGACAAGAGGGTGATAAGTAGCTTATTGATTTTTGATTTTAATATTGACAGGTTGGCTTACAGGATCGAACCAGAACGTTTGTTACGGCACTTGCCATTAACATCACGAAATTGATGGGAATGACAGCGGGCAGGTGTCATCGGTGTCTCCGATGCAGCACGTTGCACTTTGACCTTGAATATGGGAGAGTTATGACCCTGCGGTGGTGTATACTCAATATTCTCTGGGATCACAGGTCGAGTCACGGGAGCCACATCACTTACATCTTTGGCCCTAGCACGCAGAGGTATCATTGGTGATGGAGTTGATGAGCCACCAATTGGCGTCTCCATGATGATCAAATTGCTTGTCTTAGATTTGGGCCTTATTCTAGAGGCAGCAATATCCGACAAAAGATTGGCACTATATGCAGTCAGATTGATCGGTTTGGAAGTTGGATTTGAAGTGGTTACCTCAACCTCTTGTTCAGTTGTTGTGGGTGTGGATATTGTTGTTGTTCTGCTTGTTGTATTCGGCTTATCGCTTATTGTGCTGGATGATGTTGTTGCTGCTGTTGTTGTTGTTGTTGTTGGTCTAGTAGTAGTTGTGCTCTCTCCCGATTCAGTTGTAAACTTGATAGGTTTAATGGTCAACGCACTATCATCATAGTAATAATCATCCTCATCGTTATAAGCTTCCTAATTGGAATTTCAAAAGTTTATTTTTAGCATTCGCCTTCTTGGTATTTTCACTTTTCAACTGGTTTCTTACATCCACAATCTCATTCTGATCCACCTCAATGATGGCCACATCTTTTATGCTAACATGTATGTTGTATTTGCCAGACTGTCGTTGATCGTAAAGTACTTTATCTGCAGTCTCATGTTCAATGGGCTGACCGTCGATCCCAACCAGGCCCAATATAATCAATGCCAAAGATACCAGCAACATCTCTGATTGAAGTTGAAGGGACAGGAAAACCAGTTTCAGATTCCAAATGTAATGGGGGAAAAGGCAACGTCTGATACGTTTGATGGTGCGAGAGCAACTGAGCTTCCCAATAGCCGGCGGGATGCTACTTAAAGATGATTCTTAAAAAGGCCAAGAATATTTGAAAGAAACGAGATCGAAATCAAAAATCAATATTTACATGAGCGAAGTCTCTATACACTATATAAAATCCTATGATTAACAGTCGAGATAAAAGAGTAGATCAATCAATTTATATAAAATAAGTTAATATATTAGGTTTACCTTAAATTTATATCAAGTGCTAGCTTTTTGCATCCAAAATTGATCAAATATTAGGTATATATTTAAATTGATTAAAATAATATATATTTGATTATTATAATACTAAAATATATAAAGTGGATTATTAAAGAATCTGCATTCATCGATTACTTAATTCGAATTCCCGATTTAAAAATTTTTTTAAAATATATTAGAATAGAATCAGATTGCATTATTTAATTTTTTACAATATTTTAAAATTTTAATTAATAACTTTTATATGTGTGTTCAGTAGGTGGGTAGCCACTTTTTGAAGTATTTTTAAACCATTTGTTTCTAAAGGATAAATTCTTTCTCTCTTTGTTTCTGAATTTAAACAAAATAAACGAATCTAAATTTAAATTTAATATGGAAAAAATGTATAAAAAAGTAGAACTAGGTAAAAGACTTTGTAACCGAAAACAAAATAATAATTAATATTAATACTTATTCGCTTATGGGGCTAGATTCTATTCTTTTACATAGCGAACTTATGTCCAAAATCAATATATTCAGTTAATAAAGAGGATAGATTCAATATACATAGTTCGTATAAAATGAATTAATATATGGATATACATATACATAATAAATACATATATATTTCTGACTTCTCTTACTGCCTCTTAAATGTTCTTATGAATATTTGTATAATTTAAATATTTTCTCTTCACTCAGTAAACAAAAATTTTGTATGAAATGTGCTAAAGACCTGCACAAACCTTCTTATGAGCCAGTAAACTGACCAGCATGAGATGATCCATTACATCTACATATATACATACATACATATATGTATATGCATACTTAATTGGAAAAATCAACACTAATATGTAAATAGTTAGTCAGTTTTTGTATTTTACTTTATATTTTAAATAATCAGAATACAGAATATTTTAAATGTAAACAAGTATTTCATCTTTTAGCTGCGTTTCTATGTAATGTGGACTCCAGGGGTTGTCTCTTTAATCGCGATGACACGATTTTGTTAATTTTTAATAATTTATACAAAGATTTACAAATAAAATATATTTCTTTTTTTCTATAAAGAAAAACTTTTAATTATTTTTGACTGTCATTGTGGGAACTTCCATTAAAACGTTTTTAAAGTAATTTAAAGATAATTTTCAATAAAATATTTTGAAAATACTTTGAAATTCTAAAATAAAATGCAGTATATTAAAATACGTTCAGTTCTTGTGAAAACTGAATTAAAATAGGGAAAAAGTAGGGGAATGGGAAATTATGGGAGAAACAAATAAATAAATATGGAAAGACTAGAGAGAATGGTAAACGATAATATATTATCAAATTTATGTAAACAAATTTTTTACCAATTGTTATATTCTTTTATCTAAATCAATATTTATAGCTAAATTAGTTATAGAATTAGCTTTGAAACCACAAATGTGAAATTAGTTTAGTTTGGCTATCCATCTTATATATACACAAAAATTAACGCAATCGTTGGATATTAAGTGAGATTTAAATGTTGAAATTGAAATGAAGCGGAAGTCGATAAGCGGGAAAATATAGTGGGGCATTAATTTTAATACGTTTTATAATGACACTATGGGTATAAACTGGTGATTAAAGTGTTGGTCTAAATATTATCAAAATTGGCAAACTAGTTAAATCAACAATATATGATTCAAAATCAATACATAAAAAGAAATAATTATCTACTTAAATAAGTAATTTTTAAAGAAATAAATAAAAAGAAATAATTATCAACTTAAATAAATATTTTCTAAAGAAATAAATGAAAAGAAATAATTATCAAGTTAAATAAGTAATCTTTTTTAGAAATAAATGATAGAAATAATTATAAATTTTTAAAAAAATAAATGTATCCATTAAATTATTTTCTTTTTAATTAAATTTAAATTAAATTAAATTGTAAAATGAATTTATATTATTTGTTGATCTAGCTTTTATAAAGTGATGTTATCCAAGACAATGATTTTTCTTAAATTAGGAAAAAATTAAGAAATTCATTAGACTGGATATTTTAATTTAATTAATAAATAATAAATCAATTAATTGTATATTAATTATTTTTATTTAATTCACTGATTTAAAAAAAAAAAAAAGCCTTTTAATTGTATTTTATATTGTGTACTAGGTAGTTTCTTAAATTTATTTATTTATTTTAGTAATATATATATGTGTATAATGGATAAGTAGTATTCTTATCTTATTTCTTTTTTTACTATAGGATATTTTGTCTTTGAGAATGAATCTTGCTTCTATGTTATCCACTTCTGTTAAAATCTTAGTTCTGTTAAATGCTAGTGTTAGTTAACAAGTAATAATTATTACTGTTTAAACCAATCTTCCTGCTAAAATTGTACAATATTTACAATATAAAATATTAATACTCATTGAATTCTGTTCACGTGTGTGTTAGCTTTAAGAAATTTGATTTGGTTTCAATCCTGTAGCCCTAATATATGCACGACCAACCTCTGAGGAAATCGATTTGCATAACACCTAACCACTAATTATGCCAACAAGGGCTATGGAAATGATATGCCAAGTGGAACCATTTCTCGAATATTCTCTGAATCTCATCACATTTGTATGCAGTGGCATGCAGAATGCAAAATCAGCATTTCTCATTAGAACCCAAAAAATGAAGAAAAAAAAAGAGGACAAGAAAATAAAAATTAGATTAATTGTATAATGAAATTGCAGTTTCGCATTTTCTTTTGACTCTGCTTTTGACCTGTTCCTGGCAATAAGGAGAGCCATTTTGAGTACTTTAAAGAAAAAAGAAAGAAAAACCACAGGCCGATTGCTTTTATAATTAGTTTTTAGCGAATTCTTGGACCTAGAAACATTTCAGAGTTTAATGCATGGCTGGAAAGTTGAAGTAAAAATTTACTCGTTCTTGTTGGCCATATCTCTGTCAAGCTCAGCAGAAAAAATGCCAAAGACTTGAAAGGAACAGCAGCTGATGGTGGGGTGGTGGTGTTGGTGGTGTTGGGGTGATGCAAGAAGGATGCCGTCCGTATATGAAGTGTATAAATTGCTCTTCATCATGAATTTATTATCAGTCCAGCTGCAGCTGCCACGAATGCATGGCAAAGCTGGCTCAGCAGAAGACGTCCACCACACAAACACTTGGCCCACACACACACATACACAGACCAAAGGTGCAAACACGCAGTCCTGGCCAACACTAAAAGTAGAGTGGCTAGAACACGAACAACAACAACAACAATATCAACAACAACTTGAGCAACAACAGCAACAACAAAGATGCAATAATGTTGACCAGACCATGCATTTTTCGCGCACCCAACTTGAAATTGTGTAAACTAAGCGAAAAAATATTAATTCTAATTTCTAAAGCTAGAGTCCTTTCATTCTCAAGGACTCGCAAGTAAGCAAAGTAGTTTTACCTTTTTCTCTCTCTTTCTCTCTCTCTCTCTCTCCCTCTTACCCTAAGTCGTCCATCTCTTTAGTTACAAATGGCTAACGTTTAGTTGCTAACGTTTAATTGTCACACACAAAAGTGCAGAAAAGTGTTTAAAAAATGCTTAGAAAATTCCCATTCTCTTTTTTTATGTCACCACCTCTTGCACACCTTTCTTGTAACACTTTACCATCAAATTTCACCTGTAGGTAGATGCAAGACCATTTGGACTTTCATCAATTAGATGCTTAAAAAGGAGAGAAAGAAAATACCGTTCGTTGAGTAGCTTTTAGTGTTGACAGATTGCTTGGAAAGGCTTATGCTAAAACACTTTTGCATTGCCTACTTTCGGGCGTTACATTGTGCTAAATAATTGCCAAGCTTTTGAGCCTTGAGCAGGGCTCAAGCATTAAGCAAGACATCCAGTATGCATAGCACAAAAATCTGGCTACTTGCATCAGCTTAAACCCATTACTAAATTTAAACAAATTCTTGCAATAAATTCGTTTGAAAATTGGCCTTCACAGTTAAACGAATCCTTTTTACCCCAATTATTAATAATTGATTGAAATTTAATTATTGAAAAGTATTGGAAATTGATTTTCTTAAAATTATTTAATTCAGGCAGACTTAATCTGAACTTTAGCTTTTAAAACCATTTCCGTTGAAACCACTTCAAAGCTGTCTACAGGTGATTTTATGGTGTTTAGGGTTTGTTTACATGAATATTAAGACAAATTCAGCATGTGGCCTTCGTATATATCAGTATATACATTTATCAGTATAAAATTTTAACCTTGAATTCAAAGTATTTTTCTGGAAAGGAACAAATTTTTTCTTTTTTTTGAGTGCATGAGTATGCACATATTCTATTTTTTTATGATAAAAATTTAGGTTTTTATTTGTAAAAAAGTAATTAAAAACAATTTACTGTATAAATTATCAATTTTTATTCTTCCCTTTTTATTTTGTTAATGAAGATCCTTATAAAATACTATAGATGGCGGCTATAACGATTCCTGTTGTAACAATATCGTATTTAATAATGAACCTTATATAATGTTGCAATTTTCCTGCTTATAACATTTTAATAAAAAGCAAAAATAAAAGAAAAGGGAGAAAATAGCACAATATAATTCGGCAAAGGAACCGACTACAACCTTAATGTTACTCACCTTATGAAGAAGAATGCGTGTTAGGCAATGCCAAAAAGGAAGGAAAAAACTTACCTTAAGTAACCAATAATTACAGATTTTTAAAGATATTGTGTAAAAGCTTTAAGTTCGTACAAATATCGGTTATGACAATAGTATCGTTATTATAGGCATCGACTGTTTTTTTTTTTTAAATTCTCTGATACCTGTCAATTTTATTGCAAAACAAGCTTTATGACCAATTATGTATCTTTAATAAACTGTCAACTTTCAAATACATATAAACTGTCAAGAAAGTTAAATTTAAACTCAACAAAACTTCAGCCTCTTGTATGATTCTTAACTTGAAAGTGCTTACTGATAGCTGTGTTCTTCACATGTGTATGTATGTATGTATTAACTGTGTTAATTAAATCATTTTGATTCTAATACGAAAACAGTTTCTCTTCGTTTAATACTCTTGCTAGCATCAAAACATCTTTTCTTCTGCCTCACATATGATTTATATTCCATTTGATTGATGCCATGCCGAGCATATCACTTGAAACTTTTGCCATGACAAACCTGGAGAAAAAAACCCCAAAAATATATATTACGAGATATTAATAACAAATGACTGACAGGAAAGCCAAAAATTTTATGAATTGCTAGCAAACATAGCCATGAACTCGGAGTAATTTTGTACAAACAACTTTTTAAATTACTTAATCGCAAAGTTTCGGTGACAAAATATTTGTGCAAAAATAAATAATAAAAAGAGGGATTGGGGGAAAAAGAAAAAGGAAAAGGAGAAATGAAAAATTCAAACCTGGCTAAGGTAACATAAAGAAACATAAATTGTGTTTATTATGAAAGCTGTAGCATACTTTTGTGCGCAGTTTAAGATACGGGGGGAAAAGGCAAAAAAAAAAAAAATAAAATAAAAAAGAAGACAAACAAACTGTGACAATGACATCCACCTTGTCCTGACCCCAGCACACACACACACTCTCAAAGGCTCACACACATCCATTTCATTAAAGCGCAATGAAGACATTTTCAAAGAAGATGGAGTGTGAGTGTGTGTGTGTGTGTGGAAGGGATAGGGTATGGGTGTGGATATATGTGTGTGAGACTTCAAGAAGGAAAGCTGTTTGGAAATATTTGAAACACTTGAATTTTTCCCAACTGACACAGAAGCCAAAAGTGGAAGACGGCTTGCCGCCATCTTGGCGTGCCTTTAAGCAGCCTCATAAAAAACAATAAATAATATTTATGTGCCCTCTGATAAGCACACACACATACTCAAAGACGGGGGCTACATTCTTTTTAAAATGCATTCGCACATATTTCTGTCCGTATCTAATCGCGAAAATTTGCGGCATGTATCAACTTGTCTTAAAAAAGAATAGGAGAGAAGGAGTTGCCTTTTAAATAAATATATGTATGTATGTATATATGTACGTATTATATACAGGGTGCCCGCTAAATGCCACTTGCTGTTATTATAATGAACTAAAATCACATACTGTGTAAATATGTATGTGTGCTCATGCCAGCCTTTAGGTAAATACTTACCTGTCCCATGCATAAAATAAAGTCATTTAAGGTATGCAGAAAAAAAAACACACACATAGTCACATTGTTTGTGTGTGTGTATGTAAATATGCGCGTATGTGTGATAAATACGGGCTGCAAACACTCAAAGACACATGCGCCTGTTTATTTTAATAATGTTAACCTAATTATGTGATTAATATGCAAAATGTGCGTCGGGATTAAAACGATGAGCGCGCTGTGTTTAATTATCAAATTAAACTCCTTTTTGGCTTCCTTTTTTTTATTTTTTTTCATTAGTTAGTTAGTTGCCTGACAAAGTGCATAAATATTGATAAAATATGCTAAGTAGGTCTATCCATATTACATAAAGTTTGATATATGTATTCATATGCATGAAATCAGCCAGCAAAGTATTTTGCATGTCACGTAGTAAAAATTATTTAATTTTATTACGCAAGTTATCCCTAGTTATTTATAAACAAACTTAGCCTAGTCTAGACGGGTTCTTCAAACCTTCATTGCAAAACTGTGCCTAAAGCCTTCTTCATCTTTATCTGTAAGCTTCTTTATAATTAACTTAATTAAATATATATTTAAATACAGTTTTTTCTAATTTGCCTCAATATTTTAGCATTTATTCTTTACTTCACACATTTTTAAACTTCAGAAGTGAAAAACTTCTTATTTTATCTTGAAATTCTGGTTGCACCCTTACAACTCATAGAGAGAAATGGATAAGAAAATAAGAAAGAACTTCATTATGTTGATGAAAAAAGAATGTGTTTGGTATGATATGTAAGTTCACAGAAGATTTTAGGAAAAAGAAATAATACGGCGTTACTCTGAGAATCCAAAGATATTGTAACATAGACAACCCGGGTGGTATCGCTGAACACATTGTAGACCTCCCACATCGCGCTTCTCAGGGCTGCTGGCAACGCTGAGAGCAGAAAGCTTCTAACGGAATATTCAGTCTCTCTCTCTCTCTCTCTCTCTCTCTCTCTCTGAACGGTCTTCTATCACGAGGTATCAAAACAAATGAATAAGTAAGACTTCTTGCGTTTTAGTCAGTATCATTGTGTAAAACTTAACATCTAAAGGCAGTGTTGGAAAATACCAACGGTACCGACAGGCAGGTTTTTTCCTTTGGATTTCCTTAAATATTCTTAGCTATGTGTGTACAAACATAGTTTTTGTTCTTCTCATTTTTCTGTTTTTTATAATTTAATCTAATAACTACTCATAGTCAAATAAAAATTGAAAAAATATCGGTCTCTTGAATAAAAACATTATTTTTGTAGCTGAAGCCAAAAAATTGCATTTTTTATTGCGCAAACTGTTTCTTGACAGATTGTATATGGATACAGTCATTTATAATAGTGAAAATCCTACTATACTTACACATTCCATACTGTTCGAAACGGTACAAAATTTAAGCTTAATAATGGAGAAAATGATTGGTTTAAAATGGTCTTCGTAAAATTATTTATTTGAAATTTTACATCAATAATTTTCATTTAAATCTAAATTAAAAGGATTAAATATAAAGGCTTAACCATGGGTAATCCCATTGGAAGTGGGAAATAATTAAATATTTAATTATTGGTTTTTAAATAAAAATTTTAACATGCCATTAATAAAATTCCAATTATTGTTTTCAATACTTTTTTTTAATTATAGTGTTAGAGTCTATTATCCAAGTATGTTGCTTGTATATATAGTATGCATATTTGTTTTATACTAAAGTAAGTAAAAAAAAGAGATTATTAAAAATACTTTAGCGAAGTTTAAAATTAACAACACTTTGACCTCAATTGAAAAACTGAAAGTAAAGCTTCGTTTAGTTATGTAATTTTATAGGAGTTTTACAATCTTTAGCTAAAATTATGCCTCTAATCGTATATTTTAATCAATTTAAATTAAATTTTAAATTTGTTCTTTGTGATTTATTTTGACCCCATTTAATGTTGAAAGGACTATTACCATTTATTACTTATAGTTTGATTAGTGGTGAGAAATTCAATAAGCAAATATTGCATTTGCATTTGCACATTCGTCGACGTCCTCTACCAGTATTGAATTATCCAACTGAACACATGGAATGGAAGTTGGTTGACCAATCTATTGGCACAAATGCCCTTAAATAACAAATAAATCGTTTGAGGCTTTCCAATGTCCATTATGCAGTTGGACAAATCAATAATAATTTGCCATTCCTTGAGTAAGATAACTTAATTAATTTATATATAAATATTTAACATACAATTAAACGTTATAATTTCTCAATATAAATTATTAAGAATCAATTCAATTATATGTTATCAATTCTCAAGGTAAATTATTAAGAAATTAATAGGAATATAAATTTATATGTAAAAATATTCGAACGTGGAAAAAAGTTACCACAACTAACTGAAACTTAAGGCAAGTTGAAGGTTATTTTATCATAGGCTCTTGGTAAATAAACAATATTCTATATTTTGCAAAAAAAAAAACGAAATAGAAAAGTTATTTAAAGATAAGAAAGGAAATGGGAAAGTAATTCGAAGATAAGAGAGATTAAATATTTTAAGTGTTGAGTACACGTATGCTGTGTTATATCTTTAATGTTTATTAAACAATTAAAACAAAAAATCTCATGCATATTAAGGATATATTCTTTTTTGTTCAATATATTCAACTTAATAGTTGGTTAATTGTTTCTGGCAGAAGCCAATCTTTGGAGCTGCCTAGCAGGGTCAATGGTTGTATCCCAGATCTGGATGTCCAAAAGCTAGATAGGGGCTATACAGTTTACATAGAAAGCTTTTTAGCACTTAGTTAGCTGCTTGTTGATTGGTTTCTTCTAATCAAATAGTTGGGGTGTGGTCAATGAGTTCTTTCGGTATGAATAAGGGTTTGATAGTGTCCTGTGGGCTAACCTTTAAATTTAATCTCTAGCATCTATCTATTAATAATTAAAATTAAATTTATTTTAATATATTATTTTCTTTTATTATCTCCCAACATTACTCTTTAAGCATTTAAATAACTAATACATTTATCCGATTAGCTGTAGTTAACTTATGTATATATGTATATCCATATGCAACAAGGAAATATCAGTAATATCTGAGAGAATATGTAGTATAAGAATATGCACAACAACAGAAAAAGTTCACTTGGTGCTAACTTTATTGATTCCTTATCCCCAAATAATAATAACGCCATATCCACCATTAACTCATTAAAAGCATTTGTATCACCTCGTATAACACAATAAATAATAAGTACATATGTATATAAATATAAACAGCTTAAGAACTACATATGTAAATATATAACTAGCTCAAGTAACTGGTTAGAGAAAACTTTTAATTTTTCCATAGCATAAATAATTAAATAAATAAACAAATATATCAATATATTGATTTAAGAAGTTTCCCCAACTTTTTACTATTTACTACATTATAAAACAAGATGCCCTACTTAGTAATAATAAAAGAATTATAAATATTTTACTATATTTGTTTTTATCACTTCTGGATTTGAATAAATTGTTTTTCAATTCGATGAAAATAGTTGGAAGCATTGGAAATTGATTTATTACAATGCATATAACAATTTGCCTTTCGTTTCTCTTTTCATTCAATATTCCTATATCTAACAACCACATCAATAGTGAATTCTGAATTTACTTCAGATATGTAAAGGGTTGATATGGCATTATCTATATACGAATATTTTGTCAATTCATTGTCCCTGCCCATTTGAAAATGTCAGAAAACTTCTTTTTATATTTCATGACGCTTGCAAAATTATGAGTATTAAATAATGGAAATCAAAGATCTAAGTAACGATTACCTATTCCGGAAAACTGGCTATAAATGTGGAGTACAGGACTCTGCAAGGGTTCAGTGCAATAAAATGCTTGGACAAATCGAACGTCGGAATTTATTACAGTTGATGGAATTGTTTTTGTTATTATTTTCTAGAATCTCCAGTTTACCGATATATGCTGTAGAATCGAAAGCTAATATCAGCGGTTACATTAATAATGTCATACGACATTTGCATTCCCGTGAGGATTTTGAGAGTTTTGTGATATTTAAGGCAAAACGGAATGAACAGGATCTACCACACGTAATTCATCCATCACTGGAGTATTTATTGGTCAAGGATCTGGGTGTGCCAATTGTCTCCTGGGGTCTACGAGACAATGTCACCCTACGCTATTTACTAGGCTACAGAAGTCTGGTCATTGTCACCATTTCCAGTGTATTACCTGATGAGGAGCCCATACTACAAGTGCTTAACAAGACTCTCTCTGGTCTCCAACTCACTCAGATATTATTCATCTACAGGGGAATAAAAAATCATCCACCCAGACAAAAACAATTGCATTCCTTTTTCACTTGGTGCTGGCGAAATAAGTTCTTAAATGTTCTATTTATTATACGTCGGGTTGAATTGGAAATGATAAATGGAATATTTACAGTTCATTCCCATACTGAGCTTATGAGCTACACACCCTTTCCAGTTGTCACAATGCTCAATATGACAGGAAAAGAATACAATGGATTCGGGATTCTTCGTAATGTTCATGGATATAAATTTCATGTGCCTGTTTTTCAGGATGCACCCATTGTATTTCAGGTGAGAAATAAAACAGAGATTGAAAATTGTTACCTATATCGTTAAAATGTTTTAGTCTTACTCTATCTCGAGAAAACTTCATAAATATTTTTTTAAGATTATTAAAGTATATACAAATTAAATATGAATCATAGTTGACATAAAATTTTGTTTTGTAACTTTTAATAAGTGTTGATACATACATGAGTGAATATTTCATTCACATGATATTGGAATTAATGACCAAGGAAAGCCATATATCCTTCAGTATGTTTGCTTCCTTTGTAAATCTCTCTTTAAGTTCTACGATGTAGAACTCCAAGAGTTGACAGAAGAGTAGAAATATTGTTATAAGGAATAAGTAACACTTCATGCTCTCTATCCTTCCCCTCTCTCGCTCTCTCTATCTCATATTTTGTATTCGATTTAAATATTAACTATTTAAGTATTTATTTAAAAAGTTGCCTATTCTCAATTTCTACTTTTAGAATAAATTTCTTTTGAATTTCAGGCAACTGTTATCTATAACTTGTACTCAATCTAAAATAACTTTGTAACATTTTCAAATTAAAGATAGAAAAATTTAATATAATAAATTTATGGAATTTGAGGATATAAAAAATTTTAAATCCATGAAGTCTTTCAAAATTGTTGGCTTTTTTCCAGATATTTAGAGTTTAGTTATATCCTCATCTTTTGATGGACTGTATTTTTGTAGATTTATTAGATTTACTTAGAGTTTGATAACTATTTGATAATTAAGTTGATTTGTTGATTCTCTCTACTTGACTTATTGTTTTACTGGAAGTTTCTAGAATAATTTGCCATGAGTTCTTAGCATTCTTTATATTCTAAAACCTTTTAAATAAAAATATAATATATATTATATTGCAACATTCTACAAATAAAATAATAAAAATGATACCAAACTTCTTCTTCGTTTAATTAAACCGCACTTGGATCTAAAATCACAAATTATATACTCTGCGCGCCACTTGAATAGGACACCTTTAAAGTCGATTTTCTATAGTTAATTTCTGCTAAGCCAAGCCAACTATGAATATAATTTTTGTTTTCTTAAAAAGTTTATTTTATTATAACGATTTGTCGAAAATTTCAAAGTTATTCAAAAGTTGTAAGGATACAAAAAACAGTGTTAACCAATAAGCAACAAAATGTGGAATATAACTAAAAGCATTTATTGAAAAATATTAAATTTTAGTATCATTCCTATATAGATAAAAGACAGTTATTTAAATTTTATTTACTAAAACAAATACTATATATATGTACGTTCATTTCGTTTTTATAAGATCAACAAGTTTTCCTAATTTGACCTAAAAATTGATGGAGGGCACGGGTTCTGTCAAACTAGTCAGTTTTGTGCAAGTGTCGGGTTCACACCTTGACATGGGATACTCATCCTGTATTCAACCTTACCGGCTCAGGCTGAAACTAATTTGATTGAAAAACAAATTTAATGTTATAGTGTGCCCTGAGGTATTCACATTTGCTTTTCTTGCCCCCCCCCATAATTTCAGCGGACTGATGGTCGGCTCGCTGGTGTTGTTGGTGTCCTCTTTTCCGCCTACGTTCATCACATTAACGGACAGCTATGCCTGGAGTCTACACCCAGTGTGAATAGGTACAATTACCATGACCATACGCTGTTGGCTGCGGCTCGGGGAGAGATCGAAATGGGTGTACATCCATATTCCCAGATGCAGCTTCATTCCACGCTAACGGCAGGAAGTTTTCCTCTTGGCACAACGAATGCTTGTTTGATAGTGCCATGGCAAAGGGAGTCACCTCCGGCAAGATTCATGCAGTATTCCATCCATGTGAACGGTTTCTTTTTACTCCTACTACTGGTGGCAATGACAGCGACCTGGCAACTCTGGGCCAACGATGGTTCGCGCGGCATTTACCTATCCCTTGCCGTATTTTATCTACAGTCACTTCAAATGTCCGCCTTCCAGAGGCTGACAGGTGCCTATAAGTGCATTCATGTGGCGACTCTTGTGGCTGCTTTTGTGCTCTGGACCATGAGAACGGCGAATCTCTCATCAAGATTCAGTGCCCAGGCTGGTGGGCCGCAGATCAACACCGTCGACGATTTTCTAGACTCTCCACTACGCATCATGGTAACTAAGAGCGAGGTATCCATGTATTTCACATCCGGACGCTTGCATCCTGCTCTCCAGCAACGTTTATTGGTAGTCAACAGCTCGACATTGATCCAACATTTGTATAACCTCAATACCAGCTATGCATATTGTAGTAATGCGGAACACTCTCAGTTCCTTCAGTTGCAGCAAAGACGCCTGCGGCGTCCTCTCTTCCGACTGGCCAGCCCACATCTATGCACTCCCACATATTTCATGAGATTTCCCATGCAAAATAATTCACCGTTCGAACAAAGTTTCTATCGATTTTATATATTTGCTCAACAATTTGGATTTTGGAGATACTGGCGCATCGACAGCTATAGAAAATCCATTGAAATGAATCTAGTGCCAGTACTGAAGGATTCGGAACAAACATTCAAGAAATTAACTCTTCACGATTTTCAATTACTATTAAAAATTTATTTTGCATCATTAATTGGATGCTGTTTGATTCTAGCAGGTGAAATTGTTTGGAATCAAACTTGAATTGCATTAACTATTTAAATTATATACATATATTTATTTTGAGAGTGAGAAACTTCTAAAAAGAGTTAAATGATTTATGTTTAATTACAATTATTTATATCAATAATAAAGTACTAAATATACTAACAACTTAATTTATTCCTTTTCAAATATATTGGATTTCATTCAGTAATATAAAAACAATTGTCGATTTTATCATGAATACATATAATACGTTACACCACTTAAATAATTTGTATATAATCATTTTTATATTCAAAGCACTTTAATACATTCATGGATAAATTAGGAATAGATATTAATTTGTTAGAATTGTTCTTAGCAGATGACAAAAAGTTGTAACAGATGTATTTTCGTTTCGCTTAGGCAGTATCCTTAAGATTCATCAAAATTTAATAAGATATTATTATGTTAAAATACGTGTTACCGATCCCTTAAAGTATAAATATTCTTAATCAGCATCAATAGCCGAGTCGATAGAGACATGTCCGTCTGAAGGTCTGTCTGTCTATTTCTTCGCATCTTTTAGACATTAAATTTTCAGCTTTATTAATGAAACTTGGTAAATAAGCTCTTTGAAGATTTATGCTCTCCACATTTAAAAATTGGTTGGATCGAACAACTATACGGTATAGAGGTACCGAAAAGATTAGAGGTACTTCGGGCAAAAAGTGTTTCTTCTTCAAAGTTCCTAGGAAAACAATTTTTTTGTCTGCTATATCATCTGAACAAAATTTCAATTTTTCTTTTAGTAGACATTATTTTAAATCTGACTAGTTATTTTTTAGATTTGTGGTGTAGGAAATATAGATGAATCTAGCAAACTAAATGGATGCAGGCTCTCGAACCCCCGGCGGTAAAATGTATCTTCTGTGATTTTCGTACTTTAAATTTTTAAAAATTGTTATTAAATAGAAATTTCTAAATTATGTATTGTTTTAATGATTAATGATCCAATCTATTAAAGTTGGATATAACATATATAAACTTTTTTAAGTTAAAAAACATATTTTGATTCCTACATAAATAAAGGGATAAATAAATATTCCCCTTTCGATTATTTTTAACGTGATTGCAGACCAAAAGCCTTGGAACCTTTATTTTATAAACCGAGGACAACAACAAATACAAATACTGGCTGCAATTATTTTGTTTATAAAATTCTCTCTAAAAACACATGTATATCCCAGTGTCCATGGACTATTTGAACGCACTGTATATTGCAATTGAAATGAGGACGAATATATGCGAATATATGCGAGTATCGTTTTCCAATTAAAGGGGAGCACTCGATATGTTGCAAACATATGTTTTTTCTGCCGATAACAATCTTTCAGGTGTTTAAGACTATAAACGCTGGAGGCTGGCTTTAGAATGTGTTGATAGCCAACACGGTTTAGTTTCTTTTTTTTTTGCGATATCAAACACCAATTAAAAATTGAATCTACCTTAGCTCTCTCTATAAATTCATCCATTTGCCTCCAACTATTTCTCTTCATCATATTCACATTAAACTGAATCTTCAGTTGCTTACTTACGATTTGTTAGGTATACTAGAAAAAAGGAGGAAGACCAAAAGAGAGGGAAAAAAATTGAATAAATGTTTCCATTGAGCATTGAGCATTACCAAACATATCGACGACTGTACAAATAGAAAATTCAATTTAAAGCAATTGCTTGCTTGATATCAAATGCCCAACATCCCTGCACAGCCTTTGGCAGAAGTTTCCACAGCCAATCCGCATTGCATAGCATACGTTTCTTTTGCCATTCCCATCATTTTTCGATTCCGTGCCTTGGCAAGTTGGCCACAAACAAACTTCCTGTATCGATGGATATACACACATACATACATAGTATTTTGTATGGTTATCGCCCCAAACCCCCCAGGCCAATATCTAAGTGAAAACACAGATCAACAGTACGACAATCAGCACAGGAACAGGCACATTTCCCCCTACAATTCTCATTCCCATATCCAATCCTATACCGATTGGCAATGCCACATCTTTGCCACCTGCAAACGTAGGCAACATTAGACAAGGCAAAGACAAGGCCAAAGGCCCACTGGCATGTCTGTCTATCTACCAACAGAATACAAATTCTGTGACTCCTTTTGCTACAGTTACAGCTACTCCCACTTCCATTTCCACTTCCACTTCCACTTCCACTCCCACTTCCCATTCCTGTTACGACAACAACCATCAACACCCACCACCCCACTTGGTGTGGGTTAGTTAGGCCATGACTATTTTTGCACGTAGTGCGGCTAGTTGCATTTCTTGGATTGCATTTAAGCAACATTTATGCATTTTTAATGTGACATGTGAAATGATGAGACGGCAAAGGCAAAGCTCCACTAGACAGAGCCAATGATTTTCACTTGGCTCCTTTACTTCACCCCCCCCCTCCCCCCTCTCCCCTTCATCGTGCTGACAGCATATGCATACTACTTCTACTACTTACAACCTGTCGGCCTTGTTATGAAATGTGAGAATGTGAAAATTTACCTTATACATTATGCAGTGTCAAGAAAATTTCACTATCATTGCAACAACTCTGGGTCACGGATATAATATAGTAAATCAACAGAAATTGCGCAAAGGATTTTCATGTGAGCCTAGCTAACGAATGCATTTAGTATATACATATATATTTAATCTATGATATATAACATGAATTTCTCATTACGATAAGCACTACAAATGTAAAATGCAACAGTTGCATATATATGTACATATATGTATATACAGTAGAATCCGGTTATAACGACTCCGCTTATAACATCCGTCCGGTTATAGACACTAAAATTCGATGACTTGGTTGGTCCCCATACAAACTTATATGAAAGGGCCTCCGGTTCTATTTTTCACAGTTCAACCGGTTATAACGACGTTTCGAGGAAAAAATATATCGAAATATATATATAGCATTATTAAACTGTGTGTATGTATTTGTCAGTGATCTGTTACTTCAAGATATAATATTTGACGGACAGGACAGCGAGATGAGTCAGCACCAAGTATCCTTGAAGCATTTGAGGCTGCAGAAATTTGAAACAGATTTGAGCATTCCAATTTTAAGGATGAGAGCTTCACGCATAGCATATCTCGCCTAAATAACCCTGTGCGCGATTGTTATTATAGGTCAAAAACAGTTATGCAATCCAAAATTACAGACTATTTAAATTAAGAATAAGAGAACCACAAATAAATATTCTTATATAATGCTTATGAATATGCATAATATTACGTTTACGACTTTTTATGTTATTAAAAATTTATGAAGTTTTTTGTTTTGATTAAAAATATATTTTGTGTTATTTAAAAATCTTTTACAAACATCGCAACCATAAAAAACCCCAAAAAAAAAAAATTATTTTTGCTGCGTCCGGATACGTACGTCTTCCGGATATAACGACTAAAATCGTCGGTCCCTTGAGCGTCGTTATAACTGGATTCTACTGTATAAAGATATATGTACGAGTATTTATAAATCAGCAGAAAAATTTACATATAATCGGCTTATTTAAACTATGTATATAAATTATTGATAAATTTTAGTCAATGATTACTCTTAGTCATGAACATGCCAGTTCTGTTTTATTAAATTCAAGTAATAACATCTCTACCTATAATATGTAGTTAAAAAAAAAGTTTAAAAAAATATTTCTTTTAATCTTAAATTTGTATAATTAGGAAAATTTATTGGAAAAATTTACCAATTCAACTGAGCAACAAATTTAAAAATGTTTGAAATATTAGATCATTATTTTTTTATAAATATATATAATCTAAACACCCTTTATTTTATCATCATTAAAGTTTAATGATAGGATTTCTTTCTGAACAGCTACAAATACATACATAAGAACATGTGGATAATGACTACATTCTTGATATTCTTTAATATTTAAACAATAAGTAAATTTAAATAATAATTAAACCAAAAATATACATATGTTAAACTCCAGTCAGAATCTTTATTATAAATAAACGGTTTGTTGTACAAGAAATAATAATTAATACCATAAATAAATTCTTACGAACTTAAAGTTCGTTAAATCGTTTTTCGAAAAAAGGTTTATCTTAGGTATAATAAAATCATATATATATACTACAATCAAGCTTGGATACAATCCTTCTACAAATAGAAAAAAAAACAAAATTCTACAGGTAATTTTTTTAAGATAATTGTGATAAATATTAAAAGCAGCAAACCGAAAATTAAATAAAAATATTGAATCAAATTTTATATAGGTGTTCTATAAATTACTGAACACCAATTTTCTACAGATTTTTGAAATTGCGTTAGATAAATTAAGATTTTTTAGTTAATTTGAGTTAACCCATCGAATTGAAAGATATAAAAAATGGTACAAAAAAGTTTTGAAAAGAAGAAAAATTGGTCATTCGATAATTAGTAAGGTATTTTTTATATACGTGGGATTGGGTCTGGCAACGCTAATGACCCAGCCCTAGCGACTGAGCATAAGGAGGAAAAGAAGTTGAAGTAAACATGGAGCGCACACGTTGAAAAGTTCAGTGGGTGCTAATACAGACAAATAAAATGAATGACGACGAACAAAATGAATAATTACGTATAAAGCGATCGATGACAAATTAAGCAACGATTAGTAAATGATTTTCTATTTATGTATATTCCAAAAATAATCACTAAACTTAACAGTAACAAAACTGAAACTAACTAAACTGCTTCAAATATTTGACAAGCAACTAAAATTGAAAATAATGTACAGAAAATCTCAAGTTTGTCTTAATGAAATGGATTCTAATTCATTAATTTTTGTGGAAAACTTTTGATTTTGATGATTCAACATAGAGATTCTCTACAAACTGTGAATTTCAAACTTATTGCGAGTATGGATTGCAATCGATTCATTTTAATGGTAAATGGAATCGTTACCCAAAGTCGCTACTTTCCACAATTGTGTCAATTCATTAATGGGCCACTATAAACCGCACACAAAATGACGCCATGACCACAATTGACTGCCAACTAGGCGCGGCGTAATCATTGCAATTTTGTATGATTTCCAACAGACCAATATACACCCCTCCCCTTCTTCCACCATAGTTTACCATACCATGGAAACTCCTGCTTGAATGCCAAACACCATACACACACCCCACACACCCAAACACTCAAACACACACACAGAGAGAGAGAGAGTGGGAAACCGCATTAAGCTACAGAATAACACTGGTCTATGTCCGGAGTCCGGTATACACCGAAAACTCAACAGCAGCAACTGTCCCAGCCTGTGCCTAGACCTCAGCCAATAAGTATGCAATGCTTTTTTTCGCCGCGACCAATTGCAATGGAAACGACAGCAGCAACAACAAACACACAGAGAGACACAACTGCAACTTTGGTGTTTATTAGCATGATTAGCCTCATTGCACCGCCGCACAAATTGCAGACGCATTGAATTTAGGTCACAAAAGCAAAAGGCGAGAATTTTCCATACGACGGTGGTTTAAGGCAGATGGGCGAAATGGAGGGGAGGGAGAGGGCCGGGTTGTTGGAAGCCAAAGAATCTTGTAATTTGATTTCAACGTCATCCTGGCAATCGTTGCAACTGTTTGTTTGTCGATTGCCATCTAACTAGCAATGACATTTCGTGATTACACTAAGCAACAAAGAAAAAATATTACAATTCAATGAACTAAATCAGTAAATAACCCAAGGCAAATACATACGTACATACTTAAATATATGTATATATTTAAGTGTAAAAGCAACCTCAACAAATAGCAGGATTGTTGCTTTAAATGCAAATATCAGTAATTTTCAAAAGAAATAAAAAATATTGGTTTGATGATAAAATGTAAACTTGTGGGGCAAATTCTTTTTTTTTCCAAACTTAGCATTTGACTTAAATATTTAAGTACATATTTTATCATATTTCATGACTTCATTTTAGCGGTTCGTAATGTTACTTTTTTTCACTTAACTTAAATAAAAATATTTAATTGATATCAAAGAATTACGGGTAAGAAAATTCTAAAAATAATTTACAATATTTTATTTCCTTAATTTAAACAATTTTATATGTATTTTTATAATTATATACAGATATGCTAGGCTAGAAATAACCACATTCAACTCGTAGAAGTGGACTATGAAATAAATAATATAACAATTATAATGTAATTAATTTATAATACGTAATATAAATCTTTTTTGTTTTTTCTTTAATTTTTGATCCCAGTAGTGATTTGTACTGCTACTGGAAAGTTCCTAAAAATATTATGACGTATTTGAGTTCCACGAATCATATTCCAGATCTCATATCCTCCCTCAGAATGTCCTCGTTGTTCTTGTTTTTAGATTATTTAGCCGCTTTTCATTTCCAGTTACATAATACCTATAGATATACATATATTATAAAACTCTTTACCTTTAAGGCAAATGTTTTTTCAAGCGCTTCCAAATTCCTTTCATTAATCTTGGACTAAAATTGGGCCAACCATATATAAATATATACTTATAAATATACTTCATTAAAAAATTGTCCTATCTTTTAAGATACTCCAAAAAGTACATTACTAAAAATTCAATCTTTTTGATCTTCATTTCTCAAATTGAATCAGGAATTTTTGGATAATAGAAAGAAAAAATATGCAAAACATGGTAAATACAAAAGAAATATATAAAGGAAAAACGTTATATTTCATATTTTTGAAATTTGTTATTTTCACAATTGATAACTATGTATGTATATAAATAATTTGAATAATGAACGACGAACTTTGACAGTTTAGATTTTGTAAACGATTTCATGGTTTTGACCAAACACTTAAAATATAAAAACGTATAAAAAAATTTTTTATATTCTTTTTATATTTATTTTCTTTTACTTCTAATATAAGATTTTTAATTAAAAAGATGTTAAGTTTTTTGTACTAGGAATAAGTTTCTAGAAATTCTATTGAAAATCACTGTTCAAAAAATTGATTAAGCCATCTACATGGAGACTTCAATCAATTAAATTGAA